>CM021101.1:798771522-799097702 GCA_007115665.2 Sequoiadendron giganteum
GGGGCCCCATGCATAAACTACCTGTCACTCTAACATCCCCACCAGAATCTCCCCCCACCCAACAGGAAACCATGACCTCGACAGTCAGGAAGAAAAATACCAGCAATCAATGTACATAGTATGCAATCAATCCTCTCATATCATCATAAACATAAAATTGGGTAATCTCACTATATCCTCTTTGGGTACCATATAATACTCACTCACCCACAATAGGAAATCTCAGAATCCTATAGACATCCTCTAAAGTAATAGTTGCATCTCTAGTAGGCAAATGAAAAGAGGAGTTCTCATAATTCCATCTCTCACAAAGAGCGGTCAACATACCTCTGTTCGCCTAAATAATGGGCATAGTAAAAACATGGTGCAATCCTAACCTCCATATCAAACGTGTCTTAGCACTTTGTAACTGGTCTTGCAGCTCATAAGTGTTCGGCCTTGACTCTCGGGTGTATATATGATCCAACATAGTCTACAAATGTGTCAAAATACTCTGTGTCAAAATGTAGAACATTCATTTTTACATCATAAAAAAATTCAAAAGTTTGACAGTCAAATGCGTCGTTTGAACATGCATATGTGTTGTTTTACTTCAAAAGTGTCACACAACCAATCACTCCTATGTAGCATGCAGATGCGTCATTTTTTACAAATGCAATGCATTAAAACAGATGTGTTGCACTAAACTACATGCGACAATATCAATAACAATTGTAATTCAATCATGCACATGGGATGTAGACAAAAGTAAATGTGTTGATTACAAAATAGACCTAAAATGACCTAGACTTGTTTTCACATATGTTTCGTTCTACGAGCGCATGTGTCACGTACGAATGCATATGCGTTGATTAAAAAGTGACGCATATGAAAATTGAAATTTTAAAAGGCGGTTCAAGGGTACATATCAGGGGTCCTACGTTAGTTGGGCATCTAAAGGTCTGGATGCAATAGCCACAATGCTCTATGTATGGTACTAGAGACATCTTCATTGTGAGCTCAGAGCCAAAATCAAGGTTTTCTAAAGTCTAAGGGTGCAAATGAGTTGATTTTCCACCCTAAATCCTATTTATACCTAGGGTTTTTGAGGGTTTTTCTCCAACCTTCTATAATGGACGTGTAATTTGTCAACTTCTAACATCCATTTCATTGTCCAAATGACTTTTAAATCAATTTCTTTCACCACCATCAGACTTCTAACTATCAAATTACTTAATCGAGACAATTTCCAATTTTTTTTAAAAAAATTTCAAAAATTGTCATTTTTCCCGAGGGGGCATACCCTAACATATTTCACACCGAGGCATGACAAGGGCATGTTTTAAATAATTTGATTTGACATAAAGGCCGAAATGACATTGTATCAAAGAGGGGCAAACTATAGACACTGAAAATTGGTCTAGGCCTGCTACACCATTTTTGACATAATTCTCATATTCATGGTCATGATTAAACAATGTTAATTATTTAATTATTTTCTAAAGTCATCCATCCTCTATTAATTAAATAACTTTAAATTATTTAATTAATTCATTATAACCTTTATTATTTCTTGATTGATTAAATAAATGTTATTTATTTAATTATGTCACTAATTAATTGATCCCCTTTCTAAATTAAATGAATTATTATTTAATTTACCATTTATCACATTTCTGACTATAATTAAATATTCGTTTCAAATTATTTAATTATTCTTTAACCTTTTTTATAGTCAATTAAATAAATCTTTATTTATTTAATTTAATCCCCAAATTTTGAATGTTGAATTAAATAACCATTTAATTCATAAAAATAATTATTCTTGGCATATTCATCTCTGATTAGATAATCACTTAGTTATCTAATTATTCATTAGTCAGTTATCTCCTAATTTAATATCTGCTTATTTTTGACAAATAGACCTTTTGTCTTAATCAATCATTCGTATTCTTCTATGTGTAACCTATTATTAATTAAATAATTCATTCATGTGTTCGAACACATTTCTTCTTTATCTTTCACATACAATCTCTATTCTTTTAATTTTTGAAAAGTCTCAACACCAGATTAAATTATTACTTAATTTAATCTCTATCATGTAGGCTTTCTAACTTGTATTATTACTGAACATAACTCTATAGCATGGCATTCATTAATCACAATAGTCGATCTATCTTTTGAATTTGAGTCGATCATTCGAAAATCAATTTTCTATAAATTGACCTGACATTATCATTATCCCTCCTCCCAAAATATTTATACTTTTAGGAAGCTTATTCAAGAATCTTCGATATTTTACTAAATCAATAATTAATAGGCCATACTTGCATACCTAAGAAATATGAGGGCAACTATATTACAACGACAAAATGGAGAAGAGCAATTGAGGTCATTCAAGGATTTTTACAGATATTTGGTGAGATCATTCTTGTTTATTTGTTTATAATTTTCATTGTTCTTTGTTGTTAGCATAGGATTAAATTAGTTAAATTTTCTTTTATTAGATTAATCTTGTTTGCAATTTTATTCCAACGTTACAGATTCCCTTGTAAATATTTCAGTGTCTTAGGGGACATCACTAGAGCATCTTCTTCACTTTCATTTTGTTCATTCTAATTTTCTTGCTCATCTTTATCCTGTTCTTCCACAACTTCTTTGATTCTTGCACAATCATGTTCATCAAACATATACCCATCAATATCAATTGAATTCTTTATTGTTTCATCAACTTTCACATTCAATATTTCTAAAATTTTCATCAATTTTTTTTTAAAACATTTGTATGCCTTTCTTTTTGTAGATTATCCAAGAAATATTCCTTCATCATTTATTGCATCAAAATTACCCAAAGTTTCCTCATCTCTTCTAATATAGCATTTTCTTCTAAATACCTTGAAATATTTGACTATAGTGATTCTTCTATGCCATATCTCATAGGGAGTCTTTGTACTATTTTCTCTTGTCTAAACTCGATTGAATACATATACAATAGTGTGAATAGATTATTTCCAATAAACTTCTGATAATGCAACTTTTGTAATCATTGACCTAGTAGCTTCTTGAACTGTTCTATTTTTCCTTTTAATAACTCCATTTTTCTAAGGAGTTCTCAGAGCAGATAGTTGTCTCTTTATACCATGCACTTCACAAAACATATTGAACTCATAAGAGTTGAATTCTCCAACTCTATCAGATCTTAATCATTTAATCTTCAAATTCACTTCATTTTCAACCATAGCCTTGATTGCCTTGAATTTATCTAATGCATTGGGTTTCTCTCTTAGAAATGTAACCCATGTATATCTAGAATAATCATCAATTAAAAGCATAAGTACCTTTCACCAAGTAGACTTTGCACTCTCATAGGACCACAAAGGTCAGTATGAACCAAATCTAGCAATCCAGTAGTAGATTTTTCTCTTGATCTATGATGACTTCTTGTTTTCTTCTCGAACTGGAAATTCATGCATATAGCATTTATAGGCTTTGTAATTCTCGGTAGATCTCTCACGACTTGGACATAACTAATTCTTGCCAAGTTATCAAAATTCATATGACACATTCTCCTATGCCATAGCCAACTGTCATTTATTTGAGTCATTAAACATTGTCCATCAACACCTTTAAGTTGATAAATATCCCCTTCAGATTTATTTCCCATGGAAATCAATGTTCTAGATCATTTTTCAAATCTCACATTTCTCATCCTTAAACACAATATCATATCCTTTTTTGCACATCTGACCAACACTCAACAAATTATTCCTTAAACCCTTAACATATTAAACATCATTAGTATGATGCTTGCCATCAAAACTTACTTAACCTATCCCATAGATTTTAGCATCAATGTCATCTCCAAACATAACTAGACCTCCATCATATTTCTCAAGTTCCACAAAATTACTCTTGTCACCAGTCATGTGATGTAAGAAATCACTATCAACTACCCAAAAATTATTTTCATGTTTAGCATGTAGGGAAGAGATAACTATACCTTCATTTTTCTCCTTCTCCTTCTCTGGAGGAATTTCTTTTGACTATCTTTCTAATTTAGTAGAAGTAGGTTCATCCTTAATCACCAAGAACAAGCATTCATTGTCATCTGGATCTTCATATTCTAAATCTTCATCTAAAATACTATCATTCGCATTAAAATAGTAATATTTTGTTGGATGTTGTGGTTGCATTGCTGATATGTGGTTATCATTGATGTCAACACTATTGGAATTAGTGATTTTGAAGGTTGTATATGTCGAGGAGATTCAAAAAATTATAATAAATATATTGCAGGCAGCCAGTGAAGCTGACAAGGTTAGAGTGGTGGTAAGTTTTGTAAGTTGATAATCAGGTGGTGCACACTAAAGTGTTTTTTTCTCAGTCTATCTAGTGTGTTATCTAAAATTTTCAATGGTACGCATCAAGATTTGAGAAAGTTATGAAGTTCTATGTTCCTACAGTCGTTATGTTACTGTAGCAGGTGTTCTTGGAAGAAGAGGATGAAATTATGGCAATTTCAGTTGTTACGCATGTTCTTGTGATGTTCATGGATGACTCTAGATCGTGCTCTATCAGTTTTGTACGCCCACATTGATCAGAGTGTTCGTGATCAGATATTATTCTGATGTGTGCTTGATTTTTCATGTTCTTGGTTGACATGATGGTGGTAGCATGTTGTGGATCCATGAAGATTAATATTTTATTGTTTGGATGTTAGAAGGTGTGTATTTGGGTCCTCAGAATGTTGTGACTGACTTGTGTTGGTGTGCATTCAGATTTATTTATGTATTGAGGCCGACAGTTGTAATTTATTATTTATTTGTGGTCGACAAAGTATTTGATGTAAATCCATGTGGCGGATATATAAGAGCAATTTTTTCCTCATTTTGGGGGTATGCTTGCTATGTGTATGCAAAGTATATGTGCAAATAAAGGTCAAATCATTTAGGAGTAGAGAAGAGTGTGAAATAGATTGAGTAGAGTGTGAAGAAGGTTGAGCGAAGTGTTTGTGCCTAACCGGAATTGTAATCAGGATTGTGAAGAAGCTAATTTCTCAGTTCATGCTCATCAGATGGATTTAATCTGATTATTGTATGTAAGGCAATGAGCCTTCCTTTGAGCAGTGTGCTCTAGGTAGTGTGCTTGAATGCAAGTGAATTCCTTATTTGTTTTTCATTATACTTCTAACAGGGTATAATCTTGTAGACTAACACCCACCATGGTTTTTCCCCTAACAAGGTTTCCACGTATAAAATCTTGGTGTTCATGTGTCTTTGATGTGTTATTGATTTATGCTTTCACTGTTAATTATCAGATCTAAGATTAAAGGTTGATTAATGCTGAATAATTTTGATTTTGGTGACAACTGATTCACACCCCCCTCTCAGTTGTCTATCCTTATTTTTTCAACCATTGGTATTAGAGCTAGTTCCTCTGAATAATTCTAATAGCTTGAGGTGATCCAAGATGGCATCATATAAGAAGGACAGACCTAGATTTGATGGTACAAACTACTCTTTATGGAAAGTCAGAATGGAGGTTCATTTGAAGTGCATTGGAGAACGTTTCTAGAAGATCACACAAAGTGCATATACTATTCCTCATAATGGTCCATCCTTTGAAAATGAGATAAAGCAAGAACAAGCTAATACCAAGGCTATTGAAGCATTGTTGAGTACTTTGACAAATTCAGAGATGACAAATATGATAGGATTGAAGACTGCACATGAGATCTGGAAAAATTTGGAGACATTGTATGATGGAGATGCACTATTGAAAAGTGTTAAGCTACAAATTTTAAAATTCAAGTGGGAAGACATGAAAATGAGTGAAGATCAGAACATCCTCTCTTTCTCTCAAAAGATAAATGAACTGGCGATGAGCATTAGATGTGTTAGTGGAACCTTGGATGAAGAAGAAATTGTGGCTAAGATACATAGATATGTGCCTCCCTCCTACAAAACAAGAACTCATGCTATTGATGAACTTAGGACAGTGACAAATGTGACAAGAGACATGCTAATTGGAAAATTTGTTGCCTTTGAGTTAAGTGAATTTGGTGAATCTACTCCTAAGAACGAGTTTGCATTCAAAGCTATTGTATCTGGAAAAAGCCAACAAAGATACAATCCGGGAGAGAGTTCCAAAAGGACATTCAAATATGAAGATGAGATGAAACAAATTGAATATGAAGAAAAAAAATTAGAAGAAATGGAAGCATTTGTTGTGAAAAAAGAAGCCAGAGGTCATGGTAAATACAAAGGAAAGTTACCTATCAAATGTTTTTCTTGCAGTAAAATAGGCCATTTTGCATCAAGATGTCCTGAAAGAGTTTCTAAGTACAAACCTAAGAAGACTAGATTTCAAAAGAAATGCTATCATGCTGAAGAAGTTGTTATTGATGATGAATTTGATAAAGAAACTGGAAATGAAGATGAATGGGTATTCATTTCTATCAAAGAAAATGGTCAGGTGTCCACTAAACCTACTAGTAATGCGAATGTTGAGAAAGATATTGCAGTAAAAATTGAAGAAAAGGATGAGTGGGTAATTGAAATCAGATGCTCACATCATATGACTAGTGACAAAAGAAAGTTTGTAAGCTTGGAAAACTATGATAGTGGTGTTGTAATATTTGGAGACAACACTTCTAGTGTGATTCGATGGTAGAGGCACTATTTATTTTGGTGGTAAGCATAATATTGATGATGCTCTTTATTTAGAAGGTTTAAAGCATAACTTGTTGAGTGTTGGAAATATGATAGACAAGGGTTACAATCTTCAATTCAAGGATGGTAAGTGCAGAATAAGGGGAAGTTTTAGAAATATGATTGCTTCGGGTACAAAGACAAGACGTAATATTTTTCACTTGAGTGTTGCTAGTGAAATTTGTTTAATTGCTCAAATTGATGTAAGCTAGTTAGGGCATAGGAGGTTGTGTCATGTGAAATTTGATAACATTGTCAAGATAAGCTCTACTCAATCAGTCAGATATCTTCCTAAGTTAGTGAAGCCTACTAACACTATGTAAAAAGGAATGTCAGATGGGAAAGCAGACTAGAAAATATTTCTGGAGCAATCAGTATAGCTCTAATGGAGTACAAGACTTGATACATACTAATCTATGTGGTCCATCAAGAATCAAAAGTCTACAAGGAGAAAGGTATTTTATGTTGCTTATTGATGATTATTCTAGAATGATATGGGTTTCTTTCTTAAGAGAAAAACATGAAGCATTAGAAAAATTCAAAAGCTTCAAAGATATGGCAGAAAATGCGATAGGTCAAAAGATCAAATGCCTACGGTCAGATAGAGGTGGTGAATTCACTTCTCAAGAATTCAATTATTTATGTGAGGAGCATGGAATCCAAAGAAAATTATTTGCTCCCTGAACCCCTCACCAAAATGGATTTGTTGAAAGAAAGAACAAAACCATTCTGGAAACTGCTAGAACCATGATGCTAGAAGAAAATGTTCCTCATTTCTACTAGAGAGAAGCTGTAAGTACTACTATGTATACCATTAATCGGGTGAATGTCAATAGTAATTCTGGTAAGACCCCTTTTGAGCTATGGTTTGGTTATAAGCCTATTGTCAAATATTTCAAAAAAAAATGGAAGCAAATGCTACATCAAGAGAGATGGTGATATAGGCAAGTTTGATGCTAGAAGTGATGAAGGAATATTTTTAGGGTACTCTACTAAGAGAAAATCTTATCGGTGCTTTAATAAAAGGTTGAAGAAAATGGTTGAAAGTGAAAATGTCAAAGTTGATGAATATATTGTTAGACCATCTAGATGTAGTGGATATGATTCAGATGATCAACATGATAATACTAACAATGGAAATAATGTTCAGACACATAATCAACTTCAAATTGTTCTAGTGAACCAAGAGAATCAAGAAGCAAAAACTAGCTGAAATGCAAAAGAAAGAATAGAAGAAGAAGTCAAAGAAAATCCTAAAACTCCCAAGTATGTAAGGTGAAATCATTCTGATAATGAGATCATAGGAGATAAGAGAAAAGGTGCGCAAACTAGAAGAAGAATTTTAGAAGAGTATTGTCTAATTTCAAAAACTAAACCTAGCAATATCAATAAAGCATGAAAAGATGAATATTGGATGGAAGCCATGAAAGAAGAACTAATGAAGATAGAGAAAAATGATACATGGGATCTTATTCCTAGACCCCAAAACAAAATTTTTATTGGAACCAAATGGGTGTTTCAGAATAAGCTAAATGAACAAGGTGAAGTTGTCAGAAGCAAAGCAAGATTGGTTTGCAAAGGGTACTCACAGATGGAAGGTATTGATTTTGAAGAAATTTTTTCTCTTGTTGCTAGAATTGAAGTTGTAAGATTATTTCTTTCTATGCTACTTTCAAGAATTACAAAGTCTATAAGATGGATGTGAATTCAACATTTCTAAATGGTGAGCTAGAAGAAGAATTCTATGTTGAACAACCGGATTGATTTCAACTAACTGACAAAGAAAACATGATATGCCAATTGAAGAAAGATCTATATGGACTTAAGCAAGCTCCTAGAGCTTGGTATTCTAGATTGGATAAATACTTGTTGAAACTTGGATTTAATAAAGGTACTCTTGATAGAAATCTATATTTCAATTTGGATCAGAATAAAGAAATGATCATTGAAGTCTTTGTTGATGACATTATTTTTGAAGGTGATGATGATTTGTGTATGATGTTTGCTGATGAAATGAAAAGTGAGTTTGAAATGTCAATGATAGGAGAGTTGAAATTATTTTTAGGACTACAAATCACTCAGTTAGATGATGGAATTTTTGTATCTTAGTCTAAATATGTAAAAGAGTTACTAAAAAAGTTTGGAATGGAAGACTCAAAGCCAGTTGGTACACCTATGGTAACCAGATGCAAAATTACATAGAATGATGATTCTCCTAAATAAAATCAAACAATATATAGGTCAATGATTGGTGGATTAATCTATTTGACCCAGACTAGGAAATATATAATGAATGTTGTATGCATGGTTGCTAGATATCAAGCTAGTCCTAAAGAGTCTCATGTGACTGTTGTGAAAAGGATCTTCAGATACCTAAAAGGGACAACTGATCTTGGTCTTTGATATCCTAGGGATGATGATCTTATCTTGAGCGCTTTCACTAATACTGATTGGGTAGGAGATGTAGATGACAAGAAGAGTATCAGTGGTAGTGCATTCTTCTTAGTGAAGAAGTTGGTATCTTGGCTAAGAAAAAGTAGAATTTTGTTTCATTATCTACTACTGAGGCAGAATATATTGTTGTGGAAAATAGTTGTACTCAAGTATTATGGATGAAGCAAATGCTAAGAGATGTCAAAGTTGAGTATGAAGAACCCATTTTCATATTATGTAACAATTCAAGTGCCATAAACATTTCTAAGAATCCAGTACTACATTCAAAGATAAAACATATATCCATCAAATATCACTTCTTGAGATATAAAATAAGTGACAAAGAAGTTAGACTGGAGTATATACCTACCAAGGAGAAAATTGTAGACATATTTACTAAGCCATTTCCTAAGGATACTTTTGAGTATCTTAGATGAAATTTAGGGGTGATTTCCCCTCCTAATCTAAACTAAGATGCAAATCATTGCATCAGTCTGTGAATTCATAGCCATATCTCATTTTGGATTGATGTTGTGGTGGATGCTACTAAGGGGGAGTAGTCAAATGTGCTAAATATGAGGATCAAAGCATGTGTACCTTTGGCATTGATGTCAAAGGGGGGGAGAAGAAATGTGAAAAAAATGGGAGAAGAACAAAGTGGAAGGAGAAAATTGGAAAAGAGTGCACAATCTAAGGGAGAGATTATTGGAGAAGAGCTAGTTGGGTAGATGGCATTTTTCACATCATGTATTGCCATAAATGCCAAAGGGGGAGATTGTTCAATGTTGTGGTTACATTTTTGATATGTGGTTTTCATTGATGTCAACACTATTAGCATTGGTGATTTTGAAGGTTGTATATGTCGAGGAGATTGAGAAAATTGTAATAAATATATTGCAAGTAGTCAGTGAAGCTGAGAAGGTTAGAGTGGTGGTAAGTGTTGTAAGTTGATAATCAAGTGGTACACACTAAAGGGTTTGTTGCTCAGTCTATCTAGTGTGTTGTCCAAAATTTTTAGTGGTACGTATCAATATTTGAGAAAGTTAGGAAGTTTTATGTTCCTACAGTTGTTTTGTTACTGCAGCAGGTGTTCTTAGAAGAAGAGGATGAAATTATGGCAATTTCAGTTGTTGCAAAAGTTCCTATGATGTTCATGGATGAGTCTAGATCATTATTTATCAGTTATGTGTGTCCTCATTGATCAGAGTGTTCATGATCAAAGATTTTTTTGATGTGTGTTCCAATTTTCATGTTCTTGGCCGACATGATGGTGGTAGTGTGTTACGGATCCATGAAGATTAATCTGTTATTTTTTGTCATGTTCGAAGGTGTGTATTTGGGTCCTCACAATGTTGTGTCTAACTTGTGTTTGTGCGCACTAATATTTATTTATGTATTGAGGCCGACAGTTGTAATTTATTATTTATTTGTGGTCGACAGAGTAGTCGATGTAAATATGTGTGGCAAATATATAAGAGTGGTTTTTTTCCTCATTTTGGGGGTATGCTCAGTGTGTGTATGTGAAGTACATGTGCAAATAAAGGTCAAATCATTTAGGAGTAGAGTAGAGTGTGAAAGAGATTAAGCAAAGTGTGAAGAAGGTTGAGCGAAGTGTTTGTGCCTAAATGGAACTGTAATCAGGCTTATGAAGAAGCTAATTTCTTAGTTCATGTTCATCAAATGGATTTAATCTGATTATTGTATGTAAGGTAGCAAGCCTTCCTCTGGGCAGTGTGCTCTAGATAGTGTGACTGAATGCAAGTGCATTCCTTATTCATTTTTCATTATACTTCTAATAGGGTATAATCTTGTGGACTAACATCCACCATGATTTTTCCCCTAATAGGGTTTCCGTGTATAAAATCTTGGTGTTCATGTGTCTCTAATGTGTTAATTATTTATGCTTGCACTATTAATTATCAAATTTGAGATTAAAGGTTGATTAATGTTGAATAAATTTGGTTTTTGTGATAACTAATTCACTCCCCCCTCTTAGTTTTCCATCCTTGTTTTTCCAACATCTTTGTTAATCTTCTTTCCTTTTATTTTCCTTATATTTTTGTGTATTCCTTTTAGCTCTTTTCGAACACTTTGTAGCATAGTGTCCAATTTCTCCACAACTAAAACATTTAAAGGAAAATTTATCTTCATACTTACAAAAGCCTTTTCTCATTCTTTTTACAAAGTCAGCCTCGATTTCATCAAAGTTTTCTTCATACAGATCTTTAGTTTTTGTAGCTTTAAAATTAGTCTTTTTTTACCTCAACTTCTTAGATTCAGCTTCCTCATCTCATAAGATGTCAAAAATCCTAGCAGTAGATCCTTAGTACAAGTCTTGTAATCTATAGTATGCTCAATAGCACTCACCTTTTCACTATAAGCACCACGAAGAGTTCCGATAATCTTCTTTACAATTTTGGTTTCATCTATAGTAGCACGAAGGGATCGCATTCCAGCCACAACCTCATCCAATATTTGTACATAGGCTTTAACATTCTCATGTTTGGACATGTGTAAAAGATAAAATTGTGTTTCCAGATTCTGTAATTTTTCCTCTTTTACCCTCTCATCACCATCCTATTCTCTTTCAAAAGCATCCCAAACTTCCTTAGTTGTCTTCAAATTTTGAACCTTAATCAACTCAGAATGTACCAAAATATTCTTCAAGATGAAATTTTTCTTATTATTTGCTTCACGTGCTCTAATTTCTTCAGGTGTACTCAGACCATTAGTAGGAGGAGTGTAGGGTTTCTTATAAGATTTCCCTACATCATATCCGTAATACTCTAGATATTCTTCCATCAATACTTTCTAGATACCATAATTAGCTCCATCAAACCACATATAATCATAGATCATTTTTCTATCCATCCTAGACCTTCCTCAAGCAGTTAAGCTCTTCACCAAGGAACCAAGCTCTGATACCAATTGTTGGATAGGAAAACTAAGAGGGGGTTGAATTAATTGTCATAGATTTTAACCTTAAATTCAATTACTAGAACTAACACATAAACAGATAAGTGATTAACCATCAAATGCCAATGCACAGACATAATAACACCAAATTTACATGGAAAACCCAATGAGGAGAAAACCATGGTGAGGATTAACTCACACTATAGAGAATATCAAAACCGATTACAAAAAGGCTCACTACCTAGAATAAGGCTCACTGCCTAGAATAAGGACTCACTATCCACAAGGCTACAACCCAGATGGCTCACTGCCACAGAGATACAAAGAAGACAAAGAAGAATTTTTATAGAGAGACAAAAATCCCAATGCAACAAAGGATTCCACCACAATCACTGATCCTTGCATTAATGACAAAGTTCTCCTTCTACTCACTGCATCCAAAAACTCAATGTCAAACTTTGGACTGATCAACCACACACATAAATCACACACTTTTAGAACAACATCAAATTTTCATCTGCTCTTTCACTTATCTTCCTTATTTTCTTATGTACACTTTTCATTGCTAGCATAATTTGTATTTATACCATCTCCAACTTTGAAAATATACAAAGTCATCCATCCAAATTCAAATTCAAATTAGGTTGGCGCCAAACATCCTAGGGTGGAATTAGAATGAGGGAAACCCAAACACACACTTCACCAGGACCCATAATAGATCTAACACACTTCATTAACTTCAAATATAGTGTTTGACACATGGTCAACCAAACCAATGTAAAACACATAAATCAATTAAGCTCAATACTTCCAAACGTTGAAACCATCTTCAATAGAAGTAGGGCAACACAACTCTAGAACCATAAAGAGAAATTTGGACCAACAACAATTCTCCTGAACCTCAACCAGAACATAGAAAACATAGTTCACAAGTATCAGACTAGCATCCTCAATAGTTGGCAACCTCTAACCTTATTTTTATACAATTTTATAAATATCCTCAACATATACAGTCAACAACAACTAGTAGATAACCATCTGATTGGTTGACATCAATGATAACACTTTTATTCATATTTCCATTCTTGCAACACACCCCTCAATATCCACTACAACCACAAAAATGAAAATTTATATCAGTACCACAAAATGTATATATACTAAAACCAAAACATAATATACATGTACATGAGATATAAACTAAAGATCACTAAAGTGAAATAACATAAATGAATGTCATACATGGATCTCCTGGCTTCCAAAATGGGTCAAGGGGAGGAGGAGCACTAAGTCACACACCACCAACGTCAAGAGCTACCTTGAATGTTGCAAGGGCTAGTGGAATTGATGAAATCATAATGGATGGTGGAGGTGAGGACATCTTTCACTGGCACCTTGATCGCAGTAAAGCCGCTCTAGCCTCCTCCTATTGCTCAAGCTAACCCTCCTCCTATTGTTACTCCTCTTCCTCATCTTTGTTGCCTCAGTGCCTCTACCTCTATCTAGGTGGTTGTGGTGACATGCCCCTTATAAATTGGGATCCCCCATGGGGGAATCTACTAGGAACACTTGGTCAGGATGGTGAGCTTCCCACCATGCTAGAAAATATTGAGCTACATACATTTTCCACCATGCCCATCAACTATAGATTACAGTCGTCAGCCTCATCATTGAATAGGTAGAAGTCTGCTATAGTGGGATGCAGAAAATATCTCAGCCTTGCAACACTCTGAATAGCTCAGATGTATGTGGGGTTGGGAGGAGGAATAGTTTGGCTCTCCCCATGCTATTGGATGACCCGGCTCTAGTAGTATGGCATGATAAAAAAATCAGTGTGGTTGAGAATGAACCGATCGCCCTACAATTTTTGAGGGAACTTGTCCTCATCAACCCACTAGAATAGTTGGTTGGGTCTCCATATGATCCTATTTGGTGTCAAGGTGTTAAACTATAGCCACTAGAACTGTAGATCATCATGCCTCCACTACCAAGTGAAAGTACCAATGGGCAATCGATATAGTGTTATCTCGCACCAACAGTAAACCCTCTAGCCTTGTGCACATGATGTGAGTGAAAGCCCACACCTACAGGAGAGTGTATGTGGTCAAGCTTCAGTACTCATAATGCATGTATCGGTCAAGCTCCTAGTATAAGTGTGTCATAATTTTGTGCCCCCAACCAAAAACTGTGCACCGCTCCACCATCTCTCAAATGTAGACAAGGCCACTATGTAGATAAGAGCCTTTCCCATCTATGGTGATCCATGTGATGATGGTGACCACCATGATGTGGCATAGAAGGGGGTATTGGTCCAAGCCTAATCGAACCATTGAGTGTATATGTAGTTGGTCCTATCTCTGTCATCTATCTAGCTAGAGCAATATTGGACCTTGTTTGATGGCTCCTACATTGCACATGCATCATCCAGCTCCACCTGTCGGTCGCAGATGAGAAGATTGAGGATACGGTAGGAATCCTCCAAAGTGATTGTCATATCTCCAATAGGCAATTGGAAGCTCGATTTGGTGGTGTCCCACCTCTCCATCAACACCATTAATATCTGATCATGATAGAGAATCTTTAGCATGGTATACACATGCTAGAGATTGAAGTGTTGCAGATGCATTACCTCATCCTCAGATAGTCAGTCTCTATAATTTCTAATCAGGTGCAACACCCACCTACCAAGATTCTCCCTTATCTAAGGATAGTCCTATGAAAAAGGAAAATTTTGATTCAATACATGGTTGACTAAAAAAAATTTAGTTGAAAAACATTAAAGGACATGTGCACATCGTGTAGATGTTTTCACATCACATAGGTGTGTTGGTCCTCCATTAATGGCATAGGGATGAGAGCACATCACTGGGATGCCAGGACATCCTTGGGATGATAGCATTGGTCCTAGACACTAGCACACTTTGAAGATGCATGCACACATCTAGGATACTTGCTTTGCTTGAAGGTTGAAAACATGCAAAAATAAATCCCTAAAAAATACACACAAAGTGGTTTCGAAACCTACCTGGTCTACCTTGATACCCTTAGTGATATCTATGTATAACTCGTCCAACCGCAGATCCTAGTACTCTCATCTTCTTAGCATTTTGATGAATTTTCTCGCACAATAGTCAACAAAATCCTCACGGTTGTTTGATTTGTGTGCCTCAATTCCACTAGCCTAAAACCTCTGAGAGAGCAATGTCAGTGTAACCACTGAGATGTATGGCCAATCTGCTTCAATGATGTTGAACTATCTATGAGATCAGTGTGACCATTGAGATGTATGTCTGAATTGAGTTCTCTATGTGAAGCTTCTTCACAACCATATCAGTGTGACCTCTGGTATGTCCTAGTGATGAAGGTTGTCGGTGTGACCTGAACTATCAGTGCAAGTTTCCTAACTCCTTCTGATAATAGAAGATTGGTCGACGTCAGTGTTACCTTTGGTCTACCCCACTGATGGGATTTGTTTGTGTGACCTTAACTATCATTGTGAGATCTCAGTTTGTTGTCGATAGTGGTACTCTGGCCGATGGGTCTGGACATTAGTGGATCTCTGGCTGATGTGATTTTTTTGGTGTGAGTCTAGCCAATGATGCTTGGTCATTGTGAGGTGGTATATTGATTTGAATTCTCATTGGTGCTCCAATAGTGGATGTTTGACCGATGGTTTTTCTTCAACGTGACTCCTGCCAATGAAATGTTTGATGGTCACAGGTATGACTAGAACTTGTTGATGATGTTTTCTACATAACAACAACTTAGATAGAATATGATATCATATCTCTCTTGAAAGGTAAATCTTTATCAACAAAGATATAACCCTAAGGTCTCTAATGTCAGGTCTTGACAATGCAGTGAAATAACTCAGAGATAATGTGAAAATGTTGGTAATCACAAAGAGGCCTTACAAAAAAAATACTAGATCTTCAAAAATATCAGATCTTGCAATGTGTTGATACTTAATCTCCTAAATTTAATATATATTCAAAGAAATAGAAAAAGATAAGGGTTTCATAAATCCTAAGATTAAATTTACTCCTAAAATCAACAATGTAGATGACAAGATACTTGAAATGGACCAATCCCTTTAAACTAATTTCTGTTCGACCCATATTTAACCTGCAATATTATAGAAATAGTGCAATCTACTAAGGAATTAAATATTTTTAGACCATAAACATTCATTCAAATCAACCCTACTTTATATTTGAAATAAATAAACATTCACAATTGAACTAAGCACATTAATATAAGGTCCAAGCTAACTTTTCACAACAACCTATAATCAATGAGTCACCAAAAGTATGCACCATGGATCACTGCAACACTTCAAGCATCTAACAATGGATATTATTGAATCGTCTAACCCTAAATATAACATTCAATCAATATTTTCAAAGGCAATTTAGAAAGACAGAATAACAAGAACCATGCAAAATAAATCAATCCAAGAGAGGCCACCAAAGCACAATGTCTTCAATTGTATTGATTTTATCCAATAGTAGCAAAAATTCAAGCATTTGGTGTTACAAAATTTGCTTCAGAAAAAACTAACTCATAATTCTAGCTTCTAAGTTATCACTTTGCTTGCTTCAAAGTCTAATCCTCTAACCAAATTTACAAAATGAGTCCAAACACCATACTTATAGATAATTCCACTCCAATTAGGGTTACAAGGAAGGTTGGTCACAAAATACATTAGCCAAGGAAAAAAGAGCTCCTAAAATCAAATATAATATTGTATTAAATGCTTGACTCTTTTCCAAGTTGGCCTGGAATCTCCAATATAGCTCAGTCCAATGCATGTGAAGGATGAAGAAGAAATAATGGGGAAGCACAAATTTTGATGTGGCACCGCATTAAATTTCTTCCCCCTTGTCTTTGTCTCATCTTGCTTTATCTTGCACCAATAATAAAATCCTTTCCAATTCGGCTAAAGGTGGAATAATTAATATTTTGAATTTTCTCTCAATGGATTTGATATCTTCTCTTGATTGCTTAATGATTTTATCCCAATCCACCTTTAGGGTTTGATACTTCTCCATGACTATAACGTAGGTGGCCGCATCATCAAGTTGGTGCATAGTAACTAGACCATCATCAACCGGGGCATAAACCTCATGCCACCATTTCCTTAGCTGCTCCAAACTTAAGTGTTTTGATGCAAACGTTTTCCTTCCTTTCATGATTTCAAATAATTAAATGCACTTATTATATATATCAGCCAGGGTGCTCTTTATTTTTTTTCCCTAATTTTTTACCTTCTTCAATACCCTTTTCCTTATCTATAGAGCTTCATACCATTCCCAAGGTTCGGCAACCTTTGAGGAAGATAAAATTCCATCGCCTACAAGCTTCTCCTTAGTATACTCCATGATAACCTTGGTTTTCTATAGCAAGAGGTCAACATCCTCCTTATCTTGAGCTAACACATTTTTCAACCATTCTAACTACCTATGGGCATCTCCACCAGTTGATAAGATATCCTTGATTGCATCATCTCCTCTAGCTTCTACTCCCTACAACCAGTCATGTGTGACATGTGTGCTGGTTTTCATCTTTTCCAATTCAGTGATTGTCTCTTAGTTAGAAGGCTTGTTGCAGATGATGAAGAGATAGATTGCAAAGGTTTCATGAGATCTTGCAATACCTTTTCAATCTCTCATTCTCCTTCTTCAATTCTTGTTTATTTTGCACCTCCATTTTTAATCTGCCTAAAATTGCAGCACTAGAGCCTTCAAATTCCTCAACTTCTTGCATCATGGAGGTGGGTCCCAAGTTAATTTTCTAAATATTGTAATCTTGGCCAGTTACCTCATCCTTGTTCTTATCAGGTGTAGGAGTGGCCACGTGGATCACCCGGGTTATTTGCCTCATCTCTATCAATCCTGAAAATAACCTTAGCCTTTTTCTTTGCCTTTCCCTTTCCTATGTTGGCTAGTAGGTCATCCCAATTTGGAGAGGTATCATCTACAACAATTTTCTTATTCTTCAATCTTTCATTGAGCCAACTCGGAGTCGAAGCATCAACTTTTTGTTCATTTTGTGTTCCCTTTTCAACTTGATCCATGGAGGGCTCAACATTTACATTATGCTCTGAGGGGACCTCCTCCTTTATCTTCCTTATCCTACTCCTGATTCTCATCTTTTTCCATATTATGTTCATCCTCCTTGTGTATTGATAGAGGAGTCCTTGCAAAAATTTCTTCTTTTCTTGGGGACTTATCTCCCTTATCCTTAATAGGTGAATCCTCATAAGTTACCAAAGGAGATTGCAGGATTCTTTCTATCTTTGGCTTAGTACTATGGATTTCTACCTCTTTGAACCCTTCTACATCTTCATCTTGGTGATTAGTAATCTCTACATCCTTGGACTCATGTTTTACACCATGTGATTCATGAAGGAGAGAGGCATCCTTTTGTTGTTCTGCAACAAGAGCAGTTATGGTAACATCTTCTTTCAATGCACTACCCTTTGGAGAAGGAGTCCTTGATCTTCTAGTATAGACCTATGTCCTTTCTCTAGAACTCTCCACATTCACCACTAGAGGACATGGTTTACCTTATCTTTCCTTGGAGCGCCCATTCTTTTTGTTTGAAGTTCTTGTCACCTTTCTCCTTTTAAGCACAGGCGCACTGTCCTCCTCACCTTCTTCATTCGGTTCCTCCTCTATAGTAGACTTGTCTTTCTTGGGAACATTCTTCCTCTTTTTGGAAATTGGTTTCCTCTTCTTTTCTTCCTCTATCTCTTCATAGGCACCTTTAATTTTGATCTTGAAGGGAGAATCTACCTTACCTTTGCCTTTTGAATCTTGTTCAGTTTCTTTAGAGGTAGAATGGGATTCTAAATCCCCCATCAAGTCATAGGTATATTGTATGCCTTTACTATCCAACTCCCAAATCTTATGTTTGAGCCACAATCTAGTGTACTTGAGGACGAGAGTTTTGATTTGTTCCAACTCTATTTTCTCTTCTAGTTGTTGTGCCCTTTGCACAAACACCCCATTTAGAATAGGGACCCTCTCTTTCCTTTTTCATTTGTCGGGTCCTCTTTTGCATCACCTCATTTTGCATGCCCCATTTTGGTGTCCCTAATGGTCAACACGTTATCAAAAGTCTCATTTAGGGTTGACCAAAATTTTCCCCTTTCAAAAATGCTAAGTCTTAAGCCCTTTTGGGTTTTCTTTGTTAGTTTTCCTTTCTGACGTCTGTAGGACTCTCCGGGCTCAGACCCTCGGGTTTCCTCTGGTGGGTTTCCCTTTTGGTTTCACTATCCTAGATGACCAACAATCTTCATCTTCCCAGCCCTCGGACCGTGATGCTCGGATGACCATCTTCTTCCCTTGCCAAATCTTGATGGTCGTGCCCTCGTGTCTTTCCGTACTTTCGGGCCCATCTCTTTGGGAAGCTTTCTCTGGGTCTCCTCGTGATCTTCGTTGTTTCTAATGGTCATTGAACTTCGTCCCCTTGTAATTTGGACCTCGATGTTCCCTTCACCATTTTGGCTTTCCTTGGTGTATTTTCTAGTGGCCATCCTTCGACATCCTTCCGGCTCTCGGACCCCGGTCCTCCTACCATCGTCCTGGAATTTGAATTCACCTACCTAGCGGCCGTCATACAATCATTCATTAAGGGGGTATTTATTGCAATTTTGGGGGCTATTTAAACAATCTCAACCTATGATTTTCACATGTCAGTAAGAAATAGAAAGCATGATGCGCCCCTAGCAACTCCCGCTTTTGCGCTCGGATCTCAACTTCGCCGCTCGTCAAGGATTCAAACTTCTGCTACTTCGGGCCCCCGAGGTAGGATTACCGTTCACCGCTCTTTTCTCCTTTTCCTCAAATTCACAAGTTAAAAGTTAGAATGAGGAGGAAAGAGACTAATAATCTGTTTAAGTACCCTAATTTGAAGGATCCCACAAGTCTAAAATGAAGAACTCCCCCATACAACATCAAAAAATCAAACTTCAGAATGATGTCCTCCCGTCGTTGTTCTCTGAGACCGGTGACTGCACCCCTCGGGCCCAAGTCTCTCTTCGTTCACGACACAAAAACTTAATAGAAAAACCACTTTGATGGAAAAGCTTTCCCCAGGCTCACGACACCGGGCTTCCTTGTCTGCTTCATCATTACCAACGGCTGACAACCTTCATCTCCACGACCTTCGGACCTCGGGCTTGCGAAGTCTACCAAAACTTGAAACAAAACCAAACTTTAAGGTTGCCCTCGGACCCTGGCTCTCAAACTTCCATCCTTGGGTCATCGTCTCCAGTTCATCATTTTATATGGCTATCATAGGACATCTTTTCGACTCTCAGGCTCTTGTCGCCCTTTTGCCCTGTGTGATTTCAACGGGGAAGTGATACGTCCAACTTTCGCCTAGACTCCATCATCCGAACTTTCATCTATTTTCCTCCATTTCGCACAACTAAACCTGTCCGCCTTCCCAGACACTAGGCCTCGAACCTTAGTTTGCCTCTGAATTTTTTGACCAATTGATAAGTCTGGCTCGGGTCTGATCCTCCGGGCTTCCGTCTCCGGACTTTTTTCCCCAACTTTCTTTCCACATTTCATTGTTTTGCATGGCTATCCCCAGGAAGCTTCCCGACTCCTACGGCCCAAACTCTGTAGCCCACCTCTCGAGATTTCGTTTGCCCTGCATTGTTCCAAATAGCCGACCCTTGAAAGCTTTCCTAGAGCTAAGGCCCGAATGACAAAATGATGACTCAAACGGCCTCCAAATTGAAAATGGACTTCGACCCACTTGCTAAAAGTAAACCTTCTCCCACATCAACCCTTTATTGAAAAAATCTAGGATCAAGAAAAGTCATTGGGAGAACCTTGCCTTGTTTTCCCTTTCAAACAACATTTTGTCAGGGGAAGTCCGACCCTTAGGGCCCGGATCACACATTTGCCTTCCAATATTATTATCAAGTGTTTGGATCTAACCCTGATTTGCAGGGGTTTTTTTGAGGCTTCTTCCTCATGTTTAATTTTGCTAACTCCCGTCTCTCTGTGTAGGATTTATGGAATCTGGTGCATAAGCTTCCGGGGCAGTCAAAGACAAAGGGAAAAGAACTGATAAAGCCAATCAAGGCAAAGAAGACAAAGATCAAATGAAGTATCAATTCTAGGGGATGCCACTGCATTCCAAAATCACAACTAGTTAGAGGGACATCATAGATACCAATATCGGACATGTCGATATTGATGATTTTACACGAAGAGTCAGAATATAGCCAAAGATTGACAATGAAAGATTGATCAGAAGTAGCGGACTTGCCAAGGCTATAGGTTTCCCACTTGCCTTAATTGCCCCCGAGCTAGTAATGGCAGGCCGAGAGGCATTCCAACTTGAAACAAGGACCATCATGGAAAGGGATGGTAATATCCTAGCCGATATTTCTGCTCTCAAGATAACAGGACCCTTTCACATACCCATCTTTGAGAGCATGGAGACCCCAACTATTCAAGAGTGCAAGGCGTTATGGGATGGGGATCCATTGAATTGCAAAAAGCTGATGAACCAGTATTGGTTGAAGGAAAGACGGGGTAGTGCCACCAAAGTTCCTCAAGAGCTCTACTACAATGATTTCTTTGAGGACTATCATGATCTGGTTACCCTACTAAGTAGAGTAATGGGCCTTCCTACTGTGGCCTTATTCCAGGAGTGGATGTTGTACTTCGTTGAACAAATTCTTCATGGGGATGACACTGCGTTCTATTGGGGGGAGATAATCAACAATTACTTCCATGAGAAATTTACCAGTGTGAAGAAGACATCCAAGTTCTATATGACATCCTACCTGGTTTATTCCCTTGTCGATCAGCGGAATTATAGTGAATTGTCCGTGATGCCCAATGAGGCGCCGGGAAGAGATTTGAAGCCATATGACAAGTACCCTCAGCTGCAATACAAAAATTTCAAGAGGGATTACTGTAGGGTGAATGATGCCTTCACCGCATACATCATCTGACTACTTAGAGGTGATTTTGAGAGAATATTCTCTCATAGTGCTAGGGCCCTTGTCAAGCACTATGCCTTCTTATTCATCCAGTTTCCCAAATTCACCGAAAGGCTAAACAAGTTGCCCTGGTATCCTAATGATTGGATTATACTACTAGAACTAACTCGGCAGTTGTGACACATACATAACATTCTAAGGAGTAAGCATTTGGCAGGGACCCCTTACCCCCTTACACTTGGCTAGGGAATGTATGAACTTCACACCTCCCAATGCGCAGGCAATTGTGAAAAGGAGCTGGCCGAGTACCACTTCCGGCCACATACATCTCGGCCATAGATGGACCCATACGGCCACATCAGGAAGGCACTTGGACTAGAGTATGCCCACCTCCACCATGTTGAGCATTTTTGGGCTAACTGTAAAGATGACCTTGAAGTGCGGATACAACATTATATGAGTATGACCACCTACTTCATGAGGAAGGTGAACCTATGTCTGATTCAAGATCAACTTGAGGAAGAGGAGAGCACAGTAATCGACCTGAGATATAGTGCTATTACAAACTTGCCATTGCCTTTAATTGATTGGAATGAGCAAGAGGTGGATGACCTCGACATTCTTACCAAGACTATTGAGGCTCAGACAAAGGCATGGAGAAGCATCCAAGTCCCCTCCATCTATCTAGACCAAGAAGAGAAAGGAGGTTGATGAGCAACAACCTAACCCAAAAGTGTATGCCAGAAAGGCCTCGGAGGGTGAGCCTCCTAAGAAGCATAGAAGAACAAGAAACGTTACCGAGATTCCAGTAATACCTAAAGATCCACTCCATGAGGGAACAGAGATGGAAGTTGATCAACCAAGATCTTAACCTGTTTCATCTGCTACTGCAACCATTTCTCCTATTGCTACGATCCCACCCATTTCACATGCAATAGTTGCTTCCTCCCCACCTGCGGTGGACATTGTTTTCCACCTCGATTCCATTTCTCCAATCGTGCAAGTCATATCAATGGATTTTTCCTCCACCACTACCTCGCAAATCTCATCATCCTCCATGCCTCCTTCCTTTCCAACCGTTTTCGCTACTGCTGCAATGCCTGTCCTAGCTCTCCTGGAGTCCTTTGTCAAGTATATGCAAAAAATTTCATCTAAACTTTCGAGAATGCTTACAAATCCAATGGTGCAAGCTGCAAATGCCCAGAAAATGGTTAACACCCTAGCCCCCCCTCCTCCTACGAAGCCACCTAGAATGGAGGATACGATGCAAATATTTGATGAGCTAGAATGACAATAATTGGAGGTAGCAGAGAGGCTGAAAGATGAGGAATTTGAGTATCATGAGCACCCAATATACGAACATCAGGTGATTGCTGAGGTGGCTTATGAATCTTCCAATGAAGATAGAGAGGGTTTGGGCACAAACATAATCCAAGAAATAGCTAATCCAGAGCTTGACGTCGAATGGGCCAAGCAACTGAAAGAAATTGAAGACAAAGAGGCTGGAAGGTAGCCCATGGTTGAAGAAAGGGTTGCAGTTTTGGAGACTAAAGGTAGTGGGTCCCCTGTGGAAAGACAAGATCAAAAACTCGAGCATGATGAAGAGACATCCTTCAATGAAGAAAAAAGAGAGGATAAGCCCGAAGAGTGTGGGTATGACCCAGATGAAGAAGAGAAGGATTCTAAAGGGGAGGACAACCCTAACAAGCAACTATCCACCAAATCTCCTATCAAACACATAATGCTCATGTAGGATTCTGATGAGGAGAAGGAAGATATAAGAATTGAGCAAGAGACCCTTAGTGATAGGGCCATTGAATGCAGAGTAGAGGATAGCATGGATCAACATGAATCACCTAAGGAAGGGCCCCCAATGCCTGACTGGCTAGAGAGATAGCTTGAAAAGAAGACTCCTGCACAGAAAGATCCAAAAGTAAGACTAGAGGCAATACTGGCTAGAGCTCAGATAGGTACCAGGAAAGAGAAGAAGCCTAGAATCAGATCTAAGATAACGATGGATGCCTCCAGATCTAGGGTTGTGCAAATAGCTACACTAGTGGTGGGAGAACAAGGAGTAAGCTAAAATGTCTCCACCATTGACTTGGGAGTGGCCACCAGGGAGCAGAAGGTTGACCACCTTTGGGAATCAATCACCACAGTGGTGCACCTAATTTAGCAAGATAAGGTTTCAAAGGAAGAGCTCAACGCACAGGTGGCCTCAACACATAGGTGGCTGATCTAACAACCTACATTCAACAATGGTCATCTCCAAAAGAGCATCCTACCACATCATTATCCTCACCACAGTTGATGTCCCAAGAATAGATCAACAAGCTAGAAAGGAGGAACTTGGATAAGACCATAAAAAATTGGTTTCGGTAGCTCTTGGACATTGGGAATATGGGCATCAATCTGGTTGTCCGAACAAAAAACAAGTTCCTAGAAGTGCAAATGTCTCTTAAAGGCATGAGGAAAATTTGTGATGAGTTCCCAAAGAAGTATAAGGTTGCCTACCCGAAAATCAAGGCTATCCTCACATTGCCAAGTGAGGTTTGGGAAAAGCAATTTTCCTTCAAGGATGATGACCATTGGTTAATGGATGTACAAAAGTGGGACTTCAATCACCGAAAGGAGAGGCTGAAATAGGTCCTTGAACAGGTAACTCCAGATATTGAATGGGCCACGGAGGCCCTATTAGAACTAAAATTTTCCACAAGAATTCCTAGGATTTTCCTATTATTTTTCATGAAAATCCATCAAAACCTTAAGATATTTTATTTACTCATGCCTTACATTTTCATTATCTTTCCCATAAAAGTCATTAACCGCCTTCTACACTTTGCCCCCATCTATTTTCTTATACTTCATTACCTTCTCATGGAAAATTTAGCTTTATCTCCATTCAAAAGGGCCAAAAATAACTTATACCCCTTACCACTCCTTTCATTTTTACTATATAACTCTTTACCACTTTATTGCGGCCTCCCACAAAGGGGCTCATGGTATAGCGGTGGTGGTTATAGACTGTCATTGCAATACCACCGACGGTCAAGTCTGAGACCACGGTGACTGTGGTAAATGGTCATCAAAGGCAAGAAGTCAGCGGTAGCGGCTAAGGAGTCAACAGAAAATGTCTACCGCACCACCGCATGTGGTCAAACCACAAACCGTGGTGAACAGGTAGTGGTTAGCGAAATAGTCAGCAGCGACAATGTGGTAAGTGGTTAGCGGTTACTGCTATACTGCACACAGTTAATACAAAGACCGCGCGAGAGTGGTAGGCGAAGAGGGAAGCAGCTAACGGTTACCACGGTACCGACGATAGTGAATTCAAAGACCGCGGTAGCATGGTAAGCAACGATGGAGATTGTGATGGCCAGTGTGGGACCGGGTACTACCATACCGCAAGAGAAAAGTCAAAGCCCGCGGTAGAGCGGTAAATACAAACGAAAGCTCACGGTATTGTTTTAGGTGAATTATAAGGATTGGATAAAAGTAAAATAAAGGCAAGAAAAGGTATAAAGTAATAAATCAAAGGTGAACTATGTAAAAATATTTGATTTGCCGATAAGGCAATTAATCAAATATTTTATTTCCTCTCAGAAAATTCAAACCACTATAACAAAAAATTGAAGGGTTGTGACTCTTTGAATTTTATTGTATAAATCTATTTTAAAAGAAAAATGAAGAGGAAAAATTAGAGGAGGAAAGACTGTTGTAAGCATTATATTTTAAGAAATTATGACATTCAAGGAGGCTATGTTGCATGTATGAATTTCAAGGAAGATAATGAAAAACTGTTAGTTTGGTGATTTCATCCTGGCATCAATTGTTTGTTGGATTCTTGTGATTATTTGATTGTCTCCAATGATGTTTCTTGATTGTTTAAATTGAAGTATCAAGGATATATTCGATTTATCAGTACACATTTGTTGTTTCTATGTGATTTGGTTTATTGGATTCTTTAAAGAAGAATTAAAATTCCTTTCAATCAATTACAGTAATCATGGAATGTCATTTGGATCAGTAAGAAGAATCAGATGGTTAGATTTGATACTCTACCACAAGAAGGGTTTATCAATTACATTCTTGCATGTTTATACTAGTTATAAACTCACAATTATATGCCAAAAAATTAGAGGACCTGCTAGATAGAAACCATTCATTAAAGGTTTTCATTTGACTCTGTTTTACCCAACAAGGCACTGGTCTCCCTTATTTACATTACATTAGTTTTATTCATTTCATTTGCAATCTCTTAATTGAACATATTAATTCATACCTTGATATTGCATATACAATTCATACCAAATTAGGATCATGTCTTCCCACTATTAAATTTCCATTTGTGGATAGTTAGATCAAACAGGAAACATAAATTCAAAATCTGTGTTGCTCATATAGGTGCACCCACCTAGGTCTAGCAGAGCCTTAAGAGTAGAGGGTTCAACCATACTGGTTGGCCTTGTTAGTTGACCAATAACGTAGTGAGAGTTTGGAAACCTCTCTTGGTTCATTCAAACTAGCGTTTTTGAGACCCAACAAATTGGCGACTCTGCTGGGGAAAAACTAGAGAATTGTTTGGTAGTAGACAACCTTTCCATATAAAGTCACTAAAGAAAACCATAACTAAAATTTGAAAGAAATTGAGTCTGCTAGGTAAGATAACCACAAAATATTTTCTCACTTTTAGAAAAAGTGGGTGGCGACTCTGAATGAATAAAAATATTGAGACTGACACAATAAGATACAAATCAGAAAGGAATCAACCTAGAGTTCATAGCATCACAATTTCTCATAACATGCAAGGAAGGAGATCTTTGTACAAAGAGGGTGATGGTCCTGATAATAAAGGAAAGTCAAATTAAAAAAACATTCAGGGCAAGAAAGTGTTTAATGACTTCGACACGGCAGCAAAAAACAAAGCATCAAAGTTGTTGCTGGAAACACATAATTCATATGATACGCTTGCAAACGAAGAGAGCCCATCTAAAGAGCTCCATACTCCCGAGGGGAGAAGAAATCCTTCCCACCCAGTGGACCTTGGGAAAGCTGATGAGCACATGGCTGAGTTCAAAGCTAGAAAAAGGAGATAATATGAAGATGAACAAGGAGCAACACTCTATGAGGGAGGTCTTGAGTATGATGAGACATTCGAAGAAAATCATGAATTTACGGCACGAGATGAAGAAGATACACAGTGGGAACAAATGAGGCAAAATGCAGAAAGATTAAAGGTAGAGTATGAGCAACAACTTCAAGCAATGGAAGAGTTGAGAAAGATGAAGTTACACAAAGCTCAAGCCAAAACATCAGTGACTGAATCACCCAGATACACCCCCCCCATAAAAGCAACAATATGAAGCCATCGAGTTCCCCTCAAGCCCATTGAAATCAGCCTAGAAATCAATATAGAAACACTAATGCTCCACCACAACACCAAAATATTCAACCACCTCCTCATCAACAGTATGCACCCCCACAAGGCCCACAATATACCACTTTACCAACACCAACATTTTCAAAATCGCCCCCCCCCGCAATGCACAACTATGATTACACAATTCGATCTTGTTGGATTTCAAATCTATCCTTACCCCCTAGACAACAATTGGAGGAACTTAGTCCCTAAATTCACAAGAAGTAATGCAGTTATAGCTAAGGAACATCTGAGAAATTTTAAGGCAGTCATTCAAGACTTGGACATGCAGTATGAGGATGTACAAATGCGACTATTCATGATGTCATTGATTGAAGATGTCAAAGACTGGTTTAATAGTTTACCAATTGCATCCATCTACTCCATTTAGGTATTCTATGAACAATATCTTCAACAATATGGAAATCAATGTGCATTAGATTTTGCTTTACATGAGTTAGTGACAATTCAAAAACATCAGAATGAGTTAGCCTTCAATTTTAACCAAAGGTTTGTTAAATTACACAATAAAATACCTCAAGCATCCAAGTTGGATGACCTTGCTGCCTTGAGTATCTATTTGAAGGCCTTTAACCCCAAGACGGGATATGAATTGAGAAACAAAGGTCCTAGGAATTTGGCGGAAGCCCAGAAGATAGACTTAACCATTGAAAATAATAGGAAAGTTGCAGGGATGTTTTATAAAAGGGAAAACCCTAGGATTCCTCAATATGTTCCCCCAAATAGATAAGAGAACACATATAGGAATGAAAGACCAAGGCTGCAGGACATGCCTTATAATACCAATTGGAAATATGGGAAACCGGTGAATGATAGACCTAGAAATAAAGAGACACCAGATCCATTAAAAAGAAAAGGGGCATACATGGTAGATAAAATTCCCTGGTGTTCAGTCTGTTATGCACCACACTCCCCTGAACATTGTGTAATAGCTCAGTCAATATCGGAGGGAGATACGTAGGAAGATGATGGTGGTGAAGACCAGAATGTCTACCTAACTTCCCACACTCTTAACCCTTTGCAGAAGGAGTATACATCTTCAAAGGAGGAAGGATATGAATACAATGTGGATCAACAAAAATACAATGTTCACATGGTAGAGCAGCATTTTTTCTCTGATCATGAAGAAAATGAGAATGACCAAGCCCCCCTGTTGCATCAAGTCAAACTAATAGATGCAATATAAGAAGACCAAGTGAAGAGGAGATTAAAAGATTGACGATTGTAGTAGTGGAGGATGCCAGGAACAAATATAGTTTGAGAAATAGAATGGTAAATAAAGATGAGGGTGTCCCAAGGGGGATATTTATAAAAAATAAAAAAAACATCAAATGAGACATCAAAAGGAACTGATGATAAACAATCAGAAAAAAGAGAACAGAAAGGATCCCCTAAGGAGGAAAGTAAGAAACCTCCCATTGAAAAGAAAAATCCAGATCAAACATCAAAAAAGAAAAAGGAAGAAAACAAAGAAGAATGCACTGAACCTACAAGGGCAATCAAAACTGAAGGTACATCCTTTGATTTTATGCAAGCTTTATCTCAATTGAAAATGTTTGTACCATTAATTGAAATGATGAAAATCAAGGAATATAGGGAAAGTACTATACAATTAATTTCTAATGGAAATCAAAGTATAAGCCTTGGAAATAAAGAGGTCTCTGAGATAAATAATAAAAGGAAGGAGGTAAAAATCCTAGAAGCCTACCTAATGAACACCCCACAAATTGACCCATTTTTCACCACTTTACTCATAAGCGGAAAAGTGGTAAGAAATTGCATGATAGACTCAGGTGCTTCTATGAATATCATGCTAGTAGGGGTAATGAAGCAACTTGGTTTATGGATAGATGTGGAGGGAGGTAAATTCTATGCCATGGATAGGAGGCATGTCCCGGTTGTTGGAATCATGAAAAATGTGGAAGTAAGGTTAGCAACTTACCCACAAGCCTCTTACACTATTGACATAACTATAATTGACACACCACCCCAGTTTGGGATGCTTCTATCAAGACAATGGATTGCTACAGTAGGAGGCAATGTATAGTTTGACTTATCATATGCCACCATACCAGTGAATAGGGAAGAGGTGAAATTGTATAGAGAACCTAGAGTGTATCAAATTGTTGAATATTCTCCTCAAGAGCCACTGAATTGTTTCTATGATGTTGATTTGGGAAGTTTTAGAGTGGAACCATCTCAACCTGAGTTGGAAAGAAAAGATCCAATTGATTAGAATATTTCTGAAAATTAACAAGGAATATGGAAAATGTACTTTGATGGAGCTTGCAGCCAAGAGGGTAATGGAGCTGGTATAGTTTTTATATCTCCTGATGGTTCAACTTATAAATATTCATTTTTGTTAGCATTTGAATGTACAAACAATGTAGCAGAATATGAGGCTTTATTGACTGGATTGAATTTAGCAGTAAAACACAAGATCAAAATCTTGACAGTTTTTGGAGATTTAGGATTGGTTGTATCTTAGTTCAAATCAAAATATATAGCGAAAAATAAAAGATTGAAACAATACAAAAATGTGATATGGGTTACAATTGAACTATTTGATGCTTTTTCCATTGGTTGGGTGGATAGATAAAAAAACATAATGGAAGATTTCTTGGCAAATATAGCATTAAAACAAGATGATATCACATTAGCAGGAGTGTCCCAAGTGGAATTCAAAACAAGACCTGCAGTACCTGACAATGTATATAGTTGGCAGGTTTTCAATGTTGACACTGACCTTTTGAAATTCCTTCAATGTATAGAATTGTATGAGGCTCAAGAAATTGATTTCAATGCCTTTGTGGAAGAAATAAATGGAGAAGAGACAGTGTTTGGAAAGAAAGTCTTGCAACTTAAGACTAATAAAATTCCCAAGGGGTTGGTAGCTTTGGAAAGAGTATACGATGGAAGCGATCAGTCCCTTATGAAACAAACACCAGTCAAAAGGGAAGATATTGAAGAAGTAAACTTGGGGCCGAACTATCACTAAGGAAGGTATATATTGGAAAAACGATAAGTCCTACTGTCCGAAGAATGCTGATTTCATTGTTAAGAAAGTATAAACATGTGTTCGAATGGTCTTATGAAGACCTCAAGGCATATAGGGAGGATTTATTTCAGAATGAAATTCCATTGAAAGTAGATGCAAAGACATTTAGACATAAACAAAGGCCCATTAACCCCACTCTGGAACCAAAAATGCAAGAAGAATTGACCAAGCTTAGAGATGGAGGTATTATCAAACCTGTGAGGCACTCAACATGGGTGTCAAACCTTGTTCCTGTTAGAAAGAAAAATGGAGATATAAGACTATGTGTAGATTTCAAAAATTTGAATGTAGCATCTCTTAAAGATAACTACCCACTGCCTAACATGGAAGCCATACTGCATAAGGTAACTGGGTGTGAGTTGTTGTCTATGATGGATGGTTTTTCTGGTTGCAACTAGGTTAAAGTCAAAGAATGTGAGCAGTACAAAACAACTTTCACAACCCCATGGGGGACATATGTATATGTGAGAATGCCTTTTGGTCTCACTAATACGGGAGCAACCTTTCAAAGGGCTATGGACTTAGCATTTGCTGACCTGATCAATGATATAATGGTGGTGTATCAAGATGACCTCACGGCTTACTCAAAAAGGGTTGAAGATCATATAGGGCACCTTGAAAAAATATTCATTAAGGCTTTAGAATATGGCATCAGTTTGAACCCTAAGAAATGTCATTTTTCTATTACAGAGGGGAAGCTCTTAGGACACATTGTATCAAAAGAGGGAGTTAGGATAGATCCTGAGAGAGTTGAGGCTATAAATAAGGTTCCTATCCCTAAAAATGTGAAAGCCATCCAGTCATTCTTTGGGAAAATTAATTTTGTTAGGAGATTTGTATCCAACTTTGTTGAGATTGTCAAACCCATATCAAAAATGTTAAAGAAAGGACAAAAGATTGAATGGACCCTAGAAGCATTAGAAGCCTTTGTATCCATTAAAAGAGCCATTAAGGAAGCCCCTATCCTCAAGTCTCCTGATTTCACAAAGCCTTTTCAGATATTTTCATTTGCTTCCCTGCATACAATAGTTGTTGTCATGTTACATAAAAATGAGGATGGTCATGAGCAACCTATATCTTTCTTTAGTAAATCTTTACAAGGATCAGAATTAAAGTATGACATAATGGAAAAACAAGCCTTTGCACTAGTAAAGGCCACGAAAGCTTTTAGGCCATATCTTGTTGGAGCCAAAGTAATTGCATATGTTCCTCACGTAGCAGTCAAAGACATCTTGACACAATCAGAAGTGACAGGGAAAAGATGCAAGTGGATTAACAAAATTCAGGAATTTGATATGGAAATACAGATTACTAAATTGGAATGGGCCAAGGATTGGCCAAATTGATGGCAGAGACAAACATTGAGGCAAATTAAATCTGCAATGTACAAGGATAAGGAAATGCAATTGCAAGCATTGAGCATACACCCTGGTACACAGACATCATGCATTACCTTAGGAACACAAAATGCCCATAAGGACTCAATGATAACTAGAAAAGAACTTTAAAACTTCAGGCTTCTAAATATGTATTTATAGGAAGAGATCTATTCTGGAAAAATAGAGATGGAATGTTGCTATTATGTTTGGATGAATCATAGGCTGATCATGTTCTAAAAGAAATGCATGAAGGAGTCTATGGAGGACATTATTCAACAAAGACAACTGCACATAAAATCCTCAAGGCAGGTTATTACTAGCCAAAAATTTTCAATAATTCATTTTCATATGTAAGGAAGTGTGAGGCATGCCAAAATTTCTTAGGGAAAATGAAGTATGAGGGAGCTCTACCACTCAGACCTATGCAGGTTGAAGCCCCTATCACCAATGGGGGATTGATTTCATTGGAGAAATTCAAGAGAAGTCAAGTGGAGGACATAGGTGGATACTAGTGGCCACTGATTACTTCATCAAATGGGTGGAGGCAATCCCAACCAAGCAAGCAACAAGTAAAGTTGTGATCAACTTTCTAATGGATAACATTATTACTAGATTCGGTACACCATTGAGAGTGATTACAGATAAAGGCATGTGTTTCAGGTCTAATGAGTTCAAAGAGTTTTGTAAGACATATGGTATCAATGTTTCTTATTATTCCCCATATCATCCACAAGCTAATGGTCAGGCAGAATCTAGCAACAAGAGTCTTTTGAAAATCATAAAAGGGATGCTCGGTAAGAACAAAAAATTTTGGGATTCAAAGTTAAGATTGGCTGTATGGGCAAACAGAATTACTATTAAAAGGGCAATTGGGAAATCCCCATATGAATTAGTCTATGGAACACAAGCTAGGATGCCTTTGCAAAATTTATTGCCAGTTTACCGATTTATCCTTCAAGAAGATATAGATATTCCTGAACCAATGGAGGAGAGAATGGAGCAGCTTGCAGAACTTGATGAAATAAGGAGAATAGCTCAAAACCAAAACATTAAATTGCAAGCACAAATGAAATATTTGTTTGAAAAAAAAGCAAAATGTAGAAAATTTGAAAAGGATGATCTAGTATTGATTTGGAACGCTAGATGCCAAGAGAAGGGAAAACATGGAAAATTTGAGGCACTGTGGTTAGGACCTTTTGTAATTATTGGAAAGAAAGGAGAGGATTCATACTATTTACAAAATATGAATGGTGAAGAACAGGAGTTGCCTGTACATGGGAAATTTCTAAAAAAAAAATTCTCTTAAAAGTCACAGAAGATCAAGGGTTGCCAGTGCATGGACAACTTTTGAAGAAAATTTTCTCATAAAAATTTCCATGCACAGTAGTATAGGAAGTAAAGGATACAGGAGATTGCTAGTACATGGAAAATCCTGGAAATCCTTATTTGATCTTTTTCCATGTATAGTAGTTTAGGTTCATTTGTCATCTCCACTTGCTCTCATCATAATGTTTGGTCTACTCTCCCAGAGATCTGGATCCTTGCAATGATCTCACAATCATTCATCCCCAGACAGAGTCATTGTTAGAACTAAAATTTTCCACAAGAATTCCTAGGATTTTCCTATTATTTTTAATGAAAATCCATCAAAACCTTAAGATATTTTATTTACTCATGCCTTACATTTTCATTATCTTTCCCATAAAAGTCATTAACCACCTTCTACACTTTTCCCCCATCTATTTTCTTATATTTCATTACCTTCTCATAGAAAATTTAGCTTTACCACCATTCAAAAGGGCCAAAAATAACTTATAACCCTTACCGCTCCTTTCATTTTTACTATATAAGTCTTTACCGCTTTACCACGGCCTCCCACAAAGGGGCTCACGGTATAGCAGTGGTGGTTATAGACTATCACTACAGTACCACCGATGGTCAAGTCTAAGACCACAGTGACTATGGTAAACGGTCATTGAAGGCAAGCAGACAATAGTAGTGGCTAAGGAGTTAGCATAAAATGTCTACCGCGCCACCACGTGTGGTCAAACTACAGACCACGGTGAACAGGTAGCGGTTAGTGGTTACCGCTATACCGCACACAGTTAATACGAAGACCGTGGTAGAGTGGTAGGCGAGGAGGGAAGCGGATAACGGTTACCATGGTACCACCGATAGTGAATGCAAAGACCGTGGTAGCGCGGTAAGCAATGATGGAGACTACGACGGTCAGTGTGGGGCCAGGTACCGCCATACCACAGGAGAAAATTCAAAGCCCACGGTAGAGCGGTAAATACAAAGGAAAGCTCGCAGTAGTGTTCTAAGTGAATTATAAGGAGTGGATAAAAGTAAAATAAAGGTGGGAAAAGGTATAAAGTAATAAATCAAAGGTGAACTATGTAAAAATATTTGATTTGCTGATAAGTTAATTAATCAAATATTTTATTTCCTGTCAGAAAATTCAAACCGGTAGCTAACGGCTACCACGGTAGCATGGTAAGCAACGATGGAGACTGCAACAGTCAATGTGGGGCCAGGTACCTCCATACCATGGCAGAAAAGTCAAAGCCCGTGGTAGAGCGGTAAATACAAAGGAAAGCTCGCAGTAGTGTTTTAAGTGAATTATAAGGAGCAGATAAAAGTAAAATAAAGGCGGGAAAAGGTATAAAGTAATAAATCAAAGGTGAACTATGTAAAAATATTTGATTTTTCGATAAGGCAATTAATCAAATATTTTATTTCCTATCAGAAAATTCAAACCGTTGTAACAAAAAATTGAAGGGTTGTGACTTCGAATTTTATTATATAAATCTATTGTAAAAGAAAAAAGAAGAGGAAAAATTAGAGGACAGACTATTGTAAGCATTATATTTTAAGAAATTATGACATTCAAGGAGGCTATTTTGCATGTATGAATTTCAAGGAAGATAATGAAAAACTATTAATTTGGTGATTTCATCCTGGCATCAATTGTTTGTTGGATTCTTGCAATTATTTGATTGTCTCCAATTTGATGTTTCTTGATTGTTTAAATTGAAGTCTCAAGTATATATTCGATTTATCAGTACACATTTGTTGTTTTTGTGTGATTTGGTTTATTGGATTCTTTAAAGAAGAATCAAAATTCCTTTCAATCAATTACAGTAATCTTGGAATGTCATTTGGATCAGTAAGAAGAATCAGATAGTTAGATTTGATACTCTACCACAAGAAGGGTTTATCAATTACATTCTTGCATGTTTATACCAGTTATAAACTCATAATTATATGCTAAACAATTAGAGGACCTGCTAGATAGAAACCATTCATTAAAGGTTTTCATTTGACTATGTTTTACCCAACAAGGCACTAGTCTCCCTTATTTACATTACATTAGTTTTATTCATTTCATTTGACATCTCTTAATTGAACATATTAATTCATACCTTGATATTGCATATACAATTCATACCAAATTAGGATCATGTCTTCCCACTATTAAATTTCCATTTGTGGATAGTTAGATCAAACAGGAAACATAAATTCAAAATCTGTGTTGCTCATATAGGTGCACCCGCCTAGGTCTAGCAAAGCCTTAAGAGTAGAGGGTTCAACCATACTATTTGGCCTTGTTAGTTGACCAATAACGTAGTGAGAGTTTGGCAACCTCTCTTGGTTCATTCAAACCAGCGTTTTTGAGACCCAACAAGCTCGAGGAGATTTTTTTTTATACCTCAAGTTGATGACAGGGTATGAGATGTTTGTTGTCAAGATCAATCTAGAGAGCATAAAACCTCATTTCAGAAAGAGGATGGAGGATGGGATGTTGGCCAAAGTTACTGTAGATGTTATGAGCTTCGTTTCCTGGGCTTTTGCCCAGTCTGAGCTTTTCAAGGACAATTCTACCAAGTACGATGAAGACTGAGAGAAGCTTGTTAACAATTCTAAGGAATGGAGCTACAAGATGCTAAGATCTGGGATCATCGAGGTTGACAAGTTCCGGTCTGTGGTCATGAAATTCATTGAGTATGCAACTTTGAAGAATTAGGAGGGCAACCCTGCTATTAATGAAGAATTCCTAAAAGAATAGCTATAGCAAAGAGCAAACAACAAAAGGATGAAAATGTTACAGTTCCACAACTAAAAGATGAAACAAGGATAAGACAAATGTTTTTCTTTAATTGTAAAATATTTGGGGGTAGGTGAAATCCTGTTGTAAAGTGAATCTTGGCCACACAATGGAATTGAATCTTGTCCACTCATTTTGGTTTTTGGAAACTATAAATAGGGATCTCCTCCTCTCATTTAAAGGGAGTTGAGTTTTTGTAAGGACATGTTGCATAAATTGCATTAGAAATAAATTGACTTTGGTGCATTTATGGGTTTCTCCCCATGTTTCATGATTCTTCTCTATTAATTTAAGATTCTAGTTTGGTTTGCTTTTCTATTTTAGTTTCACTTTCGCTATCCTTGGTGGATTTAGTAATTTTGTTTGTGGTTGTGAAGATTCCTGCTATGTGTATGCTTTCCTTGTCCATACTTTTGGTCATTTGTTGCTGGTAGATGACTGTGCAAAGTTAGTCTAGACTCTGATTTTATAGCTTCCCTTTAAAATTTATCTTTATTCACATTTATATGGTGAATGAATAATGAAATATCTGCAGCCCTTAGAAGATAGCATAGATTTCATGGCATTGTGACATTTTTGATTAAGTGAAACTCTATTTTCAGGACACTATCCATAGCAAGAACCTCCATGATCATTGTTCATTGGTAGTTGAAGGTCCAAGAACTCTTTCTCTTCCTTGCCCTTTTTTCCTTTTTTTTAAGAAATAACCTATGCTAAGGTTCATTGCACATTGTAAAGCCAAATTCAATGATAAAATGGAGTTCAAGACTATTGTTTGAACCTACAGCAAAAGTGCAGTAATTTCTTACCTGAAGAAATCTATTCATGAGGCCTAATTCTCATCCATCTTATCCACATAAGTCCAGCTTGTGATTCTAGCAAATCACATCATAAATCACCTGATGTATTCCAAGTATTGTCATGACCTGACATTTGAGAGACCTTGGGATAATGTTCTGCAATTTGACTGTGGAAGATTGTCTTTCAAGAGAGGTAATGCACTTGCATGTTGCATGTGTTGAGAAGTGCATAAAAACACCATCAACAAAACTGGCACTAGAAGGAGGGATTTTTGGAGACAAAGCTGGATCGAATTGGGTCTTTCTCCCCTGAGAGATTTCATCAAGTCTTGAGGTCTACACCGAACAAAGGGGAATTTTAGGAATTACCGCCCGTTGTCCAAGCTAAAAGAGCTGAACAAAGGGAAGCATCCATATCCAATTCACCAAACCAACTCACTTCTCTTTCAACTTCACCTTCTCCATTATCATTGGCAGTATCGTCTTCCACTCATCTGCTCCAAATAGGCTTCCAGGTTACCACTTCGTCTATGCTGAGCGTTGCCTTTCAGCCAAACACAGTCTCAAACCTGGGTGTTGTCCTATTGACCGTCAATGTCCCTTTACAACCACCAATCTATATGGCATAGTTTCCTCCACCACCTCCTCCCATGGCATGGCTGGGCAATAACCCATCCCCTTTGGCCTTCAGCTTCTATCATGATATGCCAAAGAATCCTAAAATATTTTGCACGAAATTCAATGCTCAAGATCCGTAGAGGACTGTGGAGGAATATGTAAGGATCTTCAAAATTTCTTTGAAGACTATGCAGATTATATATGAAGATGTGGCTTGCAGTCTCTTTCCCTATTCTCTCGGAGAGGAGGAATTCTACTGGTATGTCAACTTTCTTGCTAGAACTATCAATACTTTGACTCTTTTGAAGGATGCTTTCCTGTAGAATTTCAAGACCCTGGTTAGCCCTATGGAACAATATAGGCACTTCATGTTAGTTCAAAGGGAGATCAATGAACCAATCAACTCTTTTAATGATCTCTTCCACAGAGAATACACTCGGCTACAAGCCCCGTACATTTTCAATGATGTTGTTTTTCCTATTTATTATGCAACACTAGATAACCTCACTTCGGCTTTGGTAAAGAGAATGTGACCACTGCCTACCAGGTTGGTGGATGTGTATGCAGAGGCCATTATTGCTAGCATAGATCTGGGGCAAAATATTTCTAGTCCACTGCCTTTTCTAGGGAAAACTGCACATCCTACATAGATTCAAGGGCTTACTCAAGCCTTACAGCATCAGACACCCCTACTGAATCTGGTCTCACAGCTACCCATTGTCCCACACCCTGGGCAGCCGATGAGTTAAGCACCTCTAGTTCCCCACTACTTGTTTCCCCAGCAATAGCACACCCATTCTCAGCCATCCCAGATGTCAGCATAACTCCAAGCATCTGAATTCTCATATGCTCATCAAAATCAGTCGGTTGTGCAACCCGTATTCCTTCAGAATTCCGCTTCACAGCCGAACGATACCAAAAAGGACCAGATTGATGAGCTCATAGAGATGATCAAGAAAATGTCCATAGAAATGATGCACTTGAAGAATCAGAACAACCAGCTGCAAGCATCATAGAAGAGCATGCAAGATAACCTTAACCACAACAACTAAGATCATCGTGAAATTCAAGACAGTCGAGATGCCAACACTTTGTCTGGGTAGAATTATGATAGAAATCAAAATTCGGGTCAGAATTTTGATAGGAGGCCTTTCCAAATGAAAAATTAGAAATGGAATATGAGACCCAATAATGGTGGCATCCCCACACCCCTTGACCAGCCTAGTAGAAATGAGAACACCATGAGTGGAGTTTACTTGGCTAAGGCTACCTTATCTAGTTGATGTCGCATACACAAAACGAAAAGGCACTCTGAACTGGATTGCTTGAAATTCCAAACTACTGATGACATCTTCTAGGTGGAGGTCCAAAATGTTGTGGACAACTCGGGGTGCAAAGAAATTGTCTCGTCTAACCCTTATGACTCTACAGTGATGGTAGTGAATCAAGATCCTTTCCCAAAAGCAGAATGCAACATGCCAGAGCAAGAGGGTCGCACTACGAACAACGACAACAAGGTGGAGGAGGTAAGCTCTAAAAGCCCTTTGGCTCAACTTTTTGATTTTGTAGATAATGGTCCTAATGAAGATGAAGTCCACATGTTTCATCAAATAACTACCCCTTATGACCTAAGAAATAGGCAGGTCGATGGTCATGTTGGAGGTCCTTTTATGACCTCCACTCCGCCTAATAATTTTAGCACTCCCCCTGACCCAAAGGCAAGCAATAATCTTGGGTTTCCCCATGTACCCACACAGTACTTCAATTAGAATAGATAGAAAAACCATAACCCAAGTCAACCTACTAGCTCCTCCCAAAATGTTTCCTATGATCAAGAGGTTGAGAAAATGGGGGAGTATATTACTAAAGAATTTAAAAAGGTGAAGCTAAGTGTGTCCACCCTTGAGCTACTCAAAGTACCAGCCATAAGGAATGTCTTTTTCAGAATGATAAATGGGACCCCATCGGTCGGATCCACTCCAGAAACTCCCGCTAAGAGGGTCTGCTTCAAAGACTCACAAAGTGAGCCCATCATCCGACAGGTCTTCAATAAGAAGGTTGATCCCCCTATAAATCAGCAAGTAGGAAAGAAATTTTCCAAGGAGATTGATCAAACACAAACCCAAAGCAAGGGCCATGATAAAGACAAGGGTCAGGTCGCTCAGGTGGATGTTTTGGGAGGACTTTTTTTGGGCAGATTCAAAACTCCCCCTTTCCTGACCACCATTCACATGTTTGGGAAGAACCTCCATAATTTCCTGCTAGATTTAGGAGCCTCTACTAATGTTATGCCCCTGAGCATGTGCAAAGAACTCGAAATAACACCAACTCCCTCCCGGTGAAAGGTAACACAACTTGACAAGACTAAGATCAGCATAGTGGGAGAAATTAAAAGAATACCTATGCAAATTGTTGTTGATCCCAAGATCCAATAGACCATACATATTCAGGTGGTTATTATCTTGGATACGTATGGTATAATCCTAGGAAGGGATTTCACAAGGCTATTGAATGGATACGTTGTGACTGACTACTCACACATGTGGTTGCCATGGAAAGGAATGTCGAATCAGATCCGAATTGATTGGGATCCACGTATGAAATTTATAATCACAAAATACAAAAACACAAATGAGGTGTTGTTTATTGAAATAGATTTGGGGAATTATTCCCTAGTATCATATCTGAATGAGCAAGAATACCTTGAAGAAGAGGGAACAAGCAAGGTATTCCTCATACTCTGCAGCCCAACTGCTAACTTGACCAACACCTCTTAGAGCACTGAAGTGCTAATAGAATGAGATGATGAAGAATTAGGAGAGGATTATGGCCTTGGATTGCTAAACGATTTTCAAGGCTTCATGGTGAAATGTGCACAAGATCAACATAGTCTAGGAGATAGAATGAATTTTCATGAGCTCCTACTGCCTAGTTGGTGCAGGGTGCATAATGATGCACATTCAAAATTTGAATGTTGTTTATACAAGACAGCAATTGAACACGCTAAATGGAAAATCACTCCAAAGGAGGAAGCTGGGTCAACACCTCCAGAACAAATGCCTCCAACCCCTATATCTCATCAGAGGGTTTCTGCAATTAGGCCTTCATCGAAGTCGGAGACTGGGCCAGTTGGTGCTGCATTCGTGGACCCTCCTAGATTCTGGACATTGCACTTTGATGGATCCAAATCCAAGCATGGGACTGGAGCTGGCTTTCAGTTAATTAGTCCTAGAGGTAAGTCCTACTTTTTTTCCAATAGACTTCAATTCTATTGCACTAATAATGTGGCAGAATATGAGGCCTTAGTCCTAGGACTCCTGATGACATTAAGAAAAGGTGTCAAAATGCTCCAAGTGTTCGGGGATTCAAAGTTGGTCATTAAGCAGGTCAGGAAGCTTTATTCCTATTTTGATCAAAGAATCACCAACTACAAGCACTCGGTATGGGTCCTACTAGAGGGATTGGATGCATTCAATATCCAATTGATCCCACATTCTCAAAATCAGACTGCCAATGCCTTGGCGTAGGTTGCAAGCACGCTACAACCACTATCCCTATCGGGCCTCAAAATATTCATTGTGGAACTTACCTCTATTCCATTTGTGCCTAACAATGTAGCCAACTTCCAGGTATTCAATGATGAAAAACACATCTTGGATTTTATCACCAGTTCTAATGTGTTCACCACTCAGATAATAGACAAGGTTGAACCTCAAGAGGCTGACCTAGATATAGAAGGGGTCATCAATCTGAAGACCAACACCATCCCAAGGCGATGGTCCAACTTGAATGAATCTTTGACCTAGATCAGATCAGGGATCAAGGTTAGCAAGTTAAGAAGGACACCATCAGTGACCAGTGCGACACCTACAACCTCAAAATGGTTGGGAATGCAAAGAACATATTTATTGGTAAGGTGTGCACAACCAAGGAAAGAAGAGATATAGTGGATGCTTTTCGAAAGTACCATGATGTCATTTCCTAGAGCTACGAGGATCTCAAAACATATGATACATCAATCATCACCCACACCATCCCTCTCAGACCAGATGTGAAGCCATTTTGACACCAACAACACCTCGCCAATGCTTTGTTGGAATCAATAATATACAAGGAAGTACAAAAATTGTTGTCCGTCAAGATTATCTTCCTGGTCAGGCACTCCACATGGGTGGCCAACTTGGTCCCAGTAAGAAAGAAGAATGGGGAGATCAGATTGTGTGTCAACTTCCACAACTTGAACAGAGCCTCAGAAGATAACTACCCTGTACCATCGTTAGATGAGGTTTTGCAGATACTAAATGGTTCCCAAAGGATTTCCTTCTTAGACAGGTACTTTGGGTACAACCAAGTTATGGTACAGTACGAAGATTGACACAAAATGGTGTTCACCATCAAATGGGAAACTTTCGCTTACAGAAAAATGTCGTTCAGACTAATCAATGCTGGAGCTACCTTCTAGTGTGCCATGGACATTGTGTTTGAGGACTTGATTAAAAAAATCATAATCATCTATATGGATGATTTAACGGTATTCTCAAAGCAGCAGGGTAACCATGTCACTGACTTATGTAAAGTCTTTCAGAGATGCCGCGAATTTGGGGTTTCCCTTAATCCTAAAAAGTATATTTTCAGTATTACTGAGGGGAAAGTGCTTGGGCATGTCCTCTCAGAGAGGGGGATTTCCATTGATCTTGAGTGTATCCAATCAATTATGACAATCCTACTACATGGTAGCAAAAGGGAATTAAAATATTTTTTTGGAAAAATTAACTTTGTCCGCAAGTTCATCTTGGGCTTTGCTGAAATAGTCAAACCACTCAATGTCATGCTAAAGAAAGATGCCAAGGTCGAGTGGACCCTGGAAGAAAAATAGGCTTTCAAGGAAATTAATAAAGTGATCGTTGATGCACCTGTGTTGGTCAGCCCCAACTATCTTAAGCCTTTCTACATATATTCATTCACTTCAGACCATTCTTGTGCCAGCATCTTGACATAGAAATATGATAAGGGGAATGAGCAGCCAATCGCCTTCATGAGCACCCCTCTAAAAGACACTGAGCTGCGCTATCATAACATTGAAAATAAAGCTTACGCCCTTGTTAAATGGCTAAATAAGTTTAGGCACTATATCCTACGCAACAAGGTATTTGTGATAGTTACTGACCCAACAGTGAAAATGTTGCTTATGTGGAATGAGTTGGGGGAACGAAGGGAAAGATGGATTACACTGTTGGAAGAGTATGATATGGAGATCCAACCATTGAGTTTGGTAAGAGGGCAAGCACTTACCCATTCAATTTTTGAGGTGGTTGTGGACATAGGTCCCAAACTCACGGTGCAACAATATCAGTTGGAAGATATCTCTCTAGGAGAATGGTATGACGACATTGGATATTACTTGTTGCACCACAAATATCTACCCCACTTGCAAGGGGTTCAAAGGTGATCCCTCAGGTTGAAAATCAGTAGTTACATGATGCAAGGTGTCATACTTTACAAAAGAAACCATGAAGGTGTCTAGCTAAGATGCCTAGGTAAAGAGGAGGTTGAACAGGTCCTCCGGGAATTCCATGATAAGTTCAAAACTGGTCATGGTTTTGGTTTGTTAACTGCGCATCATATATTGATAGTTGGGTACTATTGGCCCATGGTTTTTAAAGATTCCCATGGGCATGTCTGCACCTACCACGTATGTCAAACCGTAGCCACTCAGGAAAAAAATGTTGTTGTCCCATTGCAGCCTGTTCTAGAGGTAAGGTCGTGTGTGCAATGGGATCTCGACTTCATTGGTTTGATAAGCCCTCCATCATCTATAGGACACAGGTACATTCTAACCACTTTTGATTACTGTACTAGATGGATAGAAGCAATCATTTGTAGGCAATGCACAATTGAAGTAGTTACTAATTTTCTAGAAGGTTTTATTTTAAATCGCTTTGGTTGTCCTTGTGCGTTGGTATGTGATAATGGTCCTGCATTTGCTTCATTGAAATTTGGGGGTTGGGCATTTGATTATGGTATCGCCCTTAAGTTTTCCTCCAATTACTATCCCGAAAGAAATGGTCTTGCTGAGTCAACCAACAAGAACTTGATCACCATGATCAAGAAGTTGTTAGATAGGAATCCTAAAGACTGGCATACCCAGCTCCATTTTTCCCTTTGGGCAGATCGCACCCGTCACAAGGCTGCCCTTGGGGATTCTCCGTACCACCTAGTTTATGGCTTGGAGCATATATTTCCCATACATCTGAAGATACCTACCCTCTAGTTCATCAATGAATTTTTCTAAAGGAGGAGACCATAAAGAAGCTCGCCTCGCCGAGCTACTACACCTCGTCGAGCTGCTACACCTAGAAGAAGTACGAGACAGTGTGATAGAAATTTTTTCCAAACACCAAGGTGTAGTCAAAAGGTGGTTCGATGGTCGAGCCAAAATTAAGGATTTCCACATTTCTGATCTGGTCCTGTATTGGAACAAGGCCCATGAAAATAAAGGGGGACATAAAATATTCGACAAGATTTGGTTTGGCCCCTTTTAGATTGTTAAAATCCTTGGAGATAATGCCTTTCGTATAAAGACCTTAACTGGTGAGGACGTCCCATTGCCTATCAATGGGCAGCACCTTAAGCATCACTTCTAGGCCTAAGCTCTTTTAGAGCTATCCATGTAAATACCTATACATAGGTTAGGATATATTTCCCTGCTTTGCTTTCTTCCTTTGTTTTATTTTGTGCGCTCCTCGATTATTTCCGTTGTTGTCGGGTTTCCCCTTGTTCTTTCTATGGTGGTTGTGCTTGGTTAATGAATGGTTTGGCCTACTGACCACTCCTTCTTATTCTCTAGATAAGCCTTCATTCCTTATTACTATTCTCTTAAAGCCCCTAAGCATTGGTTTTTCCCCTCTTGAACATTGAACTAATCTAGGATCGCGTCCCATTTGAATTTCCTCCATCTATCATGGGACACACAAAAACACACCTTAAAGTTTCTAAAGAATTATGTGGTGATTTTTTAAAAGGTTGGATAAGTGAAAAATCTAAAGTCCTCTCGAGTGACCACTATTATTTCCAAACCCATAGTGAGCTTCAATGCTTACATGGTTGAGCAAAAAGAAAAGAAAAAGTACTACAAAGAAAAATATCAAATAAAGAACAGAAAAGATGTGAGACTAAGCAACCATATGGGTGTACGGATATTTCTACTGGGGCTATGGATGCTTAGCTAGCAGTAGATCTATATTTGTGGGGTCACAGTGACAACTCTTTCGGGGCTATGGACGCCTGACCGACATTGGAGCAATGTCCAAGTTACTTTTGGGGTCAGGAAAACTACGTAGCTTGTCATTCCCAATCATAAGTCATCCACACTATCTCCAAGGAAAGTAAATGAACTCACCACGCACACACCTCCATGATAGTGTCATGGGGCGATTCAATCTCGCCTTCCTTAATTTGTTCTTAGTTCAACTTTGGAAATCGGCTCTGGGTTGTAAAGCTAGAGATCATGGGTTTAGAATGAATATTTATCTTTAGAATATCATGAGAGTTCTCCCAATAGAGTCGTCATTTTTTTGTGCCTTTTACACACATGCCGCATTCAGAACGGGGACCCTCTCTTTCCTTTTTGGCTTGTTGGGTCCTCTTTTGCGTAACCTCATTTTGCGTGCCCCATTTTTGTCTTCCTGACCCTCAGACCCTGGTGCCCGGACAACCATTTTCTCCCTTGCCAAATCTTGATGGTCATGCCCTTGCGCCTTTTCAGACTTTCGGGCCCATCTCTTCGAGAAGCTTTCCTTGGGTCTCCTCATAGTCTCCACTATTTCTAATGGTTGTTGACCTTTGTCCCCTTAGACTTCAGACCCCAAAATTCCCTTTGCCATTTAGCTTTCCTTGGCATATTTTTCAACGGACATCCTCCAATTTCCTTCCATTTCTTGGACCCCGATCCTCCCATCGTCGTCCTAGAATTTGAATTCACCTACCCAACGACAGTTGTACAATCAATCATTCAGGGGGTATTTATTGCAGTTTCAGGGGCTATTTAAATAATCTCAAACTATCATTTTCACATGTCAGTAAGAAATAGAAAGCATGGTGCGCCCCTAGCAACTCCCACTTCCATGCCCTAATCTAAACTTCACCGCTCGTCGAGGATTTAGACTTCTACTGCTTCCGGCCCCCGAGGTAGGATTGTCGTCTACCTCTCTTTTCTCCTTTTCCTCAAATTCACAAGTTAAAACTTAGAGCGACGAGGAAAGAGACTGATAATCCATTAAAGTACCCTAATTTGAAGGAACCCACAAGTCTGAAATGAAGAACTCTCCCATACAACATCAAAAAATCAAACTTTGGAGTGATGTCCTCCCACCATTGTTCTTCAAGACCGGCGACTGCACCCCACGGGCCTGAGTCTCTCTCCGGCCACGACACAAAAACTTAACAGAAAAACCACTTCGATGGCGAAGCTTTCCCCAGACTCCCGACGTCGAGCTTCCTTGTCCACTTCACAATTACCAACGACCTACGACCTTCGTCTCCCCGACCCTCGAAACCCGAGCTTGCGAAGTCCGCTAAAACTTGAAACAAAACCAAACTTCAAGGTTGCCCTCTGACCCTAGCCCTTGGACTTCCATCCTCGGGTTGTCGTCTCTGGTTTCTAACTCCCGGGCCCTGGTCGCCCTTTCGCCATGTATCATTTCAAAGAGGAAGCGATACGTCCAACTTTCGCCCAAACTCTGTCATCCAAACTTTTGTTCTTGGACTTTTTTCTGTGTTTCACCATTTTGCATGGTTGAACCTGTGTGCCTTCCCAGACACTAGGCCCCGAACCTCAGTTCACCTCTGAATTTTTTGACCAATTGATAAGTCTGCCTCAGGTTTGATCCTCTGGGCTTCTTTCCACGTCTCGTTGTTTTGCACAACTATCCCCAGGCTGATTCCCGACTCCTGTGACCCAAAATCTGGAGCCTGCCTCCCAGGATTTCATTTTCCCTGCGTTGTTCCAAACAACCGACCCTGGACAGCTTTCCTGCAGCTAAGGCCCAAATGACAAAATGATGACTCAAACAGCCTCCAAATTGAAAATGGACTTCAACCCACTTGCTAAAAGTTAACCTTCTCCCACACCAACCCTTTACTAAACAAATCCAGGAATGGGAAAAGTCATTGGGAAAACCTTTCCTTGTTTTCCCTTCCAAACAACATTCTACCAAGGGAAGTCTGGTCGTTGGGGCCCGGATCACATGTTTGCCTTCCAATATTATTATCAAGTGTTAGGATTTTCTTAGGTGAAAATTGTGGATCTAACCTTGATTTGCAAGGGTTTGTTCAAGGCTGCTTCCTGATGTTTAATTTTGCTAACTCTAGTCTCTCTATGTAGGATTTATGGAATCTAGTGCAGAAGCTTCCAGGGGGTGCCATTGCATTCCAAAATCACAACTATTTGGAGGGACATCATAGATACCAATATCGATGATTCTACACGAAGAGTCAGAATAGAGAAAAAAAGTGACAACACAAGACTGATCAAAAGTAGTGGACTTCCAAGGCTGTAGGTTTCCTGCCCACCTTAATTTCCCTTGAGCTGGTAATGGCATGTCGGGAGGCATACCAACTTGAAACAAGGACCATCATGGACAGGAATGGCAATATCTTGGTCGATATGTCTACTCTCAGGATAACAAGAACCTTTCACATACCTGTCTTCGAGAGCATGGAGATCCCAACTATTCAGGAGTGCAAGGGATTATGGGATGGGGATCCATTGAAGTGCAAAAAATTTATCAACTAGTATTGGTTGAAGGAAAGATGGGGCAGTGCCACCAAAGTTCCTCCAAAGCTCTATCGCAGCGACTTCTTTGAGGACTATCATGATATGGTTACCATACTAAGCAGAGTAATGGGCCTTCATGTTGTGGCCTTCTTCCAGGAGTGGATATTGTACTTCATTGAACAAATTCTCCATGGGGATGACACTGCTTTCTATTAGGGGGAGATAATCAACAATTGCTTCCATGAGCAATTTACCAGTGTGAAGGGGACATCCAAGTTCTATATGACATCCTACCTAGTCTATTCGCTTGCCGATCAGCGGCATTATAGTGGATTGCTTGTGATTCCCAATGAGGCTTCAGGAAGAGAGCTGAAGCCATATCACAAGTACCCTCAGTTGTAATACAAAAATTTCAAGAGGGATTACTACAAGGTGAACGATGCCTTCACCACCTACATCATCTGGTTGCTCGGAGGTGATTTTGAGAGAAGAGTGTCTCACAGTGCTAGGGCCCTTCTCAAGCACTATGCATTTGTATTCATACTGTTTCCCAAATTCACCTACATTCGCACCCAGGGATTCATCGAAAGGCCGAACAAGCTGCCCCAGTATCCTAATGATCGAATTATATTGCTAGAAATAACTCGGAAGCTATGACACATACATAACATTCTAAGAAATAATCATTTGATGGGGACCCTTTACCCCCTTGCACTTGGCCAGGGAATGCATGAACTTCACACCTCCCAATGCATAGGCAATTCTAAAAAGGAGCTGGTTCAGTACCACTTTCGGCCACATACAGCTCGGCCACAGATGGACCTATACAACCACATCAAGAAGGCAATTGGACTAGAGTATGCCCACCTCCAGCACATTGAGAATTTCTGGGCTAATTGCAAAGATGACCTTGAAGTGTGGATATGACATTATATGTGTATGATCACCTACTTCATGAGGAAGGTGAACCTATGTTCGATTCTAGATCAACTTGAGGAAGAGGAGAGCATAGTGATCGACTCGAGATACAGTGCTATTGAAAACTTGCCACTACCTTTAATTTATTGGAACGAGCAAGAGGTGGATGACCTTGACATTTTTACCAAGCCCGTTCAGGCTTAGACAAAGGCATGGATCAATGGGTAGGTTGCTCATTTGAAGAAACAGGGAGTCACCTTGACATACAAAGGGCTTAAATGTGAACCAAGTGGTTCTAATGGTGGGGTAGCTGCTACTACAACTAGAGAAAGATCCAAGTCCCCTCGGTCTATTCGGTCCAAGAAGAGAAAGGAGGTTGAAAAGTAGCAACCTAACCCAAAAGTGTACACGAGAAAGGCCTCAGAGTGCGAGCCTGTTAAGAAGCATAGTGATAGGGTAGGGTTGGATGAATCAATCACTGTTCCATGCTCTAGGTCCTTGTTCTCAAGAACTCCTAGGTGACTCTCCCATCTTAACCTTTAGGTCCTATCTCATGTCTAGATACCCCTGGTTCTACTGGCCAACCCCACTATCATTTCACTCTCCATCTACCAAGACAATCTTGGTGCCTTCCTTCTTTTCTTTCCTTAACCCTTAATCTTCCCTAAAGGCTAATTCTCTCCATTAACTCAATTCAACTTTGTAGGGGTTTTGACATGTTTCCAAGGGCTTCTACTCATCTCCCTAGGGTTCTTGACAGTTTCCCATACTCCATTTAACATTCACTACCTCCAAACCCTCAATTAGGGTTTTTAGGCTTCTAGTCCAAAAGCCCCAATTAGGCCTCCAACTCCGAGAAAATTGGCTTTCATTCCCAAATTCTCCAAAGAGAATTCAATCTTTCCTTGAAAGTCCTGATACCTTAGCCCACCTCTCAAATATTTTTGGTGCCTTAGGTCCCCACTATCCGTACAACTCCATAAACTGGAATTGACCAAGGATTTGGGTCTTTTTAGGTCTTTTCACTGTGTTTTGCAGACTGTCAAGAGTTTTTCACACATCAAACAAGTTGATGAGGCTTCCTCCTTCTTGGTGAGCCTTGGAAAGGAATTCACCTGCCCTTCCCTCACCCTGTTTTTCCTAGAGTTTTCTACCCCTGCACATTAAGTGCCTTTTTCTCCTTGTCTCTCCTAGTCGGGCACTGTCAAGCTCACCTAGGAGTAGACTATTTGCATGCTTCCTGAACTCCTATCTACTCCTAAACCTACTATGATTACAAACATGTAGTCTAGCCTCATTTCCCAAAATCCCATACACCAGGTACAATGGGAAAGAGAACTAAAACCCCATTCTTGCTCGGTTGCCAGTCAGGTCAGCAACTCAAAAGGAAACAAAATAACTACTACACACACCTGTAAAATGAACACACACTCTAAATACTACCACCAAAGCTTAGAACATAACAAATACTTCAAACTACAACAACCTACAGAGCCATGATCACTCCTGATCACTGAAATGCAAAGAAAACATAGAAAATTAAGCAATACTTCTCACTGTCCTCACTTAACATTCATGAAATTTCAAATTACAAAACCTTTCCAATGCCTTCCAACCTTGCTCACAAGTTGAGGCACACCTTAAATAGGTTTCCCAAGGTATTTATTCCTCCTTTTGGTTGAACAAGTCAGTTACCAAGTGGCAAAGGTGCAAAATGTCTCATTTTGCCACTTTTGCCAATTTCCTAGAAACTAACAAAAGTGAGTGTCTAGACTCATAAGCTTTTCCACTCTTGACAGTGCGTGATAGCTCCTGATAGCTCCTGACCAAGGCATTTTATTAATTCTCTAACTCAATTGCAATGGTCAACATGACCTTATAACTTCAAAAAAAAAAAATTGCACCCTAAGCCTAGTGTTTCCTAGGTGTTTCCTAGGTGCTCCTGCACCATTCTCCCCCTCTTTGCCAAACACTAAGGAATGGAAGGAGAGACTAGTGTCATATCAATGCCATGCTTCTTGAACTAATCTTCTTGTACCCATGTAGCCTCAGATTCATGCTTGTTCTTCCACTTTATAAGATGCTCCATGTAAACCTTATGCCTTGTAGACTTGTTCACTCTTGACTCCAAGATTCTTTCAGCCTGTTGCTTGTCTTGAGTAGGTAGGGGTATGTTACTGACATCCTTGAAGATCTCCCTACTGTTCTGAGTTAATTCATTGACTGATCCCTTGAATCTGATTAAATCAGCAACATTGAAAACTGATGAAATTCCCAAATCTGAAGGTAGCTCCACCTTGTATGCATTCTTCCCATACTTGGCTAATATCTTGCATGGTCCTACTCTTTTCATTTGCAACTTGGTTGAAATTCCCTTCTGCAACCTTGATTTGTTAAGGTGAACCATGACAAAGTCTCCTACTGCAAATTGTAACTCTTTCCTAGACAAATCCACCTTCTCTTTCAACTTTTGAGTAGCCCCGGTGACTGTCCTCTTTACCTGCTCCTGAATCTCTTTCATAGTTTGAGTGAAGTCCTCTACATGTCCATTCCTATTCTCCATAGCTCCTAGATCCTTGAGCTCACATATCCCCCTTGGGTGCATTCCATACACAACCTCAAAAGGACTCTTCCCTTTGGTTTGGTTCACACTGTCATTATAAGCATACTTAGCTTGTGAGATAACCATATCCCATGTCTGTCCATATTCTTTAGTTAGGCACCTTAAAAGGTTACCTAGCACCCTGTTAACCACCTCTGTTTGTCCATCGGTCTGAGGATGGTAAGCTGATCCAAAAGATAGGTTGGTTCCCAATCTGCTCCATAGAGTCTTCCAAAAGTGACTCATGAAATTCACATCCCTGTCTAAAACAATACTCAATGGCAATCCATGAATCCTAAAAATTTCCTTGAAGAAAAGGTGAGCAATGTAGCTAGCATCATGAGTGGTCTTGCAAGGAATAAAGTGACTCATTTTTCTGAATCTATCCACCACTACATAAACACCATCAAATCTAGTCTTGGTCTTAGGGATTCCTACCACAAAATCCATACTCACACACTCCCATGGTCTGTTAGGAATGGGTATGGGTTGATATAGGCCAGCATTACTAGCTCCTCCCTTAGCTTTCATACACACAACACATTTCTCCACATACCTCTTGACATCTCTTGCCAACTTAGGCCAATAGTAAAACCTTTGCACTAGTTCTAATGTCTTGTTGATGCCAAAATGTCCACTAAGACTACCATTATGCTTTTCTTGAATGAGGTTTTCTCTCATTGATCCTTTTGGAACACACAACTGATTCCCTTTAAAAAACAATCCACTTTGCAAAGTATACTCTGATTTTTGGCTATGAAAATGATTCTCAAAGTTAGAACATACCTTGTAGGCCTCTGAGAAATCTTCATCTTCCCCATAGAGATTGTTGAAACTCTCTATGTCAATGCTCTTGATCTGTATCTCTTGCACTGTCAGCAATCTTCTACTCGATGCATCTACTACCTTGTTCAATTGTCCCTTCTTGTGCTTGATGGTGAAGGTAAAAGCTTGGATTTACTTTCTCAACTTCTCTTGGGTGCTAATATAGCTAAGTGCCTGATTGTATGTAAAGACCACAAAATCCTTGGGTAGAAGGTAATGCCTCCACTTCCTAAGTGACTGAACCAAAGCATAAAGTTCTAGATCATAGGTTGAGTATTTCTTCTTAGCTTCATTGAGCTTCTCACTAAAGAAATCTATAGGTCTGCCTTCTTGACTAAGCACTCCTCCTACTGCCATTCCACTAGCATCACATTCCACTGTAAACAATTTGTCAAAGCTTGGTAACAAGAGAATAGGTTGAGTTGCCACTTCTTGTTTTAGTTTCTCAAATCCTTTCTCAGCTTCTTGATTCCACACAAACTTTGTTTTCAAACCACCCTTAATTGTATCTAGGACTGGTGCACATATGCCACTAAAGTTTCTTATGAATTTCCTATAGAATTGAGCCAATCCATGGAAACTTCATACCTCAGTCCCTGTAGTTGGTGTGGGCCAGTTTAGGATAGCTTCCACCTTGCTTGGATCCATTTTCAATGATCCTTGTGACACTACAAAACCCAAATATATTAGCTCTTGTTTAAATAATTCAGACTTCTCTAGGTTGATGGCTAACTTCTCCTCTTGTAGCCTTCTAAGAACCATCTCCACATGTTTTAGGTGTTCTTCTATTGTCTTGCTAAAGATGAGTATATCATCAAGATATACCACCACAAATATCCCTGTAAAGTCTTTGAGTACTTCATTCATGAGCCTCATGAATGTGCTAGGGGAATTAGAGAGGCCAAATGGCATAACTCTCCACTCATACAACCCATCTGTTGTCTTGAATGTTGTCTTCCACTCATCTCCATCCTTGACTTTGATCTGATGGTATCCACTCTTGAGATCCAACTTGGTGTAATACTGAGCTCCTCCAAGACAATCCATCAAGTCTTCAATTCTAGGAATAGGAAACCTATACCTAATTGTGATTCTATTGATTTATCTAGAATTAGTACATAATCTCCATTTGCCTCCTTTCTTTGTTGCTAAGACTACTGGTACTACACATGGAATGATGCTCTTCTAAATTAACCCTTGATCCAACAAATCTTGCACTTGTCTAGCCACTTCCAAATTCTAATCCAGTGTAAGCTTGTAAGCTACTTTGTTAGGAAATGAAGCCCCTGGTATGAACTCAATCTGATGACTAATGTCTCTCTTCGGAGGTAAAGTTGCAGGTGTACCATCACTTACTATATCCTTATACTTCTTAAGCAAATTCTGGACTGCTTCGGGTATGACTATTTTTCTAGTCTTATCTTCTTCTTTGGACTGCAACAAGACTACATATCCTTCACCTCCTTTATGTAGGGTGTTAAGGAACTCTTTACCACTTCTCAACAAGACACTTGGTGTCTTTGACTATCCTTCATCCTCCTCTGACACTGACTACAACTTAAAGGTCTTCCCATCCTTTTTAAAAGAGATAGTATTCTCCTTCCCATCATAGATGGAACTTCTGTCATACTTCCATGGTTTTCCCAATAGAATATGACATGCATCCATGGGTAATACATCACAAATTAACTTATCCTTGTACCCTCCAATAGAAAACTCCATGGTTACTTGCTCATTATCAAGAACACTCTGCCGTTTGTTTAGCCATGTTACTTTTTAGGGGTTAGTGTGAGGTATCTTCACCAATTTCAAATTCCCTACTACCTCTTTTGAGATTATATTATCAGTAGACCCTAAGTCCACTATAACCTTACACACCTTTCCAAGGATTTTACATCTCACTCTAAATAGTGCTCTTCTTTGCTTTGGCTCCTCCTTGACCGGTTGTCTGATCAAGACTCTTCTAAACATTAGATTCTCTCCCATTTCAGATTCAATATGACTGATCTCAGGTGATTTGATGCTCATAGTGTCCTCTTGTGCATATGCCACCCTCTTCTCAGCATTTGAAGATGATGCTATCTCCGGGAACCTATAAGTTGGATGGCCTACTTGACCACAATGGTAACATTTCATGGTAGCAAAATATGAATTGCTCTTGCCTGCTCCTCTTCCTCTATTGGATCCTCCTTGAGAACCTCTACCTCTTCCATAACCTCCTCTAGAAGGTGCTTCACTTCCATGCTCTATAAGTTTGGATTCACCTTGGTTTCTTTGTTCATTTCTTCTACCTTGATAGCCACCTCTCTGTCCTCTTTGATCCCTTTGATCTCTACCTTTAGAATTAGAGTCTTGTTTCTTTTTTAGTTTCTCCTCCACTTTAAAAGCCATTTGATAACAACTATGGAGGTTAGTGAGTGTAAAGAGACTCAACTCTTCTTGGATGTTCCATTTGAGGCCATTTAGATACCTTGCCACCTTGATGCTTTCCACTTCTTGCACCCTAGACCTAAGACTTAGTTTTTGGAACTCCTCTATGTAGGCAGCTACATCTAGGTCTCTTTGCCTAAGGTTTTGCCTCTTCTTATGCAATTGGACCTCATAGTCCTCAGGTAGATAATACTCCTTCACTTTAGCCACCATATCTTTCCAACTTGAAATGTATTTCTTGCCTTCATTCTCTCTTTCTTCTTGTAGGAACTTCCACCAAGTCAGTGCTTGTCCCCTAAGCCTTGATTTTTCTATCTTCACCTTTTGTGCCTTGGTAACTCCATCACACTCAAAGTGATTCTCCATTCCTTCTATCCACTCCATAACCAACTCTGCATCCATTCTTCCTGTGAAGATGGGAATTCCTTCTAATGCTTTGCCACTTAAGGCCTTCAATGCTTTGAGGAAGGGTTCCTCCTTTAGTGGAAGATCAAGGTTTGGCTCTATGTCTTCCTCAACCTAATCCTCAGCCTTGTCTCTAACTACTGTTAGTTGTACCTTCATCTTTCCTGCAGCCTCTATCACCTCTTCTAGACTTTGCTTCATCTCTTCAACTGCCTCTTCAAGTTGCCTATTTTTCTCTTGTGGCTCTATCAGGTCTCTTGCCAATTCTGCATTGGTCACCATGGTGTTAGAACCACTTGATTTGAACTCTGACATACAAGTCTCTATCCCAAATCTTTAACTTGCTCTGATACCAATCTGATAGGGTAGGGTTGGATGGAACAATCATTGTTCCATGCTCTGGGTCCTTGTTCTCAAGAAATCCTAGGTGACTCTTCCACCTTAACCTTTAGGTCCTATCTCATGTCTAGATACCCCTGGTTCTACTAGCCAACCCCACTATCATTTCACTCTCCATCTACCAAGCCAATCTTGGTGCCTTGCTTCTTTTCTTTCCTTAACCCTTAATCTTCCCTAAAGGATAATTCTCTCCATTAACTCAATTCAACTTTGCAGGGGTGTTGAAATGTTTCCAAGGGCTTCTACTCATCTCCTTAGGGTTCTTGACAGTTCCCCATACTCCATTTAACATTCGCTACCTCCAAACCCTCAATTAGGGTTTTTAGGCTTCTAGCCCAAGAGCGCCAATTAGGCCTCCAACTCCGAGAAAATTGGCTTTCATTCCCAAATTATCCAAAGAGAAATCAGTCTTTGATTGAGGGTCTTGATACCTTAGCCCACCTCTCAAATATTTTTGGTGCCTTAGGTCCCCACTGTCCGTACAACTCCATAAACTAGAACTGACCAAGGATTTGGGTCTTTTTAGGTCTTTTCACTGTGTTTTGTAGACTGTCAAGAGTTTTTCACACATCAAACAAGTTGATGAGTCTTCCTCCTTCTTGGTGAACCTTGGAAAGGTATTCACCTGCCCTTCCCTCACTGTGTTTTTCCTGGAGTTTTCCACCCTTGCACGTTAAGTGCCTTTTTCTCCCTGTCTCTCCTAGCTGGGCACTGTCAAGCTCGCCTAGGAGTAGATTGTTTGCATGTTTCCTAAACTCCTATCTACTCCTAAACCTACTATGATTAAAAACATGGAGTCTAGCCTCATTTCCCAAAGCCTCGTACACCAGGTACAATGGAAAAGAGAACTAAAACCCCATTCTTGCTCGGTTGCCAGTCAGGTCAGCAACTCAAAAGGAAACAAAATAACTACTACACACACCTGCAAAATGAACACACACTCTAAATACTACCACCAAAGCTTAGAACATAACAAATAATTCAAACTACAACAACCTACAGAGCCATGATCGCTCCTGATCACTAAAATGCAAAGAAAACATAGAAAATTAAGCAATACTTCTCACTGTCCTCACTTAACATTCATGAAATTTCAAATTACAAAACCTTTCCAATGCCTTCCAACCTTGCTCATAGGTTGAGGCACACCTTAAATAGGTTTCCCAAAGTATTTATGCCTCCCTTTGGTCGGACAAGTTAGTTACCAAGTGGAAAAGGTGCAAAATGTCCCATTTTGCCACTTTTGCCAATTTCCTAGAAACTAACAAAAGTGAATGTCTAGACTCATAAGCTTTTCCACTCCTGATAGTGCTTGATACCTCTTGATAGCTCCTGACCAAGGCATTTTATTAATTCTCTAACTCAATTGCAATGGTCAACATGACCTTATAACTTCAAAAAAAAAATTGCACCCTAAGCCTAGTGTTTCCTAGGTGTTTCCTAGGTGCTCCTGCATCGCATAGAAGAACGACCAGCGTTACCGAGATGCTAGTAATACCTAAAGATCCACCAAGATTTTTTCCGTTTTCATCTGCTGCTACAACGGCTGCTCCTATTGCTACCATCCCACCCATTTCACATGCAATAGTTGCTTCATCTCTGCTCGTGGTGGAAATTTTTGAACACCTCGCTTCCATTTCTCCAATCGTGTAGTTCATATCGGTGGATTTGTCCTTCGACACTACCTCACCAATCTCATCATCCTCCATGTCTCCTTCCTTTCCAACCATTTTTGCTACTGCTACAATGCCTGCCCTAGCTCTCCTAGAGTCCTTTGTCAAGTATATGCAAAATGTGCCATCTGAACTTTCAGGAATGCTTGAAAATCCAATGGTGCAAGCTACAATCACCCAGGAAATTTTTAACACCCCATCTCTCCCTCCTCCTACCGAGCCACCTAGAATGGAGGCTATGATGCATATCTCTTATGAGCTAGAACAACAACAACTGGAGGCAGCAAAGAGGCTAGAATATGAGGAATTTGAGTATCATGAGCACCCAATATATGAACATTGGGTGATTGATGAGGTGGCTTATGAATCTTCCAATGAAGACAACGAGGGTCTCGATACAAACATAATCCAAGAAACATCTAATCCAGAGCTTGATGGAGAATAGGCCAAGCAACTGAAATAAATTGAAGACAAAGAGGCTGGATGGCAGCCCATGGTGGAAGAAAGGGTTGCAGCTCTGAAGATTCAAGGTAGTGGGTCCCCTGCGGAAAGACAAGATAAAACACCTGAGCATGATGAAAATACATCCTTCCATGAAGAAAAACAAGAGGATAAGCCCGAAGAGTGTGGGCATGACCTGGATGAAGAAGAGAAGGATTTTGAAGGGCAGGGCCACCCTGACAAGCAACTATCCACCAAATCTCCTATCAAATGCATAATGCTCATGTAGGATTCTGATGAGGAGAAGAAAGATATAAGAATTGAGCAAGAGACCCTTAGTGATAGGTCAATCAAATGAGGAGTAGAGGATAGCATGGATCAACATGAATCACCTAAGGAAGGGCCCCCAATGTTGGACTGGCTAGAGAGATAGCTTGAAAAGAAGACTCTCGCACAGAAAGATCCAGAAGCAAGACTAGAGGCAATACTGGCTAGAGCTGAGACAGGTACCAGGAAAGAGAAGAAGCCTAGAATGAGATCTAAGATAATGATGGATGCCTTCAGATCCAGGGTTGTGCAAATAGCTATGCCAGTGGTGGGAGAATAAGGAGTAAGCTACAATGTCTCCACCATTGATTTGGGAGTGGCCACCAAGGAGCAGAAGTTTGACCACCTTTGAGAATCAGTCACCACAGTGGTGCACCTAATTCAGAAAGATAAGGTTTTGAATGAAGAGCTCAAGGCATAGGTGGTTGATCTGACGGCCTACGTTCAATAATGGTCATCTCTAGAAGAGAAGCCTACCACATCATAAGCCCCACCATAGTTATTGTCCCAAGAACAGATCAGCAAGCTAGAAAGGAGGAGGAACTTGGATAAGACCATAGAAACCTAGTTCTAGTAGGTCTTGGACATGGGGAATATGGGCATCAATCTAGCTGTCCAAACAGCAAACAAGTTCCTAGAAGTGCAAATGTCTCTTAAAGGCAAGAGGAAAATCTTCGATGAGTTACCAAAGAAGTATAAGGTTTCCTACCCAAAAATCGAGGCTATGCTCATACTACCAAGTGAGGTTTGTGAAAAGGAGTTTTCCTTCAAGGATGATGACCATTGGTTAATGGATGTATGGAAGTGGGACTTCAATCACCAAAAGGAGAGGCTGGAATAGGTCCTTGAGTGGGTGACTCCAGATATTGAATGGGCCAAGGAGGCCCGAGGAGATTTTTTATGATACCTCAAGTTGATCACAGGGTATGAGATGCTTGTTTTCAAGATCAATCTGGAGAGCATAAAGCCTCATTTCTGAAAGAGGATGGAGGATGCGATGTCAGCCAAAGTTACCACAAATTTTATGAGCTTCACTGCCTGGGCTTTCACCTAGTCTGAGCTTTTCAAGGACCATGCTACCAAGTATGATGAAGACTAGGAGAAGCTTGTTAAAAATTCTAAGAAATGGAGCTACCAGATGTTGAGATCTGACATCATCAAGGTTGACAAGTTTGGGTCGATGGTCATGAAATTCATTGAGTATGCAGCTTTGAAGAAGCAGGAGGGAAACCCTATTATTAATGAATAATTCCTAAAAGAATATTTGTGGCAAACAAAAAATAGAAAAAGGACAAAAATGCTACAGTGCCACCACTAAAAGATGAAACAGGGATAAGACAAATGTTGTTTTTTAATTGTAAGATATTTGGGGGTAGGTGAAATCCTGTTGTAAAGTGAATCTTGGCCACACAATAGAATTGAATCTTGGCCATTATTTTTTTTTTTTTAAACTATAAATAGGGATCTCCTCCTCTCATTTAAAGGGAGTTGAGTTGTTGTAAAGACATGCTATAGAAATTGCAATAGAAATACATTGACTTTGGTGCATTTTTGGGTTTCTCCCCATGTTTCATGATTCTGCTATATTAAGTTAAGATTCTAGTTTGGTTTACTTTGTTGTTTTAGTTTCAGTTTAGCTATCCTTGGTAGATTTAGTAATGTTGTCTATGGTTGTGAAGATTCTTGTTGTGTGTATGCTTTCCCTGTCCATACTTTTGGTCATTTTCTACTGGTAGATGACTATGCAAAGTTAGTTTGGACTCTGATTTTATAGCTTCCCTTTAAACTTTATCTTTATTCACATTTATATGGCGAATGAATGATGGAATATCTGCAGCCCTTAGAAGATAGCATAGATTTCATGGCATTGTGACATTTCTAATTAAGTGAAATTCTATTTTAAGGAAACTGTCCACAACATGAACCTCCATGATCACTATTCATCGATAGTTGCAGGTCCAAGAACTCTTTCTCTTCCTTGCCCTTTTTCCCTTTTTTTAAAGAAATAACCTATGCTAAGGTTCATTGCACATTGTAAAGCCAAATTAAATGATAAAATGGAGTTCAAGACCGTTGTTTGAACCTGCAAAAAAAGTGCAGTAATTTCCTACCTGAAGAACTCTATTCATGAGACCTAATTCTCATCTAGCTTTATCCACATAAGACCACTTTGGGATTCTAGAAAATCACATCATAAATCAACTGATATATTCCAACTACTGTCACGACCTGACATCCGAGAGACCTTCGGATAGTGTTCTACAATTTGACTGTGGAAGATTGTTTTTCAAGAGAATTGCATAAAAACACCAGCCAATCAATCTCTCCTACTAATTTTTCCCTCATGGGCTTATAATAATGATTTTGGTTTACATCCCCATCATCATCAATTTGATCAAGGATGGCCTTGACATTGTACAATATAATCAAATTGACTGGTAGCCTTGAGAACTTCTTCCTTCTGACCTCAAACTCATATTTTCAATTGGCCCAATAATCTTCAATGCCATCTTTGTGGCTAAACTCTCTATTGGCTCTTTTTTGTGCTTCACCAGTCATGTCAAATCTCAGCCTTTTAGAGTGAAATGATAACCCCAAGGCACTCATTTATTCCTCAAAAGAATGTGTTGAAATGATGGAAGGACATGCCTCATTGATACCTACCTTGAGTAGGATGTCATTACCAAATTTTTTCTTGTGTTTATCCTTCTTCACAATAGCATCAAAGTCACATATCTACCTAGTGACCTCCAAGAGTATGAGATGATCTATTGGATACCTGGGTAGCCTGTAAGGAGCCCTTTGGTAGCCATCTATCCTGACGTAGTAGAAAGTGGGGAACTGTATGAACCAGGCCCCAAATCTCTTTATCAACTCCTTTGCAACATCTGATATTTTGATATGCTTCGCACCTTGGAGCAATCTAAAGATGTACATAGTGAATGCATCATTCACTCTCCTATAGCTTGAGCTGCCCAAGTGAAATTATGGATAAAATTCATATATCACATCTTGCCCAATGACACCTCTTGTCGCTAGTCCCTTGTATGGATGAAATTTGGCCAAGGCATAGACCAAGTAGTAGTTCATGGTGAAGCTCTTTGTCCACAACACATTGCATAGTTTCTCATCAATCATGGTACTTATGATACTTTTCCAGTGATAGTCTATACCTTGCTTCATTCTTACTATGATGTAAACCATCCAGTTTTCAAATACCCCTGCACTCTTCAATCCTACCACTCTGCTAAGGAGAGTGATTGCATCATAGTACTCTAACTTGAACTTTTCTTTGAATAGTTGCTTAGGAAATTTGGAGATGTGCATCTTGGGATTCTCTAGCCAAGAATTAATCACCTATAGGGCCTTGTTTGTATTTTTCTGCATAATACTTCTTGGCTATGTCCATATCAAAAACCACCACATGAGGTCTATCTGTAAACACATAAAAATTACCTACGCCCACAAGCTCTTCTTTTAACCTTGGTCGGGATATTTTAATTATGTTTCTGACCCGCTTTCAACTATTAATTAAATAATTCATAATTATTTAATTAATTCATACTTATTTATTCTTCATGATTATTAAATAAATAAATTTTGATTATTTATTTAATGCATCACTAATTAAGTCTTCTCCATCCTAAAATTAAATAAATTCTTATTTATTTAATCCATCTTCCACTATAATTAAATAATTATATTTAATTATCTAATTATTCATTAGCCTTTTCTCTCCTAAATTAAATAAATTTTATTTATTTAATTTGGTCCACTCTCCTAAACTTTGAATTAAATCTTTATATTTAATTTAAAAGGTTCCATTTGTCACATTCCTCTAACAATTAAATAATATCTCTATTATTTAATTCCCACCTAAATTAAATAACTCTTATTATTTAATTTCTTCTAAATCTTAAATTCCCTCTCTAGTAAATAATTTAAATTATTTACTGCCCCATGACCCCACTCCCTTTGGAATTCCAAAGGTTGGGCATATGAAGGGTCACACCGTTGATTCTAAGACTTTCAATCTTGGTCGTTCACACAAAATGGCACTTTTCTATAAAAGAGCAATTTTGGTCTCATTATCACCCCCGGCTATCTTATCATTTTTACATCCTTGCATATTTCATATTTTCCTCTCTTACATTTTAGATAATTTTAGCATTGTTACTTTCATTTGTCATAGCATATTTTAGATTTCCATTTCATTTAGTATATCTAGATCTTTAAAATGCATTACTAGTGGATGTAGTTGCATTTTATGGCATTTTAGATTAAATCCTTCGATATTTGCTTAGGGCTTGTCATTTCATTATTTTACTCATCTTAGATCTAAGGGCAAAATGCATATTTTCAGTAAATTAAGAAGGTGTAATGGAGGTTAGTCATGGAGGATGAGGACAATCTGTCAAGATTGTTCATCTATTCCTTTGCACTTCATTACCACATAGGGTTTTTCAGATATCAATTTTAAGATCCAAGAAAGAAATATCTTTTGTTACACTGGTGAACCTGACATTCTGTTTAACACGTTTGTCAAGTCATAGTACCGATTTTTTGTCACTTTTTTGCCGGTCATAGTACAATTTTTTTTCGGCATTTTTCGCAGGTTGCAAGTATACGAATCGACGCATCTGACAGATGGAACGACGCATCTAAACATTTGAGCCACATCTGCTTCTCCAAATGATGCATCTGCAAATTCAAACCGCCTCTGACAGACCAAATGCCGCATCCGTCACAGAAACCAACAGTCCATTATCTGAACGATGCATCTGAAAATTTATGTGACACAAATGACCTTTCGAGCCACATCTACTTCTCCAAACAACGCATCCACAGAGATGAGTCGCATTTGACATACCAAAAGTCGTATCTAACTTCCCGAGCCGCAACTGCTAGAATGCGCCGCATTTAATTGGTAAAATTTCATTTTCAGTTTTTGCTAGAATTGTAATCTGGATCCAACGTGACCACGGCCAGTCTTTCCTTTTGATGGAATTTAAAAAGAACCAGCCCTAGGATAGACATCTAATTGGAAATTTATCAATCCTAGGATAGGCAATTTAAATTGGAAATCTATCAATCCTAGGATAGTCACTTCATTTACTTTTGTTTGGTTAAAATGAACCCCATGTTTTTATGAAGCAACATCTTCACTTAGAATACAAATTTTTTTCATTTGGGTTTAAAACTAAACATTTGTCTACTGTGCTTGATTGGGTAATAGGTATATGCTCTCCCCTTTACTGGGTGATCAAAAAACCAGACTTACTCATTTTCTTTATGCATTCATGCTTTATTAAATCCTTTAGAAGGCTTGCCGTAGTGGGAAAAAGTACTCACCCTACGGGAACGACCTAAGTGGGAACAACCAAAGCCAGGTTTTCCAACCCACTATAATCTAAAGTGAATTTTGGGGAAACCCATATTCAATGGCAGTAGACAGGATAACCATCCCCAAAATCTTTGTTCTAAAGATTGGGAGGTCTCTCGAGGGAGTTTATCTATTGTCACGCCGAACAGAAACCTTGACTAAGAACCATAGTGTAGAAGCCAGTTGTGTCAGTAACCAGAAATTGTTTCAATCATAGTGCAAGGGGAGGGAAGAATCTACCCCCAACACACTCACCATATAATCACCACAGACTGTTTGCTCAGGGGATTCGGTATCCACTTTTGTCACCTTGAGTACGCACCTGGAAAAGACAAAAACATGGGCGCCCTCTAGGGGGTAACACGACTGTGTGAGTCGATGCAATTTTAAGATGTGGGTTGTGATTGCAACGATGACCTTTTGACTTCTAAGAGTGAGTCTGTTTGAAGTAATTTAGTTCCTATGTGCTTGTCAACTGTTTTCAAACAACTTTCAAATAGGCTAAACATCAAACAAATTGGCAAATCTACCAAACAACCTTCTATTTTCCATAAATTTAATTCATGCGACATAATTGATCTTCTAAACTGAATTTGAGAAATACAGAGCCACATCTACTATGTTGAGCCGCATCTACTCTGTTGAGCCGCATCTACTCTGTTGAGCCACATCTGCTTTGTTAAGCCACATTCGCTCTGTTAAACTGCATGTGCCTTGTTGAACCGCATTTGCCTATCTGTGAAAATAATTGCCACAATCAATTCCCGCAATGCATTTGCTCTGTTGAGCCACATTTTCTCTGTTGAGCTGTATTTTCTCTATTGAGCCGCATTTGCCATTGTGAGCCGCATTTGCCATTGTGAACCGCATTTGCCAGATTTCAAAAAACATTCTGCTCACTATCAAAATCAAAGTCAAAATTTGTCTTTTCCAGAATTCCATCAAGTCCATCCTTTTTTGTTTCTATCAAACCAGATATTGAGTTGCTCAACTTCCCTCATTACACATAATTCTTAGAATCATCATAGGTTTCCAAGTGCATTTGACTAGTTGCATTGTTAGTCTTACCATCTCCTTAGACACTCATTTTGCAGATTTTAGGAATACACTCCTTACCATCTATTGTCAAGACTTTGTCTTCAAAAGTAGGTTATCATTGGACCCAATCACCCTTAGTCACTTAGTCAAAAAATTTGTGAATTGTTTCCCACTCAACAGTCTAGTGTGGAAACTTCACTTTGTCCTCTTTTAAAGTCCTATTTTGGTCCCTTGATTTTCCAAACCTAAAACATTTCAAGCACTTTGTTGGTCAAGTAGTCATCTCCTTAGATTTCTCAATAGTGAGTGTATCTTAGGCTCCATTTAGTTTGCATATCACTAGTCTCCTCATTTAGAGTCATACCATTTTTTGCATCCACCAAACTTTTCATAATCTCATTTGCATTCCATAGCATTCCTTATTCTCAAAAAACCCAAAAGCATAGTGTCACATTTTAGGTCATTATCCGTCATCATCCCAAAGTTGAGCAAACCTTTTTATGGTTGAAACTAGATTACAAAAAAGGAAGAAACTCATGGATCCCTTTGGTGAAGACATCAATGTTCCCAATTTCACTGATAACACAAGTTCATTCCCTAACAACATGAATGATCTTTCTAATGACATGGAAAATTCGGTGATCAATCCTTTCAATGAGACATCCATTTCACACAATCCTTTTGAACAATTTATCCTCAGAGATCAAAAGGGAGAAGTTTTACAAGCTACTGCCCAGAACCCAGAAGTGGCCTCTTTTGTGGACGAATTAGTCCTACATGACCCATCCAAATATTTAGCCATGCTCCTTGACCAAGGGGCTATGTTACCAAAAGGATTTGACCTCAACACCATTAGAGAAACATCTCCAAATCAATCGCACAATATGTCCATGGAGCCTCTTCACAAAACACCATCAATACTACCTCCCTTGGTCATGCTACCACCACAACCAATGCTACTACTACAACCATTGCTACTACCACAACTAATGCAGCCACCACAACCAACACAACTTTCATTAGAGGACCATCTACCCAAATCAACACCACATCCCAATCCATCCCCCAACAAGCAAACACTACCCCTTCACAAACATTTGGGTCAACAATAGGGGAAACTACTTCAAATCTTTTTGGAACTTCATTCAATTCCATGGGTCCATCAGCAAACCTATTATTGGGTCTCTCAAATACTATGGCAACTACCTCATCAAATCCTATTGGGAGAAATAAACGCAGAGTTATCACCCAAGGACCCCAACCTAATTATTCGTAGGTTAATACCAACATTCCTTTGGGACAAAACACCAATCAAGGCCCAAATTCCTCACTTGGTCAAGGAAATCAAGGCACCCAATCTTTTACTCCATTTGGACATCAACAGACTCAACATCAGCAAGGCCCACAAATTCAATCCAACATGGCAGGATCTCAAATCCCCACATATGCTACTCAAGTCCATACATAGCAGCACATCCCTCATCAAAACACTCAATCCCAACAACCACCTCATCAAAACATTTACTCCCAACAACCACCTCATCAAAATACTCAATTTTCTCACCAACAACCAATTTTGAATCAATACATCTCATCACAACAACAGGGGAGTCATGTTGCCCCTATCACCAACATGTGTGATGCTACCAACAACCCCATTGTGGAGGCACTCACACTCAAACTAGTTGCTATTCAAATGCAAGTAGAGACCTTGCAACAATCCAACAAAAAGTCCTACATGTCACATGACTTGTGTCCTTATCCATTTGACACAACCTTGTATATGCCACCTTTTCCTCATGGATATGTGGTACCTCATTTTCCCAAATACAAGGGAAAAACAAATCCAATTGAACACATAAGAGAATTCACCACTAGTTGCATGGATATTGCTTATGAACAAACCTATCTCATGAGACTCTTTTCAAGAAGTCTCGCAGGTCATGCACTAGAATGGTTCTCACTTTTGCCTAAGGGAATAAAAACATGGGACGAATTGGCAAACAAGTTTGTTGAGATCTATGCCTACAACATTGACAGAGACATCGACATTGCCTCCTTATGCAGACTTACCCAAGAGGATGCAGGAGAGACTTTCATTCCTTTCTTTCAAAGATGGAGAACCTTAGCAAGCAGATGTCTGGTAGAAATACCTAAAAAGGAGAAAGTAACCATGTTTGTGCAAACTCTCCTTGGACCGCTAAGGTATGGATTACAAGTCCATTGTTGCACCATTTTTGTTGACCTTGTTGAAAAGGGTGTTCAACTTGAGAAAGCCTTGATTTCCAAAGGTGAACTGAAATATGGTGGCAAAACCATCAACATCACCACCAATAATAACCCAAGTAGCTCAAATGACAAAAACAAATATTGGGTTAAGAACAAGCATATCACCAACAACGGTGTAGTTGATGCAAAAACCATAAATGCAACAGGTCATGTACTCACAATCAAAGGAGTACAAAATCAGAATGCACCTGTAACTACAACAACACCAACTGCAAATGCTATCCAAAGCAATCTTACTCAAAATAATCAAAGGCAGTTGCGTCAACCCCGACAAATCCAAAGGCACACATACACTCCTTTGGGTGAACCTATTGAAGTTGTCTTAAAGAAACTCCTTCAAAATGATGTCATCACATTAGAAGACCCTAAACCATATGACCCTGGTCAATTCAAACCAGCGTGGTGGGATGATAATGTAGTTTGTGATTTCCACCATGTCAAAGGGCACAAAACATCCTCTTGTCATCAATTGCGAAATCTGGTGCAAGACCTCATTGAGAACCACACCATCAAGATAGGTGGGCAATCCTTCACATCTAATGTAGATCACACTATACACAAAAACCCACTACAGGATCATGGTAAAGCTTCCTCATCTGGCACAAACAATCAAGCCAACAACATCCGTCCGGCCTACAATACTACCCATTTTGCATACAGTTACCCTGATGGTACCATTATTAACAATCTTTGTGCTACTGATGAAGATGAGTATGTTAATACCATCACCATTAAAAAGGTCCCAGAATGCAATGTCACCACCCGCAAAGGCAAGATCACCATCCCAGGTCCTTCTCCACGTCAACCAAAAATCACCATACCTGGTCCATCTGCAAAACAGTCAACCCCTAAACCAGAGTTCAACCTTATTGAGCAATTGAATAAGACACCCACTCAAATATCAATCCTTGAATTGCTTCGTATCTCACCCACACATAAGGCTATCTTGGACAAAGTTTTGCAAGAGTCGTCTGTCCCAACCAATATTGATGTCAACCACTTTGAGACTATGGTCGGATATCTAAATTCACCCCATAACATCACCTTTTCAGACAGCGACTATTCCTCACCCAAACCATCACACAATGATGCCCTCCACATTGAAGTTTTTGTCCATAAGCATAAGGTTAGACGAGTCCTAGTAGATGGTGGAGTAGGATTGAACATTTTCTCGTTAAAATTGGTTAAAGCTCTTGGCTTCTTGGATGCATGTGTAGATGCTAGCAAAAGCATCGTTATAAAGGCATACAATGATGAAGAATGTGCTTCTAAAGGCGTCATTACAATTCCACTCCGAGTGGGACCAATCATCATAGATACCACATGTCAAGTCCTGGATTGTGAAATACATTATAACATCTTACTTGGATGACCTTGGATTCATGCTTTAAAGGCCATTCCATCCATATACCACCAATGCCTAAAATTCCCTTTTCATGGTACTGAGATTACTATCCCAAGAGATCCCGATCCTTTTCAATACTGCACAAATTTGTGAGCCACCGCTAAGCATCAAGTACCCATCAATCAAGAGGCCTCCACTTCCACTTCATCCAAATACATTGACCCATCGAAAATCACAAAATCATCCATTTCATTACCATCTGCAACACCATCTTCATCGGCCTCCATCCCAAGTAAAGACTTTCAGATCCAGGACCTTGGTTGTGGAGAGTTCAAATTGAATATGGCTTACTGTATAACTACAATATCAAAGCCACCTAAGGTCTATGGTAGACCATGTTTTGCAATTGAGCCCAAAAAAATTTTCAAGGTTCCACCGAAAAGTGTTTTTACATGGTGGGGTGACATGGGTCATGAAGTCATTATTGACATAGATAACTGGATCTACAAAGACCCAACAGAGTTATCTCCACTACCATTACATCTCTATGGAAAAGGTTATGATATATGCAAATCCCTAGGGTTTGATGGCACAAGCAGCCTTGGAAAGAACAATACTGGAAGAAGGGAACCAATTATCATGATTGCAAGACCAAAGAATATAGGGCTAGGGTTTGACACATTCGAAACTGACGATCAATGTACCCTTGAACTTTCAAGTGAGGTTGTAATGGCTACATAAAGTGTTGAGACATGCGAAGAATCCCTTACCGAAACCAAATCAAATGAATGGGAATGGGGATCCGAAAAAACTATCAGTGACTATGACATTGATGAACTATTCCTAGAACTTGGCCAACTTTCCTTTGAAGAACAATTCAGCCAAAAATATAACATTGACCCTATTGACCGACATTCTAAAAATAAGGAATGGGTACGCATTCCTTGGAACCTAGAAGAACACAAGGTGTCATCGGCAATACCTGAATCATCCCACCCCATTCCTGAGACCACCCATGAGCCTAACCTACCTGAGCCCACTATCCATACTTCTGAAATGCCAACCACTAGTCATGATGATTTTATCCCATATTATGATTTTGAATTCAATTCATTTGACTCTGAGTATGTTCCTTCCATTGCATCGAACACGGAAGTTGAAATTGACAACTTTTCCTTTACACTTGAGGCATCAATTTGCACACTTTCTGCATCCTCCCCATCTTTCACCAACACTGACGATGGGATCCATCTTGTTTACCCACAACTGATCGACTGGGACCAACAAGATCCACCAGTAATGAACATTTTTCAGAATGATGAAGCAATTGTAGAATTCATGGGGCTACGAGAAGGTATTCCATGGGGTGATCACAAGACAAGGTTCTCCATTGATCTAGATTGCGTAGCTTACTTCAGGGAGACTATGCAATCCTCCAGTCGCAAAAATACAAAGAGTAAAAAAGAAAAAGAAATGTCTTTAGGTGAAAACTGCAAGGCACCTTCTGACACTAAAATAGTAAAAACAAAGGACGCATCTGAAGGTGAAAACCTCTCTGAGGTGCCTAAGGATGGAGGATTGGACTTTCTCCCTGTAACACAGGAAAAATCAGCTATGCTCATTGAGGACACAACAGAAGTTAACATAGCCACACCAGAGAATCCCAAAATGATTCTCTTGGCCGCATCATTGTTAGACGAAGAAAAACCTGAATTCAAACAATTCTTCACAGATAGAAAAGTTAACTTCGCATGGTCATATGCTGACATGCCAGGGCTTGATCAAAAATTGGTTTTACATCATCTTCCTCTCATCCCAAGAATCAAGCCAGTCAAACAAAAGTTGCACAAAATGCACCCACAGATAGTACTACTTGTCAAGGCTGAATTAAAGAAATTACTGGATGTTGAATTCATAAGGTCAATAGACTATGCTGATTGGATATCCAATATTGTTCCTATTACAAAACAAAATGGACAAATCTGCATCTGCATGGATTTCAAAGATCTGAACAAGGCTTTCCCAAAGGATGACTTCCCCCTACCCAACATAGACATGATCATTGACCTCACAGCAGGGTACGAGATGCTTTCCCTCATGGATGGTTTCTTAGGCTATAACCAAATCAGAATTGCAACAGAAGATCAGCACAAAATGGCATTCACCTACCCATGGGGAACGTACTATTGGAACGTCATGCCTTTTGGCCTAAAGAATGCAGGCACTGCATATCAGAGGGCTATGACAACAATCTTCCATGACATGATGCATATCCTAATGGAAGATTATGTGGATGACTTATTAGCAAAATCTTTGACAAGAAAAGAACATTTAAAAGTCTTGGACAAAATTTTCAAACGGCTCGAAGATTACAATGTTAGATTGAACCCAAAGAAATGTGTCTTTGGAGTCACTTCAGGTAAGCTGCTTGGATACATAGTTTCAAGATGAGGCATTGAGGTTGACTTAGCAAAAGTAAAAGCAATTCTGGACATGCCTCCACCAAAGGGAATCAGTGAGTTGCGATCTCTTCAAGGTAGATTGTAGTCTATTTGTCGCTTCATCGCACAATTAGCAGACAAGTGTCAGCCATTCCAATATCAGCTACGAAAAATCAATCCCTTTGTATGGATAGATAAGTGCAACATAGCCTTTGACCAAATTAAAGAATATCTATTGACACCACCAGTATTAATGCCACCTATTGAGGGCAAACCATTGATCCTATATGTCTCTACAACGACAAATGCACTGGGGGCATTACTGGCGCAAAATGACCATGATGAAAAAGAAAGAGCCATATACTACATCAGTCACAAACTAATTGGATATGAGCTCAACTACACAACCATTGAAAGGGCATGCCTTGCCATTGTCTTCGTGGCGTAGAAACTTAGACACTATATGCTGATCCATCAAACACATTTAGTAGCAAAGATCGACCCATTAAAATATCTCTTGAGTCGAGTAGCATTGACAAGCCGCTTGGCGAAATGGGTTATGATATTAAGTGAGTATGATATACAATATGTGGAGTGAAAAGCAATAAAAGGTCAAGTAATAGCATATCAACTGGTAGATGCACCAATCCAAGCTACCCATCCTTTGATAACTAATTTTCCTGATGAGTCCATCTTTCACGCATAACCAACTCTACCATGGAAACTATACTTTGATGGATCCCACACTGGTCACGGCTTAGGCGCTGGCATATTATTTATCACACCACAAGGGGATTCAATTCCTAAATTATTTTGGATTACCTTCCCTTGTACAAATAATATTGCAGAATACGAAGCATTGGTCACAGGTCTCAAGATAGCAATAAAATGGAAAATTCAAACTTTGCTCGTATTCGGAGATTCTCAGTTAGTCATCAATCAAGTGAATGATGACTATGACACAAAAGATGAAAAATTGCTTCCTTACAAACGCATGGTGGATAGTTTCTTGATATATTTCAAAATGATTGCATTTGAACAAATCCCAAGAACACAGAATAAAGCAGTTGATGCAATGGCTACCATTGGACCACCACTGAGTACTTTACTAAGTGGATTGAAGCCGTCCCTCTCACTTACATCACCAGCAAGCAAATATCCAAGTTTATCCTAAATTACATCATTTGTCGGTATGGTGTCCCACAATCCATCATCACAGATAACAGCAGCCCATTTAAAAATCAAGACATTCGTGAACTCTGTGAGCAATTCCACATTCAACACCATTTTTCCACTCCATATTACCCACAAGGTAAGGGCCAAGCTGAGGCATCCAACAAAACAATCCTTCACATTCTGAAGAAGACCGTCAATGACGCTGGCCGAGATTGGCACCTACAACTTAACCCTACGTTATGGGCCTATCGTACCAGCATCCGTACCCCCACTGGAGCCACTCCATTTTCCCTGGTCTATGGATCTGAGGCTATATTACCCATTGAGGTCGAAATTCCTTCTCTTCGTGTCTCTTTGAAAGGAATGATTGATGATGAAGTGTACAAACATACTCGCCTACATGAGCTAGAAATGCTACAAGAAAGGCAATAAAATGCCTTAAACCATCTGCAAGCATACCAAAATCGTCTTTATCGAAGCTATAACAAAAGAGTCATGGTGAGAAAATTTGAAATCGGTGACTTGGTTCTCATGCAGAACCCTAGAAATTAGGCAGACCGTGAAAATCCAGGAAAGTTTGAGGCTAATTGGCTTGGTCCTTATATCATTACTACTGCATTTGGTTTTGAAACTTATTAGCTGGTCACACCTGATGGAGAACAACTGACAAAACCCATCAACAGCTTACATCCGAGAAAGTTCTACACATAGCATCAAAGAGTTGTGCTGAAAACCTACAAAATACAAAAAAAATAGAAAAAGAGAAAAAAAAATTGTCCCTTGATGAAAACCTGGCAAATAGGCATCTTGTTGACATCAAAAAATGGCAAAAACAATAAAAAGAAATGAATTCATCCAGTAGTGAAAACCTGGCAAACGGGCGCTTTGGATAAGTACCATGGTGAAAACGTGGCAAACAAGTGCCATGCGTAGTCGATCGTTGCTTCGCCATCTACTATTACTCAAATGGACCTTGAGCCACTTATCATAATCACAAAAGCCTAATGCATTCATGACATCCGTCCTAAGTCCTGTCGATTCTGGCCATGGTTAGCATTTGGTTGACATTATCCCTTGCATCTTCTTGCCTTTTGTCTGCCTATCTCCACATCATTGAATTCAGATATTCACTGACCTGTCTAGGGGCAAGACCTTTATCGCACAACTGCAGTGGGCATCGCATATGATCCCGCATTCCTGAAAAAATCCTAAAAATCTGAAAAAGTCTTGAAAAAAATCCTAAAAATTTGAAAAAGTCTTGAAAAAAATCCTAAAAATTTGAAAAAGTCCTGTCAAAATCCAAAAACATCCAAATCAATGTTAAAATCCCAAAAATAGAGTCAATCTGATCATATCAATCAGTCTTTTGTCCTCGTCCGAACTACGTTGTCTCTGCGAATTTGCTACATAGGCAAGATTCATCTTTGAATCCCTGAGACATTAGGTCAGTCTTTAGGTTTGTCAAAATAAAATAATGATTCAAACTTTTGTCCTTTGGACAAAGTCTTTTGGTCATGTCAAACTACGAGGTCTCTAAGTGCATGATGTAGGCAAGGCCATCAATCGATGGACCCCCGAGGCCGCACTAGGTCAGTCCATTATGGTTCATGGCACAATATTTTCACACACGTCAAGTTATCTTCAAATCAGGCAAATTTTCCATCAATCCCGAGCAAGCAATTTATGAGCAGTCTGTTTCATCAACAATCTTGGTCAATTTCAGCATATCAACAGTGGCATGTAGTCACATCCTATCAGGACAATTTAACCTGGAAAACTTTGGGTTCTTCTTCAGATGTGCCCTTCTGAAGAGAAACTCTCATCATTTCTTTATGCTTTTAGATGCATCCTTCCTAAGCATTGTCCTCATCATCTGGCATTCTGATGGATTCTCCTAACCCCAAGAATTGATCTCCTAGATATCAACATCATTCAGGATGTGTCCTTCCTAAATTCGATATCGCCCGACATGTGACAACCTTGATCTTAAAGCACTTGGCACTTGTCTTCTAGTTTTTCATCATGTTACAAGTTTTTTAGCGAGATCCCAACAACAGGATTTAGAGAAACAATGACGTCGCATGATGTTTGTCTTGTCTTTTGACACTCATGTTACTAGTTTCTTAGCGATGTCCTGACTAGGGGATTTAGAAAAACAATGACGTATCATGATGGGGGCTTTATTTTCATTCTTTTGGCAATCATGTTGCTAGTTTCTCAAGGATGTCTTGGAAACATGATTTAGAGAAGCAACGATGTTTAAAGGTTTGTCCTTCTTGTCTTTTTCTGCTTGCGGTTGGTTATGACAAAATGACTGGGGCAAATTGCACTCTTAGTATGAGTCATGATCATCCTTGTTTGTGACTACTTGTCTTATGTGATGGTACGACCTTGCACATCTTGATTTATGTCATATCATGGTGTTTGTTGGCCATTACGATAATTTGCCCAATGATGATTAAAGAGCAATAAATATTAAAGTCCTATGGTAAACGTTGAAGGATTTGGTCTAGGAACTAACATGCATATCATATAGGCATTACATCCGTACCATCATCCATATCTTTTCTCACTAACATTTTCTTTGTCTCTCTATATTCTAGTCTTCTCATCCATTTCGAGAGCATACCCATGTTCTTGGAACCCGTCTTTCCTCTCAAGGGGGCATACTGCAACCCTCCTCGTCATTCTTCCTCATCCTATCTTGCACTGGGGCATACGTTTGACTTCCTTTCTTTGCCACAATGTGACAAGCTGCATTATGACAAAGAGGGGCAAATGTAGACACATAAAAATGACCTACGCCCGCAAGCTCTTCTTTTAACCTTTGTCAGGATATTTTAATTATGTTTCTTACCTGCTTTCAACTATTAATTAAATAATTCATAATTATTTAATTAATTCATACTTATTTATTCTTCATGATTATTAAATAAATAAATTTTGATTATTTATTTAATGCGTCACTAATTAAGTCTTCTTCATCCTAAAATTAAATAAATTCTTATTTATTTAATCCATCTTCCACTATAATTAAATAATTATATTTAATTATCTAATTATTCATTAGCCTTTTCTCTCCTAAATTAAATAAATTTTATTTATTTAATTTGGTCCACTCTCCTAAACTTTGAATTAAATCTTATATTTAATTTAAAAGGTTCCATTTGTCACATTCCTCTAACAATTAAATAATATCTCTATTATTTAATTCCCACCTAAATTAAATAACTCTTATTATTTAATTTCTTCTAAATCTTAAATTCCCTCTCTAGTAAATAATTTAAATTATTTACTGCCCCATGACCCCACTCCCTTTGGAATTCCAAAGGTCAGGCATATGAAGGGTCACACCATTGATTCTAAGACTTTCAATCTTGGTCGTTCACACAAAATGGCACTTTTCTATAAAAGAGTAATTTTGGTCTCATTATCACCCTTGGCTATCTTGTCATTTTTACATCCTTGCATATTTCATATTTTCCTCTCTTACATTTTAGATAATTTTAGCATTGTTACTTTCATTTGTCATAGCATATTTTAGATTTCCATTTCATTTAGTATATCTAGATCTTTAAAATGCATTACTAGTGGTAGTAGTTGCATTATATGGCATTTTAGATTAAATCCTTCGATATTTGCTTAGGGCTTGTCATTTCATTATTTTGCTCATCTTAGATCTGAGGGAAAAATGCATATTTTTCAGTAAATTAAGAAGGTGTAATGGAGGTTAGTCATGGAGGATGAGGAAAATCTATCAAGATTGTTCATCTATTCCTTTGCACTTCATTACCACATAGGGTTTTTCAGATATAAATTTTAAGATCCAAGAAAGAAATATCCTTTGTTACACTATCTAGTATATCAAATGTTTGAGCCACCGAGATAGGAGAGAAATTTGAAAGCACCCTACCTTGTGGGCCAATTATCCTCTGGGTATCTGGATCATAATGTCTGGCACACTCTAAAACCAATTCATAACATTGGGTTGTGGGAGGAAACCCAACTACATGAGCCAATCCCAAGTCCACTAATCTTCTAGCCAGCAATGGAGGACCCTACACTACCATTCTTGCCTTAAATTTTTCATATTCCCATTTGCCCACATTGGTGTCAATGATTTCTGACCAAATGGAGGCTAGCTTGCTCTCTGGATATTTTTTGTCGATATCCAGTTTGATCCTTTCTACCTCTGAAATATAAGCTCCCTCATCACTGGGATCCATCACCTTGCCTTTAGCTCTACCAACAATAGTCTTGCTTGATTCAACCTGCATTCAAAAAGGGACCATAATAAATACCTAATACAACATCAGAATCCAGGTAGTCCATCATAAATAACATGTTCATTATCAAAGAAACCCAAACAACAACCAGAATCCCCTTAAAATATCTTTAAGGCACCCTTTCTTCAAAGTTCAAGATTTTCACCCCTTCACAGAATTCAAGCCAAGGGGGATTTTGGGGAATTTCGAGCTGGGAAGAATTCAACAATGAAAGTATAGAAAACATCAAAAAGTCACTCAATCATCATGAAAAATCCAAGTCACATCATCATATATCCTTAATTCACTCAAATCAATCATTTGATGCAAGATCATTAACAATTAACTCATGCATTCCCTTAGTTCTTCACTTCTAACAGATCTTCGGGGAATTCCGTTGGGGATGGAAGTCCACAAAATTAATGAAACTTTACATATTTTGGGAAAATGAAGGAGCATCGAACATTCGGCAATTTTCCAAGACAACAGATTTCCATGAAGTTAATCTTATTTTCATGTTTCATGCAGGCTTTCAGGAAAATGACTAAGTGAAGGAAATCTAGGGAAATCCTAAGGTAAAGGAAATCCTTGAAATCACCAAAATCTTGAAATCTTTCACTTCGTTAGGATTTCACCCATATTGATCAAACTATCACAAATTTGGGATTTTAAGCTCGGATTCTATTCACCTCAAGTTGTTCATTGATGGATCTAACTTTCTAACTCCTCCAAGGGTGATCTAATAACATTGGTAATAAATTTGAGATCAAACCCTAGGGTTTAAGATGAACACGCAATTACAAACTCAACCCACTCGCTTGCCCCATTAAATCTTGGAAAGTGTCTCAGAATCTTCAGCGAAAAGAAACTATCGAATGCAAATGAAAACTAACCATGCAAATCTGCCCATAATCATCAGTTCCATCAAATGCAGGGGAATCCAAGATCAAAACCCTAGGCAAAATGAAATAATGCATAAGACTAGGCTTGGGGGGGAGGTAAAACTAGCAATGAATAGCGCAATCAAATCACCAAATTAGGAAGGATGAACCATACCAATTTCAGAGGGATGTCGAAAGAACAAACGGAGTAACCCTAACTTACTCATAGACCCCTATCACACTGAAATCCAAACACAAACCACATTCATGAAACCCTAGAGTTGTTGATATCCATCAATTGAAAGCAAAGGGACCATAAACATACCATGAATGCAGAGAAAATCAAAATAGCAGCAAGAAGCAACAATCCTTGAATCCTCAAGAAAACACCAAAAATCACCAAACAAACGCCACCAAAGCAAGCGATCCAAGACTCCAAAAGTGTTTAAACTTGTGCACAACACCTGGAATCAAGCTCTCCAAATTCAATAAAGACAAAAGAAATCAATTCACATCATAAAACCTCCAAAATTTATTAAACATAGTCTACAGATTCTGTACATGAAGTATAAATGCAATGACATGACAACCCAAAAATAAGTTCAGAAATCCGAGGGGATGGAGGAATTTTGATAAATTCTAGGGAAGGTGGAATTCCCTGAGGAGTTAAAATCTCTGAGAATAGTGCAAAACTAGCCTCCGTTGGGTTTTCCAGGCAACCAGGGAAATCTATCTAGAGAGAAAATTCTCAAAACCAGAGAAAAACCCAAAATTTACCTCAAGACTCATAATTTTCAAAGTGTTACCCCAAAAGGGGCATTTTCACAAGCAAGATAAGAATTTGGGAACATTGTAAAGTAACCATATCTCACAACCAAATGACCAAAGAACCAAAGACCCAAGAAAAATCCAAAAGGCAAGGCCATAGAGAAGAAACAAAAGACCAAGCAAAGAGGGTCCCTACTTTCAGTGGGGCATGTGTGCAAAAATTGCACAACAGAAATATTGGAATGAAATTCAAATCTCATGATGACGGTATTGGTCTGGTCGATGGGTTTTCTTTCAGTGTGACTCTTGCTAATGAGGTGTTCCAAACTGCAGTCGAGTGTGACGTCATCGGTGTGACTTGGGACTTCAATGAAACCTTCTCTGATGCTTGTTCTCTTGCCAATAAGGCTAACCCTATGAAAATGGTTCTCCTATTGATCAGCGGGGTGACTTAGGCCGACAAGATGGTTTGAGAGGTGCTTGAACTTAATGACATCGAGGAGACAAGTGTGTTTGATGTAACATTATGAAATCTTGTCGATGGAAATTTTCTTGTTGATAGGCCTAGTCAAGACGATAGGATGATGAAGACATCGGGGAGACTTTGGAGATCGATGTGTCCTTCATGACTGTGAACAATATACAAAGTCAGACCGATGGAAGTGAAGGTGGACTCAGTTCAACGAACGATGATTTTTCTAACCTGGTGATGTGTCAATTGTTCACTAAGGAAATTGTTCGTTGTCCAATTTTGTTTCATAGTTTCCTTGCTTAATGCTTCTAAATTGGTATAAGTTTTGGTTGTACATAATTGTTAGAGAGATTTGAGTGCTGGGAGAGAGAGAGTTGAGGGCTAGAGTAGGATAAGGAAACTCTGGTCTAAAGGATGTGACTCCTCTCCCTCTCTATGGATCGAATGTGAAATCTCTCTCTATGTGAATCTTCTATGTATGTTGTGAGAGAGTGTTGTAATAGAGTGAGGATTGTAAACACTCAAGAGGTTGATCAAAGGTCCATGTGAGAGATTATCTACATTGTGTTTCGTATGAAAGTATTGTAACAGTGTGAAGATCGTGTAAGGGGTTATGATGTCCAGTATGTCTCCAGATGGAACAAGATGTAAACTCTATGAAAAGGCTATGAGCCTGAGATTGTATTGTAACTCTATTTTTTGTTGAATAATACAATGGCTCAGATCTTTTGGAGGGTGGGGTTTTTTACCTGGAAGGGTTTTCCCCACGTAAATCTGTGTTTTTTTTCTCATCTTTCATGTTTCATGTTTCTTGGTTAGAATCTGGTAATGCTTATTGTTAAAATTGGATTTGCATGGATTTCTCTCATAAGGGTTAATGTAGGAAATGCACTATGTCTGATTCTACTTTGTGACATAGTTGTATGTGTCTTTAAGGAAATCAATTGAAATTAAAAGTTACCGAAGGCACTAATATTCCTGGAGGTTTCTTTGAGATGATCAAAATTTCCCAATAAATGGTATCAAATCCTTCTTTTTGTTTTTGGTTCTAGGTATTTCTCTTGAAGATTTCTTAGTTTTTCAGGCTTGAGGAAATCTGGAGGAATCAACTAATATATTGATCCTTTGGTGAGTGGAAGTCTTGTGGCATTCAGAGACAACACACATCTTGAAGGATGGTGAAGATGGAGAAAATGGATTTGGTTATGTTGAATTGATCTATGTCTCCTAGTTCACAATGGTATAACCCTAATGCATGAGGTGGGATTTTCTACTTCGTTGTTGTGTTGCAGCAAAGATTTCATATTGGGTTTTTGTGTGAGAGGCTCCTTGGTGATATGGAGAATCTTGGGTTGTTTCTCAGCCATGGAAGAGAGTTTTTATGTTGGGGGTTTTTACTTGGTGTTGGAAGGCATTGTTTTCTATTAACCTCGAATGCATGAAGGATATGGAGTTAATCATTAGATGATTTGAAATCTTTTGAAATAGCCTATCTCTTTCTCAGATGCATGTGCATATTGGTGCTTTTGAAGTTGGTCTGAAATAGGTCTGGAGTTCCTGAACTTTTTTTCTCTTTAAGGATTGTTGTACTTGCATGTTCTATGATTTTTTGCAGGTTTTACATGGTCAAGAAAACTTGTTGTTTTCTTGATGGATTCCTAGACTATGGTGCTCATTGTAGACATGTTTGGAAAATTGGATTTGGTCATGATCTGATGTTGGATTCTTGGTGTCTACATGGTTATCTTCTTTGATATCTTAGTTTATGATTACTAATGTGATAATGAGTTTGCATGTTTTAGTGATTGGATCTACGAGTTATGCAGGTGTGTGGGTTGGCCACTCATTCATTTGTAAATGGATGACTCAGATGTGGACTATCTATATCCACCAAGTTTTATTTATTGATGTTGTAGATTTCATTATTTGGCCTTGTATGTGGTCATTTGTGGATTGGAATGTTGTTTCGAGATTGAGAGGATGGATGATAAGTGAGTCCCTGGATAGTTGTTTATGGAGTGCTATAGCATGGTGAATCTCCTTACTTATGAGATCTTGGTTTCACTTGGGATAATTAGCAATACACCTATATGTTTGTGGACCTAAAAGTTCTTTTATGTTTCAGAGATTGGTGGTCATGATGCTTGGAAATCTCGGTATCACTATTCAGTGGGAGGTTTAGCAATGACTGGAAATTCATCACTATGTGGTGAATAATCTTCTTTAGTGTTGCAGATGTTTCTAGGAGGAACTCTTTGATCCTGTTGCTGCAGAAGGGTTCTTTCACATTTGCAGGGACACTATTTGAGGATGTGCAACGTCTTGGAGCCATGAAAGACGTTTGGATTCTTTGGCTAAGGTGTTGGTGGTTCTTGACACGTGATTTTGGTTTAGAGTATGTTGCTATTATGTCATGGTATACTCTTGTTTCTGCATTTGGAGTTTTGGCATGATCCATTTCTCTTGAGACCATGGTATATTCACTTGGAGCATGGGATCTCCTAAAGGGGATGGTAAGATCATGTTGTCATGATAAGTTCCTGATTTAGATGATTGGAGATTTGACAATGGTCTGGTAATTATTTGTCTATTGGGTGCTTTAATCATTTGTCTGATACTTCATGATATTGTTGTGTTTTGTTTGGAGTTTGGTATGAGATGATTGTTTTCTAGTACTCATGGATACATGGAGAATGAGGTGAGGTTGTATTTGATGGTTTCTCTTGATGATATTTCAATAGAAAGTCCAAGGATCCTACACCTTGGTCGGACATGAGTTCAACAGAGACCTATGAGGAGATTTCTCTTGGATTAGTCATGATGACTTGCATATCTTGGAGGAGTGTTCTCATTCCCCACTCTTGGTCTGCTCGGCGGCTTATCGCTTGAGAGGAATTTCCCATTATTTCTCTCAGGTTCTTTATGCTTTCTTTCATTGACATGGATCTTGAGCTATTGTTAGATGGTTTTGGAGGATTCATTGTGAGATGGATAGCATGTTTATCTCCTTGGGTTTGTATTTTTATCTATGATGGTCATAGGGGATGGTAGTGGGTTGATTTAATGAGATGGGAAATGGATTAGTTTGATCTTCTTTAAGAAGCTTATATTCATATGGTTGGATGTTGTTAAGGCTTTCCTATTGGGGATGTAAAGAAGATCTTACTTGATACAGTTGGTATTTAAAGGTGTATGTAGGAGGATTTTCTACAGGTTCATGATATGTAGACGTTATCTCTTTGGCATTGGTTCTCTTCCTGGATGTTTGGTTTCACATTACATTGGTTTGAGGTTGTTCTCTATCTCTTTCCTTTTTTGTTTGTGTAAAGAACTTGGGAGAGCTATGAGGACTTGTTGTGAGAGTTGTATTTACAAGTTGTGCATATCATTGTGGATGGTTCCTTGAAACTACATGTTTACACTCTCTATGTAATGCTGTTAGTAGAATTGGTATGCCTTTTTGATGGTGCCTTATTTCTAGAATTTCAACGAAGTGACACGTTTAATGCACTCATTCTAGGTTTTGCATTCATCTGGACATTACCCATACAGTGGGATTTCTTGGTTGTGCCTTGTCTTTTTTGACTGGTTGGCACATGGAGCCTATTTCTATGGTTTATGGGTGGAGATGTTGGTGGCATGAGTTTTTGTTATGGATACCTTCAAGGTATGGTTGATTGAATGTTCTAGCACTTGTTGTTGTGGGTGCTATTTTCAGTCACATGAGTTGATCAGTTGGATGGGAGCAGTCAATTTTCTGGTTGTTGTTCTAGCTGATGTTCTATCTTGTTTTCTAGAGTGATGGAAGTGTCTTGTTGATATCATTGGGATATTTTTCTTGTGTTTTTTGGACTGGTGCATATTCACCTTGGCTTGTACCATTCCTTACATAGGTGGTATGTTGGAGGATGACAAGGATTGTTTCCTAAATGGTGGACATCTTAGATGTTGTTGCAGAAGTCTTGATGGAGCATGAGAGAATGTTTGGATCTTTGTGGTTACATGGATGACTGGCATTGGTTACAATGTTGGACAGTGAGGTGTAGTTGAATACTTGATCTTGGTTTCAGATTTTCTAAAAGACTATTATATATGGAAACTTATTGATTGGGTGTCTTGAATGCTATTGATCAGAGACTTGAATAGAGCAGGGTCTAAAATGGTGGAGCTCGTGTGATTTTATTAGTTCTTGAGTGTTCTAGAGGTGCCAGTGTGATCTTCATCAAGTGGGAGATTGTTGGATTTGTGCACCTCAATCCCACTAGCCTAAAACCTCTGAGAGAGCAATGTCGATGTGACCACTAAGATGTTTGGCCAATCTACTTAAGTGATCTTGAACTATCTGTGAGATTGGTGTGACCATTGAGATGTCTGGCCGATCTGAGTTCTCTGTGTGAAGCTTCTTCATGACCATATCGGTGTGACCTCTGGTATGTCCTAGCGATGAAGGTTATAGGCGTGACCTAAACTATCAGCACAAGTTTCCTAACTCCTTTCAATAATAGAATTTTGGCCGACGTCGATGTGACCTTTGGTATGTCCTACCGACGAGAGTGGTCAGTGTAACTTTAACTATCATTGTGAGATCTCATTTTGTTGTCAATAGTGGTACTCTGGCCAATGGGTCTGGACATCAGTGGATCACTGGCCAGTGTGATCTATTTGGTCTGAGTCTAGCTGATGGTGCTTGGTCAGTGTGAGGTGGTCTATCGGGTTGAATTATCAGTAGTGCTCCGGTAGTGGATGTCTAACCGATGGGTTGTGTTTGGTGTGACTCCTACCGATGAAAATTTTGATGGTCGTCGGTATGACCAAAACTGTTGAAATGAAATTAAAATCTCATGGTGACAGTGTTGGTCTGGTCAACAAGTTTTCTTTCGGTGTGACTCTTGCCAATGAGGTGTTCTGAACTGCAACTAAGCATGAGGTCATTGGTGTGACTTGGGACTTCAGGGAAACCTTCTCTGATGCTTGTTCTCTTTCTGATAAGGCTAACCTTGTGACAATGGTGCTCTTGTTGATCGTCGGGGTCACTCAGGCTGAAAAGATGGTTTGAGAGGTGGTTGAACTTAATGACATCAGGGAGACAAGTGTGTTTTATGTAACATTATGAACTCTTTCTGATGGACATTGTCTTGTCGATAGGCCTAGTCGAGACATCGGGATGATGAAGACATCGGGGAGACTTTGGAGATCGGTTTGTCCTTCATGATTGTGACCGATAGAAAAAGTCAGGTAGATGGAAGTGAAGGTGGACTCAGTTGAACAAATGATTATTTTCTAACCTACCAATGTGTCAATTGTTCACTGAGGAAACTATTCATTTTCCAAGTCTATTTGATAGTTTCCCTATTGAACGGTTTTGAATTGGTAGAAAATTTGGTTGTATAGAATCGTTAGAGAGAGTCGAGTGCTAGGAGAGAGAGAGCCAAGGGCTAGAGCAGGAGAAGGAAACTCTGGTCTAAAGGATGTGACTCCTCTCCCTCTTTATGGATCGAATGTGAAATCTCTCTCTATGTGAATCTACTTTGTATGTTGTAACAGAGTGAGGATTGTAAACACTCAAGAGGTTGATCAGAGGTCCATGAGAGAGGATCTACACTATGTGTTGCATGACAGTATTGTAATGGTGTGAAGATTGTGTAAGGGGTTATGTTGTCCAATATGTCTCTAGATGGAACAAGATGTAAACTCTGTGAAAATTCTATGAGCCTAAGATTGCATTGTAACACTATTTGTTGTTGAATAATACAATGGCTTGGATCTTTTGGAGGGTGGGGTTTTTTACCCAAAAGGGTTTTCCCCATGTAATTCTGTGCTTTTTTCTCATCTTTCATGTTTCATGTTTCTTGGTTAGAATCTGTTAATGCTTGTTGTTGAAACTAGATTTGCATGGGTTTCTCTCAGAAGGGTTAATGTGGGAAATGCACTGTGTTTGATTTTGCTTTGTGACATAGTTGTACGTTTCTTTGAGGCAATCTATTGAGATTAAAAGTTATCGAAGGCACTACTGTTCTTGGAGGTTTCTTTGAGATGATCAAAATTTCCCAACAATGGTGAATAGTGTAAATGACCCTTCTTGAGGCCCACCTAGGTATATATAGGCCTCCTAGGGCCCATTTTTCCTAGAGTTTGTTGCTCCTCAGTTTCTCCTAATTTTACCCCACCTAGATGGGGGAAAACTCAAGAGGGGGCATATAGTCACCTATTTAGCATATTTTTCTTCTGAATCATTGAATATTTTCTTGATCATTCTTCTCACCATTGTAGCTTCTTTCGATTTTGGGGACTAACTTAAAATTGAGTTTTGTAGAGTATAATTTTGCATGATTCTTCATGATAGGTCTTGTACTTTTTGTTGAGTTCGATTGTTGGGGGAATCTTCAGTATCGGCCAAATTGACCTCTGCGGTACCTTATTTTGGCATGAAATCCATAAAACTTCAAGTTTGGGTGAATTTTTTCTTTTCTACTTTAGTGCGGCCATTTTTTCTAGAATCAATCCCATTAAAGTGGGGGAAAAATATAATGTCACAAAATTGCACCTAGGGGAAATTTCAAATTTTAGCACTTTTCCTAGCATTTATGACACCTAAATGCATTTATGGAAAAACCCCATGGGTTATAATTTCATGATTCCAACTCCATGTGGTCCAATGGTGAAGCAACAGTAGTCTAGTGACTTATTTCCCAAAAACTTGTGTCTTGGACACCTGTGCAGTGCTCTAGCATCCTAGTGGTTTTTCAAGCTTGAAATGGGGAATCCTAAATCTTGTCTCTTGACATGTGTCTTTGTAGCCAAGCCTTCAAGTGTAACAACTCTTTTTTTCCCTTGCATGCAATAAAACCCCTCCTTTGCTCTCATTTTGTGCATTCTCTTATTCATTCAAGGCTCTCTCTTCAACTTGGCTCTCTCTCCAATAGCCAAAGCTCTCTAGCAAGCATTCAACGGTGTATTTGTGTGTTCAAGATGGGGGAAAACCATTTTGGTAATGCTATCTCACTCTTTTCTATTTACAAATAGATTATATCTCTTTTTACATTTACTACTTGGTGGTGCAAGTTCTCCTCCTGAAGCGGGGATTTCTTTCACCACCCCCTTTTTTTCCATTTCAGTTACTCTCTCTCTCTATCTAGTTTTCTGTGGAGGTGGGAACACTGAAGCGAGGGTTTGACTCTGGTAAACCCCTATACAACCCTAGCATTTTCCTTGTTCATCTTGTGTGCGGGTTGTCAAAGTGAAGCTCAGAGTGAAGACAAAGATGTTTCATTGATCATAAGATCCCTCCTATCTCTCCTTGTGCTTTCTTTCATTTTCTTCTCTTTATCTTGTCATCCTATTTAATAGACCTCGGATCTAGGTTAGATAGTGAAGCTTTGGTCTACCCATTTGAGTCCTTGGGAACTTTTTTTCTTAGGATGCCAACACGTCATTTGGACTCCAGCATGTTGCACTGGCATCTTGAATCCATGATGTAGTCCTTTGGTTGAGAGGTCCTCTATCAGAGGCTGAAATCTATAAGCTTTTCTCTTTCAAGTTCTGAAACAGTCTTTTGTGGTGATTAATCTAGATATAATTTCTTTGCAATTTATTCATTTAGGTTGTATTGAGGAGGATAAGGGTATTTTTGTTCCCTAGGATTCTCTTGAGAATGAAGAGACTCATGTGCAGCAAATCCCCCTTATCTCACAGTAAGATAGTAGGTTGTGTCTAAGAAACATTCATCTTGAAGGCTGACTATTAACACCAGAGGGAGGTCTTCTTCATCTTCTCTTCTAACTTGATCTTCTTCTATCAATTTACATAATCCTCTACCCTGGACTAACTTTGTGGGCTTAATATCTAGGTCATATTCTTGTACTTTTTCAATCCATCCTCCTCTTTTGTTATAACCAATATCTTGTTGAGTAAGGATGCTCTTGATAGCAAGGTCTAGCACATAAATAATTGAATGTGAGTGTTGATAGGAACAAATAATAGTTTTTTTTGTTAGGTTTTATCAGACTTTAAGATACTCTTGAACATACTTCTTGACTATAGTCCATATTATATTATCCTTTTTGTTTCTATTCTATAGACCTAAGACCTAAAAGAATTATGATGGAATTATAGTTTAATATATTAGCATTAAGTGGTTTATATGAATGTGTGCATGGAAATAATGATGGAAATTTATGTTTAATTTTGATGGTTATCCTTGTGTACATATTTTGTGAAACTAACTTGTTTGCAAAAAAAAGAGGAACCATGATGTGTAGTTGTTGCGGGATGAACCTATAGAAAAAGGAGCATTGAATACCAAAATAGGGGATTTTGTAGAAATAGTTGAGCATGGTGGTTATTGGCCAAAGGAATCCATGAAGACAGAGCACGCGTTGTCATGAAAATTAATAAATGTTGAAGAAGAGGTCTTCTCTGATTTAGAACTTTGGCAGATGGACGTATGATTTAATGTAATCTATTTTCTAGATTTTTTTTCTTTTTAGGATTCTCTTTATTTACAGTTATAGATTGAATAAGTCCAAATCTTAAAACCATGCTCTAGATATCTGGAAGTCGAATTAATGATTTTTGTTTTAGTTGTTACTTTTAATAAAGAATCCCTCAGTTTGTATATAACTGATGGTTGAGTCTATAGTTTAGTTAGTTGGTTTTTACATAGTTTTCACTATTTGTTATTTTCTAGTTGAACATGAATCTACATAATGGTTAAATCCAGTTTTTGAGAGTTTTTGTAATCCATTACCTTATGCAATAAATGAAGTTCATTTCATGAGATGTGTGAGATCTACTAGTTAGATTGTGCTCAGTTAAGTGGGAACAGTTACTTGAGCAGGCCACTCAAGGTATTGTTCTCCACTTCCTTTTTTAGTTATTCATTTATGTTGATAGTTAATATTAGTTTACTATTGCTCATGAATTATAGATTCTATTTCTTGTTTATTATGAGAAAATTCCTAGGAACATGCATGGAATAGCTATTCATGACACTTTGGAGGATAGTTTAAATGTTACATTAATCTTAATCAAGTTTTTAGTGTGATTTCATTAGAAGTAGTTTTGTTACAATCATTAATATAGGTACCTGTAGCAACTAAGGTTCAGTTTTACTTCTATTTTTTTATAGTTTTTATGAATTTCCAGCAACTAGAATAACTTTTAGCAGGTTAGTTTGAGTAATTTGAGTCCATGAAGGCATATATTTTGTTTCACCATCATAATCTTACACACCTTGGTTGATAATTTAATGTAGTCTTAAGCAGTGTTAAGTGGACTATTTAGCTTGTTACCCCTTTGAATTGAGTGACCTTCACCACATTCACAAAACATTAACTTAGACTCTACAAGTGTAATATATAAAAATGAAACTATTTAATGACTTTAAAAATTACAAATGCATGCTTCTCTATTTGATAATAATTGAGATTGAGTGCTTCTTCATTAGTACACTCATAAAAGCAATAGGAACTTGTGCATTCTTATCATCAGCCTAAAGTAAGACAGTAGACATGGTAGTTTCTAAGGCATAATAATAGATGATGAAATCCTTATTGAAATCTAGGCAGACAAGAATAAGGGCCTGAGCAATAGCTTCCTTGATATCCTTGAAAGCTTATTTACCGACTTCATTCCATTTGAAAACCTATTTCTCTTTCATCATTTCCACCATATGTTTAGTAATTTCTGAGAAGTCTGGTACAAATTTTCTTAGAAAATTAACTTCACCAAAAAATATTTAACCCTAGTCTTGCTAGAAGGAAGAGTCAATTGAAGGATAGCTTTAACCCTTTCTGGCTCTATTCTAATTCCCTCCTTGGATACTATGTAACCAAGAAACTATTGGACTCAAGGGAACACTGAAGGGGGGGTGAATTAGTGTTCTACAAATTTGAACTTTTTTAATATGATATTTAAACCATTTCAACATTAAACCAAAGAAAGATGCAAAAATACAAATTAATCATCCACAACACAAAAAAACAAAGATTTTTACGTGGAAACCCTATTAGGGGAAAACCACGAAGGAGGTTAATCCATAATTTGAGTACTCAAATATAAGTTTTACAAAAGGGAATGCACTTGCATTCAGGCACACTGCCTAGAGCTCACTGCCTTAGAAAAGTTCAAATTAAAACCATCTGAAGGGTTGAAATAAATTAGTAGCATCTACTTATGCCAATTTACAGTTCCGGTTAGGCTCATGGATCAGATTTTGTATCTTTTGTCTGATTCTTCTCTTTGCTCTACTCTGCTCTTCTCTATAATTCGCAACACAAATCCATGCACAGATGAATTCACACCACTATCCTTCTGATTTTCACATCACACACTTATATAATTTTCATACTACACTTTCACTCTCTTAAAAATGATACTACCAATCTCATATATATATATATCTGCTATCAATGATTTGATCATTCAATGTTGGCTTACATAAAACATAAAATACTTTTCAACTGTCAGCTAAATCCACCACTAATTCCTTATGCGTACCACCCATAGTTGGTTAAATCATATTGAGGACCCAAATAAACATATTCAAACACAAAAACATTTAACCAATTTCTTCTTAAACATCTGTAATGACTAATTTTTCCAGGTTGGCCTGCTAGCACAGATAATTAGAAAATTAGTGCATTGGGTCTCCTAGATCATACACCAATGAATATGTAGCCACAAAACTCTAGAATAAGGTATTCCAGATACCCAAATATCTTCCCTGAGATGCACAACTCAAAATGATAGTCCGGTGAGGTATTCAAATCGACATATTTTCCTTTAATTGGATGCCATGTTCTTCATTCTATTCTGCTAGTATGAACCAATACTAAACTATGGATCAAATGCATGACTTTAGGTTATCATCAATGACAACACTAGAAGCCATATTCCAATAGAAACGTATCTTTAGTAACTTCTGTAGACACATAAAAATGACCTAAACCTGCAAGCTCTTCTTCTAACCCTAATTAGGACATTTTAATTATGTCCTTGACTCACTTTCAACTATTAATTAGATAATTCATAATTATTTAATTAATTCATATCTGATTATTCTTCATGATTATTAAATAAATAATTTTATTTATTTATTTATTTATTTATTTATTTAATTATGTCACTAATTAAGTCCTCTTCTTCCTAAAATTAAATAAATTCTTATTTAATCCACCTTCCACTATAATTAAATAATTATATTTAATTATCTAATTATTCATTAGCCTCTTCTCTCATAAAATTTCACTCTCCTAAACTTTGAATTAAATCTTTATATTTAATTTAAAAGGTTCCATTTGTCACATTCCTCTAATAATTAAATAATATATTTATTATTTAATTCCCACCCAGATTAAATAACTCTTATTATTTAATTTCTTCTAAAATCTTATTTATTTAAAATAAGTCCCAGCACCTAAATTAAATAATTTTATTATTTAATTTCTCCTCTTTTATTGTGCTCATTTTAAATAAATATTATTTATTTAAAATAAATCCCCCTTTATAATTTCCCTCTTTAGTAAATAATTTAATTTAAGTTATTTACTGTCACATGACCCCACCCCTTTTTTAATTAAAATAGTTTTTAATTCAAAAATTCAACATCCCCTCTTGATTTAAATAATTTTAAATAATTATTTAATTCTCCAACGACTCTGTTTTCCGTGCCCAGAATCTTTTGTCACATGCACTGTCAGCCATTGATTTGATTTTCTAAAAATCAATCTTGACCATTCATTTCGAATCTGACCTAATGTTGCCCTAACCCTAATTGTGGGTTGCTATATGGAATCTCATCCATTGATTCTAGGGCACTTGTTAACTTTCAATCTTGGCCATTCACACAAAATTGCATCTTCTGTAAAAGAGCAATTTTGGTCACATCTTGCATCTCTTATCTCTTGCATTTTAGATAATCTTACATTTTCATTGTTCATCTCTTGCATTTTTCATAATTTTAGCATTGTTACTTTCATTTGTCATAACATATTTAGATTTCATCTGACATAACTTAGACATTTTAGATGCTTACTAGTTGCATTTGGGCATAATATTGCATACAGTTGTTCAAATCCTTCAATATTTGCTTAGGGCTTGTCATTTCCATTGGCTTGCTCTTCTTAAATCTGAGGGCAAACAATTTATTTTCAGAAAATTAAGAAGGTGTAATGGAGGTTAGTCATGGAGGATGAAGACAATCTATGAGATTGTTCATCTATTCCTTTGCACTCCATTACCCACTTTGGGTTTTATATTTATGCATGTTACATTGCTAAACCTAGAAAATTCCCATTGTTACAACTTCAAAAATTGACTTCTTGGGGTTTAGATAAATACCATGTTCCTTGCACCTTTAAAGCACTTGTTCCAAGTCTCTCAGATGATTTTCTCTTGTCTTAGATAATATAGTTAAACCATCGAGATAAATAATAATAATTTTATTCCTAAGATCTCTAAAATATAGATCCATGGCTCTCTGGAAAGTAGCCCTAATGTTAATGAGTCCAAATGGAATCCTATTGTAAGAAACATTTCCCCAAGGTGTGGTAAACATCATTTTATGTTGATCCTCCCTTGCCACACTAATCCGATTATAGCCAAAGAAGCCATACAACATGGACATCATTTCCAAACTAGCTACTATCTGAAGGATGTGGTCAATAATGGGAGGCAGGTAATTATCCTTCAAGGATGTCTGATTAAGATTCTTGAAGTCTACACAGATCCTTATCTCTCCATTTTTCTTACAAACTAGGACAATATTAGCCACCCAAGTTGAGTGATGGATTGGGTATATGATTCTAGCCTTGATAATCTTGTCAATCTCCCTGAAAATTATGTTAGTGACCTTAGGATTGTAGTTCCATTTCTTTTTTCTGAAAGTAGCCATACCTTCTTCCAAAGGTATGTGGTGTTGAAACCTTTTTCCCATAAAATTTTTAAGGTCATCATAACACCAGGCAAATACCTCCTTATACTTGATCAAAAAAATTATCAATCTCTTCCTTTCCTCTAGGGAGAAAAACTTCCCAACATAAACTAACTTGGGAGACTCAAAATCCCCAATGTTCACTGCTTCATATTCTTTTGAATTATTGATAGATTCACTCATTCTCCTCTTGATAGCTTGGTCATGTTGATCAAATAGATCCTTGAAAGAGACCAAACCCTTGGGAATTTTACAATTGAATAACCCCATCTTCCAGGTCACATGTATCGTCAGGAAAAAATTATTTGCACTCACCAGTGCTTCCTTCAAAAATATCAGTATTTTCAAGAAAGGCTTGAATTTGTTTATCATTTTCAAACACTTTTTAATAATTAACATTTTTAGGAACACTAGGTTGGTAAATCATTTCAATCTTGTAAGAATTATATTTAAAATTAGGATGTGGAAGTAATAAAGAAGTAGACACCGTTAATTAATTAGCTCTAGTATTTAATTGTTAGGGAACTACTTCTATCGGAAAGGTATCAAAACACTCAATGGAATCCCATACTTTATTTATATAATGTCTTAACCTTTCACTTTTCATAGTGAAAACATTACATGCCTATTTAACAATAATTTTTGCATCTCCCAAGACTTTGAGAATCCTAATAACCATATTTCTTGCTTTAGATAGCCCCAATAATAGAGCTTCATACTCTACTATGTTGGTGTTTGAAAATTCTAACTTGTAAGAAAAAGGAAACTTTTCACTTGAAGGATAAATGAGAACCACACCTACCCTGACCTAGAATTGGAATAAATTCCTTCAAATTCTATTGTCTAGAGTTTTGACAATGAGTCTAGACCAATAGTGTTATTATCTTTATCACCATCAGAGAAAAAACATGTAGTTCTCAAATTCAGACTCCTCAAACAAGATTTGTGATTTGGGGTCTTCTAAATTTAACACTATAATTTTGGGCTTAGGTTCAGGTTCCAGGTACACTTTTTTGTTTTTAATAGGGATTGTAGCATACAACTAATCCAACTAAATTTCTCCCCCCAAATCTTTATAGAAACTTCTACTCAATAGCATGTCATAGCTAGCATGGATGTCAACCACCAAAATTATGAGTTTGAGTCTCTTATTTGGATGGGCCATGAGAGCAACTTGAGCATCCTTGATATGTCCAATCAAGGGAACTTTCCTAGATTCCATTGAGTAAAATTTCCCAAATGTCTTAGTTAAATTTAACCCCAGATCTTGAGCAATCTGTGTAGGCATGGCATTATCTGAGGCACTAGAATCAATGATACAATTTCTCAACCTAAATCCATTCACAAATAATGAAACATAAAAATTATTAGGTTTATCTTTTATAGAGCATGATGAGGATGTCCTACTGCTAGATGCTACACTAGTTGTTGGACCCTGAGAATAAATCATTTGTTCATCCAAACCCGCATGGGACTCAGAGTGGTATGGGATAACATACTCAATTAATCTATCCAACTCCTTAGGGTTTGTTCTCAGGTATTCTTCTTGTGAGATTTGTACTTTCAATTTTTTACAAAATTCAACAATATCAAAGGATCCTATAGACCTCTTTGCAAAAAAAATACTTGATAAATTGGAAGATTCTTTTGTAATTGTTTTATGCATGTGTGATGCACTTTCACCTTTATAAGTAGCGCTAGCTCTACTAAGAAAATCTTTTGGGGAATTTTTATTACCTTTTTTATTACTATTTTTTACCTCATGTAACAATGACATAGGTAGGATCATCTAGAGTGATGTAGGCATCTCCTCCTTTGTCATCATCGGGTTCATATTGAAGCTATCTGATTATAGAGTCTCCATACTAATTAGAAGAATTTCCTTCATTAGTAACATCTTCAATGACTTCTTTCATGGTATTCATTTGCATATATCTATTCATTTTAAGGCACTCTGACTCATCATAGTTGGAGGTGAGGTAAAAATCCCACATATTCTTCTTATTGTCTCTAAGAGGGGATTTTATTTCCAACCTTTGCTAAGTTAGAGGGAGAGGAAGAGTTTTATTTCCAGGTTGGAAATTTTTCTTCCTCGAGATATCTTGATAAGGTTGGGTACTTTTAGGAAACTATCTCTTGAGAGTGATGATATCATTTGCAAACCTCTAGATCATGGGATCTGAGGAAGTAGATGCTTGTGATTTTTTTGAGTGCATTTCCCTCTTCCACTTACCAAATATAATAAATTCATCTTCTAACTCAATGGATAATGTTTGTGTAGATTCTATAGTAGATACATGCCCTCTCTTTAAGAGTAGACCAATATCTGGGTGTTGTGCATTAATGAAGAAGCATTTTTTCATCTCTTCTAATGGTATTTTTGTAGCATCAATTTGATTTACTAGTCCATGAAATTTTTCTACAAATTCCCTCATGGGATCACTCGCTTCCTTCTTCACTTGTGTAACATGTTCTATTAGGTAAAACATGTAGATTAGCCCCTAGACTAAACATACCAATAGAAGCTCCCCAAGGAACTATTGATGTTGTTTTTAGCACTGCAAAACCTCAAACAAAATACAAGTATCGTATCTCTCTTGAAAGGTAAATTTCTATCAGCAACCCTCAAGAAACAACCCCAAGGTCTCTAATTCCAGGTCTTGACAACGAAACAAAAAACTCAGTGAAAATGTGATTTGTTGGTAATCACAAGGGGACTTACAAATGAACAATGCTGAAAGTATAAACTATCATCACATTTAGCAATTTGGTGATCCTTTCAATCCTAAAGCAAACCCAAATTTAAAGAAACAGAAAAAGAGATAAAGGTTGAGAGATCCTAAAACTAACTCCTAAGATCAATCACAATAATGATGAATGCTTCAAATGTAAAAATCCCCATAAACCAATCTCTGCTTGATCAAGGACAAGCCCACAACTACACATAAATGATGCAATCTTCTAAGGTAAGCAAAATATTTTTTAGACCATGAATATTCATCCACATACCCAATTACTGGTGCAAGATGAAAAAGCATCCACAATTGAACTTAGCACAATATATGGCTCAGACTAACTTTACACAGTAACTTACAATCATAAAATTGTCAAAAGTATGAGTAGAAGATCAATCAACATCTTAAACATTTCACCATCATCATGAAAGAACTGAAAACTAACATCTAACATTGAGAATCAAGAACAAGAAACCACAAGACTATCAAAGTTCAACACAAATTTTGCCAAATCAACAACTCAATTTCATTAACTTCTCCAACAATTACATAGCAATCTCCAGCTCTCTCATCTCCTACAACTATTGACTTATAAAATCTAACTCAGTGTTCTAACTCCTACTGATTCTTGGAATTATAACTCCTTTATAGATGAGAAGGCACAACCTTTTATAGATATTACATTTTAGATTCAAAGGCTAGGATTAAATCAATCCAATGGCTCAAATTGCACTTTTAGAAGCATTAGGAAGTTACATAGAATTTGACAACTCTTGATACATCATCAACCAATAAGAAAAAAATTGTTATAGCTTGGAGCAATGACAAAACAACAACCTGCCTCCTTGGTTAAGATGAAAATTCCTGATTGGAGACTAAAACAACATCACATGTCTTCCTCCTCTCAAAGAAACCTCTCCATTTGGCACATAGCTAGTGGCACAAATTTTCATTTAGGCTCCACATTTAATATTTTAATTGAATTGAAGTTCAACATTAAAATATTCTTGGCAACACATATTTGACACATTTCTATATGCAGGGGCATTTGAAAGTTTGAATTATCCTCCCCCTTGGCATGCTTCCTTATGTAGATGTTTTGTAAATCTCTTCTTTAGTCTCTATCTCTTGAAATATTGCATTCCCATTGTACTGTAGCACACTCTTTGAATTTTAATCCCTGCAATCATGGAGAAGAACAATTATAGGTGCATTTAAATTTTTAAAAGACATTCATATTAAATTGACTTTGAATCAAATTGCAAGTGGTGGGGCACTTATTTTAAACAATATCTTAGCTAGCAATTAACTAAACCCTTGTAAACTAACTCGTCCAATCAAAATCCCGCAAGAAAAACATGATTAATGCATTCCACCATCCAATAATCAAGCCTATAGATTGAATTGATATGTAGTGCATTTGATCCAGAGTTTAAACATGGAACCATTCCCCCTTTATAAATTTGGCTGCCTATTTCTTCAATCCTCATCAGCTTCTGAGTGTATATCCAACCCTTACCAACCCATAAAGATAACATAGGAGCCGAATGAACGACCACCACAAACCAGTAATACACTTATATCTGCCAGCTCACTTGACCTTGCTAAGATTACTAGTACTCGACCTTCTCCAATTCGTCTTGACAGGGAGAGACCCTCATTATGCCCACGGATAAATAATTTGCATTGTTCATCTTTGATATTTGATCATGAGACTATTTTTCGATTAAATTTGGGCATACTTAAAAATCCCATCATTTCTCCATTTGCAAGCAACATGAAATGCCTACAAGAATCCTTTTTTCCTCATGTGATACTATTCAATTTATCCTTCACATTTTACATGTGATCAGCCATCTTCGTAATTCAGCCGTTTATTTAATCTCAAATCCCCTATTCACAATGATATCTCCTTCAATAAAGAATAATGTCCTTGCCAAAATAGTAAGAAATACATAACATGTGGAGATTTCACTTCTTCATTAGACCGCAGCCTTCATGGATCTACTCAGACAGCCTCCAAGATCTTTGAATTTAATGCTTCAAATTAATCTATAATGAAGTCATGCAACCTACACTGTACACTATATTTTGATCTTTTAAGTTTTTAGATTTCAGCCACAACAAAAGCTCACTCACCATTATCGAGGCATGTACATTCCTATGAGTAATTCATCAAGAAATTATAGAATAATGCAACATTTGAAAGCCCAAGAGAATTCATTATGGTGAAACAGTGACCTTCGAAATTCCTCCAATGGCATCATTTATTGATATGAACAATCTTATCATCTCGGGGACCTATCAAATATTTATCTGAAACACTCTTGCGAGAAATAAAGGAAAAGCACTTATGTTAAAGGTTGTTGGTAACATACACAGTATTTTAGTCTTCACATTCTATTTGCATGTGGCTATGAAGTTTTGGTGTCGTTCTTATCCTTGTGTCAGGCTCTTCTTAAACTTTCCACCAAGATCCTATCATAACCATAGTCGTAAGATTATTTGTTGCTCCACATATTCAAACACCACAAATTCGATCAATACACAAACTTTAAAACCTCATTCCATGTTCATCATAACATCATTTATCACATCCTCCATAAATACATCTTGAATTACCCTGCCTGGTATTACCTGAATCTTCACAAATTTGGTGGTTTGGGGAATCTCTACTTTTAGGGATTTCCACTCAGTCTAGATTACCCAAAATCTACTTCCCTCATGAAATATAGAATAGAGAGGATTCCTCAAAGCTCGCTCGTCCATCCTTACCTTTTGTGAAGCCTTTAATGATCAGATTAAATTGAGACCACAATATATTGCTAATGTTGAGCCTTCATTTTCTTCACAAAGGTGACAATCAAAAAGATTCAAGAATTCTATCGTTCTACAAAATTATTCACTATTTACCTCATTAGCGTAGATTTTTTGATGTAGAATAGGGGTAAAAAATCTCCTATCATGCACAATCAACCACTCTCTCAAGCCTTTAGACATCAATTGGTGGGTTTTTCTTCACAAACCCTTGTTCTTCCTTGTAGCCTTTCAAAAAGGTATTATTAACATAAATTCCCAACCAGAACTAATATCTAGGAAAGAAGATGTGTTTTAGATACCCATTTGACCATTATTAAACATCTTTCAAAATCAAGGTAGGGTTCTTTTTACAAAATTCCTCAAAAACTAACTATCCTCTTGCTTTCACTAGGCCTAATTAGCAACTAGGCATGCTCCAAATGGGTTCAGGGCTTCAAAGGGACTTATTTCTTGTTCTAACACCTCAAACATATCACACATGGCCCAATTAACCTTCTCCTATTAGGTAGATCAGTCTCCAAAATATTTTCCATAAATACCCTAAGTTTGTAGGGTTCCGAGGCCTAATAAATGAAGATATTAGGCCAACGCAGCAACTCCACACATGCCAAACTCCATATTATTCCCCTGAAAGTTTGAGAACCCAAATTAAAAACCTATACAATCCATTCCACCAAGTTTTAGGAGTTTCTATCAGTGGAATGGGAAGATATGCATTTTCTTTCTTCCCGGTTACCCTACCTAGGGTTTAGACAAGTCCAAAGTAAAATGAACACAACTTGCTTCAGTCTCAATGAAATCACATGAAACCACCACCAAAAAAAAGTATATTTGGTTATTTATCAACCACAATTGATTTTAGACCATGGAAGGATTGTACAGATTCATAGAAGGATTGTACAGATTCATACAATTCAAGTTAGCAGCAAAATGGCATTTAGAAATGTAGAAAATAGAATTTTTATTGCTCCAAAATTCAAGAATTTCAACAACCAACCTTTTCTTTGAACACACAAGGTCTTTTAAACATTTTCCAAAATTTCTGAATGTTTCTCAACCAATTTTAAAATTACAAACTTAACAAAACATCATTATGCACGCTTATGACAAAAAATGTAAAATTTGCTTTGACAACATTGTGCAACATTTAATTTTTTTTGCATCTAGACCCTAACTTACACCTAATTACTCAAACCAGAATCCAACACATATGAAATTGTCTTAGAATACCTTATTAAATGAAAACAACTCAAACAAAATAGAATACTAACTTTTGACCCCTTGGAGGCATGAAGACCTTGTTAGAGTAATAAGTCATTTCACTTCATTAATTCAATCATATTGGTTAATTAATTAAGTTACTTATCACCTTAGGTTTACTTAAGCTAAACTTAGGCACATTAATAATTAATTAATTATTAATTATTAATTGTGCACACTAGGGTTTCCTTTTAGGTTTGGATCTTCTTTCTTAAGGATTGATCTTATTGTAATTATTCATTCTATTATGCATATTTTTTGCTTAAGGATTTTTAGAGCACCTCCTTTGTGCTGCAGTATTTCCTCTTGATGTGACAGGTTATTTTCTTGCAGGTGTTCACTGGGTTATGTGGGTTGTTTTTTATCAACTCCAACATGGTATCAGAGCTTCAGATTTGTCGCTTCATGTTCGTTATTTGAGGGATCCTGTCTTAAAAGCGACATTTTTGTGCATTTTCAGTCAATTAGGACCTCACTATTACATCTGGAATGCTTGATTCAGTCAAGATTGACCTTTGTTTCATCAAATTTGGCTTCACGGTGTCAGATTTGTGAGGATTTGAAGTTTTTTGAGAGGTTCCTAATCCAGAGCGTACCTACAATTTTGGAGCATTTTGAGTCCAAAAGAACCTCACCATCACATTCAGAGCGCCCAAAACCCCTAATCGACTGTCAAATCATCGAAATTAGACACAGTGACTCCATGAGGCAATTTTTTATAATTATGGGTCATACGGCCTAGTACAGCATGCAATTCGAGGAAAAAATAAAAATATAGTGTTAATGGTCGCCGTTGTCAGTTAACCGCTAGCGGTTAATGCTAGCGGCTAGCCTAACCGCCAGGCTTAACCCTCAAACCTTTTGGAGCAGTTTTGATAGTCTAGCCATAACGTTTTGCATACGAACTCGGATTTTGAAAAATGAATAGGCATCGGAAAGTTGGTTCTGGGCACTATCCAATGGTGCAGGTTTGATTTTCTGGGTTTTTTGTTTTGATGTCTTTTATTCCAATCAAAGTCGGAAGATGGTTTTTGCACTCCAAGGGGCGTAACGTTTGCATCTAGACTCCGTTTTGCGTAAAAAAATAGGTTTTAGAAAGGTATTTTAGTACCCTTTCCAGATCTGCAGCTGGTTGGATCAAAAAATTTACCAAGTACATTTTATTCAGTTTTTTTTGTTTTTACACTTTTCTTAATTACTTGGACATTATAGCACCTATATGGGATATGTTTGTGTTGGATGGGTTATGTTGATCTGATTTATCATTGTTGAGAGTTTTAGTATCTAATTTTTTTATTTGAGTGAGTATCATGGGTTTTTCTACTCACCCTTATGTGATCAAGCTGGGTAAGGACAACTATGAGTCTTGATGTCATGGCATCCTAACACATCTTAGGTGGCTTGGTATTTTTCCTCATTTATATGGACTCATACCTACACTAGACACATCAAGGATTTTATCAGCATGGGTTATTATTTGAGATCATATTGTAGGGGTTATTGGTTGTAGTGTTGATTTTGACACTTTGTCTGCTTTATCTGACATTTGTTGTCCTCACACACTTTGTCAACGTCTTTGGGATATTTTTGGAGACTCTAATATCCCTCCATTCCTAGAGGATCCCATTGCAGATTGTCTCATCCCTCTTGCAGATGTAGATTTCATACCCTATGATAATCATACTCTAGAGGAGCTTGAGTATATCACAGGTCTTGCATGTGTCGATGGTTCAAAGACTTGTATTCATGTTCCCACTCTTCAGATTGATACTTCATCAACATCTCATGTTGTTCTTGATTCAGTGCACTAGGGCATCATTCCTCTTCTAGACATAGCTACTTTGGGCTCTTATGTTGCAGACATATCTTTCTTGTTTGTGGAGTCCTATATTGCAGATTTGGAGGACTATTTTGAAGACATTCATCTCCTCTTTGTTGACATACACATCACTGTTGTTGGCCCATTATTTTCATCATCTTTGGAGCATGTGCTTCATTAGTCTTCACAGGTTTCAGGATTGGCATTTTCTCTTTTTGACTTGAGGACGCTTGAGCAATTTTCAGAGACACCTGCCATTTGGATTTGGATTCCAGATTCACCCATGTTTTTGGATTGGCTTCACATTTCATCAATTAGCCTATTTCTTCCTAAGGGGAGAAATTTTGTTTGCAGGAAGTGGATCATATTTTGTCTTTAGATGTTTTCTAGTGATACAAGAGCTATTTCTTTGTGGGGGGATTCATATCCTCTTTTTCTCTCTCTTATTGGGGGAATATATTTTGTAGTTGTGTGATAGAAGTAGTTCTCGGGGGGTCATGTTGAGTCCTTCTTCTATCTCTCTTCTTCTTTCACTCTTGTATTTCCATCATTTTTTGGAGAGGAGTTTTTCCCACTAGGTTTTCTCCTTTTTTCCACTTTATAGAGATTTGATTGTGATTGGGTACTTGATTAGGCCTTGTTTTTGGGACCCATATTTGTTTTCATGCATCTTTTCCTAGTGTTTTTAGCTACTCCCTAAGTTCATCTTAAGGGGGGGTGTTAGAGTAATAATTAATTTCACTTAATTAATTTAATCATATTGGTTAATTAATTAATTCACTTATCACTTTATTTTTACTTAAGCTAAACTTAGGAACATTAATAACTAATTATTTATTAATTATTAAGTGTGCACACTAGGGTTTCCTTTTAGGGTTTGATATCATTTCTTAAGGATTGATCTCATTGTAATTATTCATTTTATTATGCATTTTTTTGCTTAAGGATTTTTAGAGCACCTCCTTTGTGCTACAGTATTTCCTCTTGATGTGACAGGTTATTTGGTTGTAGGTGTTCACTAGGTTTTGTGGGTTGTTTTTTATCAACTCCAACAAACCTATGGGTGCCCCTGCAACATTTTGCATCACTACAGATTTCCCCATACTTTATTATGGAGTTCAAGTGCTTGAGGATTCACCAATTTCATAAATTTTAATAGCTCACAAATTCAATGATTTTGTTGAATCCTTTCAATCAATTATTTCTCGAACTTTATCTTTTTCGTGGAATTCTTAAGGTGGTGGATTAACTGAGCTTTAATTTATTCATGGAATTTGCCTCATAACGGAATCCTCGAACACACCTTTTTCACGAAATATCATCCAAGTATTATTACCAATCTACTACCAAATGTCTTCATGAAGCAATTTTTTTTAATAACTATTGTTCTCATATGCCATTCGTGTCATCTCAATACCATTTGAGGATTCCATATAAAGTAGAAAATCACATGAATTAAATCACATTAAATCCCTTGAGCCAGCGAGAAACCTTATTACTTCTTCAGATTACCATGAAATATATGGCACCAACACATGTCCTCCTTCACTATCCTCAGCTTGTATCACTCGATGAACTCTCTTGTGATTCGGATATTGAACTCATCGAATCCATTCTATATTTATTAGGTTCCTAAATATTTTGCAAATACTGAGTCATGGTTGATTGAAGCGATTTGTCCATTCTCCCTCACCATTGAAAACTATTATCACACATCTAGTGATAATAAGACCTACTTAAAAGAAATATCCAATCTCCAAACCATTTTGGCCTCACCTAGGTTATCTCTTGTCATTTCCCTTTCATCATGAGTTTTCTACCTTTCCAAACTATTTCATGTGTTATTTCTCCTTATTCTGACATTACAAAGGGATTTTCTATTTCAAATAATTCCTCATACTATTACCATGTTATTGCAATGATATATTGGCTCCTTCAATCACACTAATTCAATGACCACCTATGCTTGAAACAGTCCCATATACCCGAATGGCTGACATAGATCTTCAGGATGCAAGGATTCCTTCAACTTTGTGATGTATTTGCTATCACTTGGTTGTAACGTTGCCCCTGAATTACAACACTCCAATTCCATTTATCATGGATTCCATGGACCAACGGATTCTCCGAAAATAATATTTTTTTAATTCCATCCTTTTGCATATTTTTTATTTTTAGGAAATAGGGAATCTTGTGGAATTTTGATTGATGTCAATTTACCCAAAGTGCCACCCTTTACAAAATCCAAGGTTTCATGGATTTCTTGAAACCTTATATTATCCTTGTGCACTTTGCATTCTCGGGGATTCCATATGCCTCTAGATTCTCTAAACTTCCCCTTACCTCTCATTTTCAATTCATTTTAGACCATATTGTCGCCACTACATATTTTTGGTATCACTTGTTCCTTCAAAGTTGTGGCTAATCCTTTATTTTTCATCAATTATTAAGTATAAAAACCATGTTTCATCTATTTGCACATTTATCATTTACCATTTTACGCCCCTTGTTATGATTTCTTTGGACAACACAAGTTCAAAGTAATATAATGACACCCCTGAGCAATGAATGATTAGGCAAATACCTTCAAATACCGCTTAATTACCTCTCTTACATATACCCTGTGGATCCCAACCATTTTCAAACTAGAATCCTGCTTTGTTTGACCCTTCACACATTTCCTAATAGTGAACCAATGTATTCAAATATTTCCCAAGCCTTTGATAATTTCACATTAAGTTGCTTAAGGTAATTGATTGCTCCATTATTGATTATCTATCTGGGACAGTATAAACCAACTTTCTCTCATAATTGACATCTTTCACACTCTATTCTGAATACCATTCCAAGTTTCTTCTTTATTTCTTGCATACATTATTCATTAAGTTGCAAGTAGGCCTTGTCTCAAGATATGTGTGATTTAAAATAGGTTAGTACAAATTAGATGAAATCCACCACAACACACTCATCATGATATCAATCAATAACCATCAAAATGGTAAATAATGCTTATTATCATAACCTCGAGGTCAAACATGTACTAGAGACTTCATGAAGGGGAAATAATTTTCTAGCTTCAAAGATTTTACAAGATTCCAATGAACACTAGCCAAGGTGGACAAGACTTTATTCAAAGCAGACCAAGTATTCAACTCCCTTTAGGTAGAAAGAGACTAGAAATCATCAGAGGAAAATGAGAAAAAAGGGGGGTCACCACCTCCGATGGGGCATGTGTGTAAAAAGTGCACAACAAATGGTGACTCTTCTGGGAAAATGCTCCAGAGAATTTTGATGAAAAACTAGAATCGTGAACCCAGAATCTCTAGTTTCGATCCTCACATTAGGTCAATCGACAAAACAAAGTCTCAAAACCAATGAACAAGCTATCCCTTTATGTACTAGAAATCCAAGTGTGTGTAGATGTATTATTTCCCTTCTTAAGCTACTACAAGAACCAAGTTTAATCAAGTTAAGATACATGAATGATTCTAACTTCAAAAGCAACCTAGATAGAGCCTCACTCCCAATCAAACATCCATAGCTCTGAAAATTTTATCGTTGTGATTCTCCTAAACATAGCTCTACTACCAGCATGGCATCCATAGCCCCGATAGAGATATTTGAATCCTCCTAAAAAGTTGAATTTACTTTTGATTTTCAACACTTTTTGTTCTTTTCTTTCTTTCTATTTTTTTTTCCTTTTTTTCTTTTCACTTCTTTTCACTTTCAACCTGCAAGCAATGAAGCTCACAATTAGGGATGAGAATCATAGTGGTGCTAAAACAAAAATCTAAGAATTTTCATGTAACAATACCTCACAAGGAACCTAATAGCAACCTCGTGATTCTTAATATGTGTGTAAAGTATAAGATTTGAGCTCATTAAGGAACTAACTCAATTCAATGACTTATACACTTTATATGTTCAGACCATGTGACACAAAATGGATGACTTCTACCATCTCTTCTAGAAAAAAGATTAGAATTTGTCAAGGAAATACTTAAAGTAGTCCTAGATAATTGAATGGTTATGCAAATAAAAAACACCCCACATGGGAAACGGGGAGACCCGAATCAAATAAGCAAATCAAAAACCAAACCAAAGCAAACTGAAGAAAACTAAAACAAACCGAAGCAGGGCTACACTAACCAAAACATAAGCAAACTAAAAGAAAATATAAACTAACCAAATCATAAAACAAGAGAAAAAGAAAACCTAATTCTAAAGCAAACCAACCTAAAGAAAACAAAATAAGATTAAAAAAAACCTACAACAAAGCAAATGAAAATCAAAGCAAACAACATTTATTCAAATCATACTATGTACAAAAGACTCAAAACAGATCATGATCAAATAGGGAAAACCAAGACCCACCCTCATGTGATTCATCAATGCATGGACAAGAAATATGGTGATTGTTACAATCCTAAGGAATGTAGACTCATCTTTATATTCAGCAAAATAAATCTCAATAATGCAACATTCAAATTCAACATCATAACTAGGAATAATCAATAATTGAGGCAACTCATTGAAACCATGATCAATCCATATGCAAGTTTTTCTTCCCTAAACATCCACAATCAAATTGATAGGCTTTAGAATTGATAGAAATGAAGGAAACAACCTGGTGTGATGCTTTCTCAAACAAAATTTTATGTTGATGGTCCTCCAATCGTGAAGAGTTGATATTCATATTGTCAGGAGGTCTCCACTCATGGTAAAACAATTCTCTTGTGCTTGAAACTTGAGTTTCTTCATGAGGTATCGGTGATGAAATTGCAGAAACATCCTTATGTGCATCAACTTGCTCATGTGAATATTCATTAGGAGCCACTAAAGGCTGATCTTTAAGCACATTTTCACTTGCAATTGTATGATTATATTCATCAATTATGACTGTAACATTTCTATTCTTAGCATCATTCAGATTTTCATGCATATCAGTATGAACCACATTAGTTATCGCATCATTAATACATAAATTCTATTATAATTTTAATGTTTAATTCATGAATAGATAGAGGAACAACATAATTTGATAAATGAGAGAACTCCCTGAATTCATCTTCTATTGGAATTGGTTCAGATTCTTGATCATAGCCATCAACAATATTGACTCCTCCATTAATTAATTCCTCATGTTCTTAAAGATACTCATCAGCAACTTGTTTAAGTTCCTTGATTGGAAATCCATTTTATGTATCTTTCTATGCATCCCATACATGCTTTGATAACTGTATCCATTCTTCAACTTCCCTAACTATTGTGTGGCATTGGAAACATATGACTTTAGAATGTGCCTCTTCATGAATCCTACACCAATATGATAGAAAAAACTCTTCTAGACAAACTCTGTATCCCAACCTTGACTAATCTTTCATAAATTTGGAAATAAACTCATCATATCTTGACTGCAGTGACTTCTCATCTTGGATGGGAGAATCCTAAATGATAACTTATTTCTCTTGTGACTCATCCTCAACCGAATTTTCTACTTCAAATATTGGGCTAACTTGTGCAAGGATGACTTACTCCACTTAGACACTCATTATGTCCCTCTATTGTCCCAAGTATCTCAGATTCTTATTTCTTATACTGTACTTCATCTTTAGCTACCCCAACATTAGTTGTATTTTCCATTTCAGTCCTTTGGCTAACCACATCATCTTTCATCTTTATAGGTTGCTCTTTGCTTGAAAATTCATTATTTACCTCTGATAATACTGGTACCCCAATTTCTTCTCCCTTACACTCGATATTTTTTAGGGACACCTCAACATCAACTATCATATCATATCTAGATTTAGAATTTATTGTTTCCTCTATAGTGCCTTCCCCAACTGATTGTCCTTTCAACTTTATATGTCTCCCAGCTTCAATGATAATGTCCACAAATGAACGACAAGTGAACTTAGAATGATAATCTTTATGTAATATACACCAATGGGATAGAAGAAAATCTTGCAAACAAAAATCATGCCTCGGTTGACCCTTTATAAAATATGTGAATATTTCAACTACAACATCCCAAAAAAGAAGTTTTCTTTCTAAAGTGATCTCGATTCTACCCCAAGGGTGAGACATTTCAATTCACCAATTTGAAAGAGATCTATTATATCTCTAATTTTCAACATGAAGGCTCATTCAACTTCCAAATATCTTGATTTATGTGCATTCCCTCCTAGCACCAATCTGTTGATGGTGTTTTTTAGCACTACAACAACTCAGATAGAATACAAGTATATTATCTCTCTTGAAAGGTAAATTTCTATCAGCAAACCTCAAGAAACAACCCCAAGGTCTCTAATGGTCTTGAAAATGCAATAAACAACTCAGTGAAGATGTGATTTGTTGGTAATCACAAGGGGCTTTACAAATGAATAATGTTGGAAGTATAAAATATCATTAGATTTAGAAATGTGGTGATTCTTTCAATCCTAAAGCTAACCTATATTCAAAGAAACATCAAAAGAGATAAAGGTTGAGAGATCCTAAAACTAACTCCTAATATAAATCACAACAATGATGAATTCTTCAAATGGATAGATCCCCATAAACCAGTCTCTGGTTGATCAAGGACAAGCCCACAACTACATAGAAATGGTGCAATCTTCTAAGGTAATCGAAAGATTTTCAGACCATGAATATTCATCCACATACCCAATTATTGGTGCAATATGAACAAGCATCCACAATTGAACTTAACACAATATATGGCTCAGACAAACTTTACACAACAACTTACAATCAAAAAAATTCCAAAACAAGGACCTCAAGGTGTAAAGGGTCATTATGGTTTATCTTTTCAGTTGAATAATCGTGTTCAAAAAAAGTGGCATGATGGCAATTGGTCAAGTAGCCTACCATCTCCTAGAAATTATTGACATCAAGTTTGGTGGGGATGATTGTGTCCTACAAGGCTTTGTCAAGGATAGCCCAATTCCTAGGTGATACATGCAATAACTCTAAGATAGAGATCTATGCGGGTGTCTTTCCCAAATGGTCAAATATATTATATTAGGATTTTGGTGGCTATTGTTGTTTTGGAGAAGGACCTTGAATGGTTACCTTGGTTCAGCAAGTGCTGATAGCACATTTGGGAGGTTTCTTAATGGTAATGGTATTGGCATGTTCATCTGCTACTCAAATGTGATTTATGATAGTGGTATGGTTATAGTCATATTTGGCATTAGTGGAAATGGTTGAATTGTTATTGGTCTTATTTCTTGAACTCGATGCCTTTCCTTTTCCATGGACATGTAAAGGATCAGTGAAAAATTTATGGTCACTATTAGATGATTGTTTTTTTTCTCCATTAACTTCAATAGTTCCATTTTCCACAAGGTTTTGAACGATGTTTTTTAGTTGTCGGCATTGTGCAGTGGTATGTCCCTTACCTTGATGGTAGTCACAAAATTTGTTTCCATCCCACCATGATGGTTTTAATTATCTAGGGTTGTATGGTTTTTCATCGGTAAGTTTTATGGCATTATGTTGCAAGATTTGTTTAAGGACTAACTCAATTGGTTCCCCAAGAGGAGTGTATTTGCATCTAGTAGAGAAATTTCTTTGGCTTCTCTATTCTTGAGTGTTTTGGATGGAATTTGCAGTTTTTTCGGGAGGTCTTGGTATTATGTTAGATGCATTTGGTCCTCTGAGTGTAATGGCAGGGCATGTGTACATTGTCTTGGCATCAACGACTCCATCATTAGTCACACTATTTTTATGAGCCTAATATTTTCCTTTGTTGTTTGAGGTATTTTGGGTGGTGGTGTTCTTGTTGTAAATATTGATTTCTCCCATGTCAATGAGGTCTTTCTCAAGGATGATACCTTTCTCCACAAGGTCAGAAAATCAAGTGCAACATTGTACCCGTAAATCATGTTTCAAGTTTGAGTTTAGGTTCTCAATGAACATGACAACTTTTTGTTTCTCAGGTATTTCAATGGGACATCAACTAGCCAAATCCCTCCATCGTTGGAAGAAGGTAACAAATTTTTCACCATCTTCTTGTGTGGTATGGAATATGGTGGAAATGGTAATTTTGTTGTCAATGTTGAATGCAAAATGTTCCATAAACATTTCTGCTAGTTCTCCCCATGTTCTTATTTAATTTAGTAAATATGCAAACCACTCAAGTGCTATTCCCATAAGACTTCTTGGAAAAAGTCTCATTAGGTACGTAGGGTTGTATGCAATGTTTATACAATCCATGTAAAATTATCGTATATGTTCATGTGGATTTATTCTCCCTCTATACTTAGGTAATCTTGGTATGACATAGCCATGTGGGAAGGGGGGCATGTATAAACTTTTTTCGAATGGATAAGGACATAAGTCCTTAATATAATAGGTCATTTTGTTAGACATTTGCATGTTTTCCATCTATTGTTAGAGGGAAACAATTTTAGTTTGTAGGACATCCACTTGAGTCAATGAGGGGTCTTGTGTATTTTGAGATCTCATGGTGGTGTTTTGGAGTCCAATGTTATGAGATGGGTTTTGATTAGGTGTATGTGTAAATGAAGGTTTTTGGTTTTGCATGAAGGATATGTAAGGTGGCATTTGGTTTGAAGTGTTTTAGTTATAAGGGGGAATATGAGTGTTATGGGGAGGATTGTATTGTGTATTCCATGAGCTTGTAAAAGTTTGACCATGTGTATTTTGGTTTCCATCTTGTGGGAAAGGTCCTTGGTTACCATGTTGTGTCAAGGAGCCTTGGTTTCCAAGTTGTTTATTTTGTAAAATGGAGCTTTGGGTATTGATTTGCACATGTATATGTGGAGTAGGCCCTTGTTGTGACATAATTTTATGTTGAGTGACTCCTATGTTTAATATGGCACTCATTTTGGGAGGTGTGTTGATGACAACTTTAGGTTTCTTGGTTGTATTATTTGTGCCAAATGGATTTGAGGATGATGCCCCTATGGTAAATTACATACCAAAGGGTTGTGACATAGGTTGTGTTGTGTTAAATTTCATTCCTTGTGTTATTCCTTGTGTACCAAATAGGGAGGTGTGGATTGGTGTTGCGTCTTGTGTGCTTCCTCCTAATGGCATAGATGTATTAACTTGTAGGATAGAACCGCTAGAGATGGGTGTATTGTGTCCTTGAGTTTGGTTGATTGGTGTGGATGATGCTCATAATGTGTTGGAATCAAAACCAAGAGGTAATGTGGCACCTTTTGTTAATATTTTAGCTAAGTAATGTTGAGGACCATGTGCCAAAAACTCATCCACAAAAGAGAAAAATTTAGGATCTTGTGTGGATACCTCTATTTCTTCTATGGTAATGTTTCCATTTTGGTCTCTAGTGACAAATTTCTCCAATAGGGATTTGTATGGTCTAGGTGTCCCATGAGATGAGTGATGAGGTAAAAATAACCTCATCATAATAACATAATAAATTCCTATCTCATATATGCAAAATCCTTATCCTCTACCAATTAATTAAACTTTAGGAAAAATAATTGCTTATCTCTTAAGAAAAATTGTACAAACTTTATTTCTTATGATTTATTGAAGTATCTTGCCAATGCAGATTTAATGGGTTGTTTTAAGTATTTGGTAGGATAATAATTGGTCATCAAGCTACAGTTAAAATAATTCAATCAGCACGTGCTCCAGAAAAGATTAAAGATGTGTGCTAGAAACATGCTCTAGAACTTTAGGATGATGGACCGAAGTTATAGTTGTTATTAGTTTAATTTTTGTTATGTTTTAAAAAATTTAAAAACTTCATGGCTCGACTCGAGCCTCTTTAATATCTATGTAATGGGTGTTTAAAGACATAAGTTTTTTTGTAATTTGTTATAGACTTTTTCAATGGTAATCTAAGCCATCTAAAATATAGGACTTAATTAGAAGTTTTCTATAAATATGTAATCTCCAAAAGTGAAAGATAATGCAGAATAGTAATGTTATGTTGTCGACATGTTTTCTGAATATATATAAAGAGATTATTACATATCAATTTCTGAGTTGTTGAGTTATGGATGAAAATTATTTTTAATGGAAGACTTTTATAATTAGTTATGTATGTGATTTGAGGAAGAACGTAGTAACCTGCAAGCTGGCCACTCGAGGGAGAGTAGATTAAATAGATGAGTAATTTTCTTTCTTCTTTTTTATTACATGCATAATAATTATGAGTATAGTCATTTGCACCTAGTAATATTTTAGAAGTAATTAACAATTTTGTTGTAGAGTTTGAAGTTCCAGAGCACTCACTGTCTATTATTTCCATAGTGTGATAGTTGTTACAAATTATTATTTTTTATTATTAATTAGATGTTTCATAGGCTTTTTACGATTTTTTATACTTCTGTAGTTTACACACTTTTCAGTTTAGTTGTTTCCATGCTTTCTCAATTAGTAGTCATGTTTTTAGATTAGTCATTTTATGCTTTATAGTTTAATATACTCCCAACTTTATTTAAGATCAAATAATTTTAAGTTAGATAGTTAGATGGCCTTAGGTTAGGAGTTAACATTACCTTCTCTAAAAAGTTAGAAAATCTTCTTCTATTGCAAATTTCCTTGGACACTGCCCAGTCGACATATTGAAAATTTATCTTCTAAAGTAATGGGACCTAACAACACCCTATCACTTTTTGGTGCCATTGTCGGGGACAACTTTCTTTCTTGAGTTTTAATAGGAGATGCCTTGAATACCTCTTTTTAGGCCAAAATACCCCCTCTAGCTTCCTTTTCTGCATGGTCGGGAAAAGAGGCCCTCACAGACGATTTATACAAAAGACTCCCCCAAAATACGTTCCAATCATAAATAGGGAATCCCAAGGCTCAAAGGACCACTCGGTTGACAAAATACTTGAGCCTAACCCACTAGAGGCTTTCCATTATCTTCATGAAGATCATCTAGTAGAACAACATGTTATAGAAGAAATTATCTTAGAGGAGTGTATTCATCTTAACATTATGGGTGATTGTAGGGCTCAGCCTAACCGAAATAATGCCAACTGTAATAACAATGATCATCTGACACCTCGAACATTCACGTATCCTATTACTCTAGACATAGATGATGATACCACGATGAACAATATCTCTCTAGCTTTCCTGCCAACCTTTCGTGGTTTTTCCTTGGAAGACCCAAACCAGTTTATTTTTGAATTCAAGGTCCTTTGTCAAACCTACGACTATAAAAGCAATAACCAAAAACTGAAGTTGTTTCCTTCTACCTTGAAGGATACGGCCATGTGTTGGTTTATGGGATTATCTGCAAGATCTATTACGTCTTGGGATGACATGGAAAATGCTTTCCTGCATAAATACTCGAGTTATTGTAGGGTGAGTGATCAAAAAGAGGAGTTGTTTAAACTCAAACAAAATGAGGATGATATTTTGGAGGACTACCTAGATAGGTTTCTTTTCTTGTCTAAATGATGTGGAGAAGAGACCATTAGCGATGAGATTCTCAAGACCATATTTCTTAAAGGAATCTATGAGGATGCAAGGTGAAGCCTCTATTTAATGGGAAAAGGAGATGTGTCTCAGATGGCCCTTGATGAAATATGTAAGTTGTGTCAGAATTTCTCATGTACCCATGGAGGAATTCGCAAAACTACTTTTTTTAAAGGGTCTAACCACATAGGCAAGCTCCGCGAGGAAATAGCAAACCTTAAAATGGACATACTCATTCAATTGAACACTACACTAGATGGCATACAAGATAAGATGCGCAACCCTAAGAATTTGTCCATCTACTATCCTAGATGTAGAAATAAACATCTATAGCAAGAATTCCCCCTAGACAAGGTTAATGTTTGTCAACTTTGCGAACAAAATCATCCTACAAACCAATGTGAGCTCCTTACTAATCTCAAGAATTCCAAGAAAAGGATTGCACATGTTGAGGAAGAAATCAATATGGTAAATCAATGCCAAGGAGGGAATTTTTCTTATGGGAAAAATTCCAATCTTGCTTGGAGACCACAAAACAACTGGACTAGTAATCAATGGACTTCATCTTGTCCTCAACTACCCACTCAACAATCTAATTAGGGAACTCCCTATTGGGGACTCCCTAAATGGGAAACTCAATCATGGGGAACTCAGCAGTGGCCAACCCAAACACAATAACAGTGGTATCCACAACATACTACTCCTCAATGGAATCAGGGGCAGAATCAATTCTATACTGGGCCTCGTAGGAACCAACAACAAAATTTCTTACCTCCACCCCAAAATCCTCCTCAAAATGAACAGATAAATCAACCTCATCTCCCAGTGTAGCCACTTCCCAATCCAAAGAAAAATTGACAGAATACTCTGGTATACTCTATTGAACAAGATAATGTTACCAGACTTAATGCTATACATTGTGGAAATGTTCAGTTGTTCTTGGGTTGAACAATTCAACCACCAACCATTGAAGAAATTTTGGATGAGCCTACTCTTAAAACTCTCGAGCAGGATACTCCACCCAACCGCATTTTTCCCGTAAATAATACTACACCTCCTTTAGCAGTAGGAGCTACTGACTTACCTCAAGAGGAGGAGGAAGGTTAGTCTCTAAAAAATATTTAAAATGATACCTCTCCAAAAGAGAAAACACAAGCGCCATTTCTGAAGCATTTGAAATCGACCACTCCGATAGATACTCTAGAAATGTCTTTGACCTCTGAAACTGCATTAATTAAAGAAATCAAACAACTGCAAATAGAGGTTCCTTTGCTGTAAGGAATAAAGGAAATTCTTGAGTTGAATCAGTTGATCAAACAACTATGTATTAAAACCTCAAGGAGGAAACCAAATAAAATAAATACTATGCACATCAATGTCTATTTAGCTGAATTTTTGTCTGGAAAGACTGTTGCTCTGAAATATGATGATCGTGGTAGTCCACTTATAAATGTCATAATTAATAATGTAGCAATACCTAATGCATTAGTGGATTTAGGGACAGCCATTAACATAATGACTGTGGATGTGATGGAAAAATTAGATTTTACTAATTTACATCCCACAACTACAGTCTTACAAATGGAAAATCAATCCATAGCCATTCTAAAGGGTGTTATTGAAAATGTTCTTGTCAAAGTTGATTGATGGGAATACCTAGTTGACTTTTAGGTCATCCAATCCCTTACACCCAAAGATATCTATCGAATAATTCTCAAAAGACCATGGTTGGCCACTGTCACAGCTAAAATTGATTGCAAAGGAGGAAAGACCATTTCTCATGGTCCAGATAGTAAATTTTTATTTTTGTACCCACCTACTAAACCCACCAAATATAGCAAATTCTAGGTTGATGAACCAGAAGGTTCTAATAATCAAGAGATTTTGGCCTCGTTAGCCATGGTAGTCATTAAACAACATGGAGAATAATTAGAGAATGAGTTAGTAAGTGATGTGGTGCAGCTTTCCATAGGTTCAAGTGATGAGGAAATGGTTGATGCTCCAAAATTTTTGGAGCTACCGATCGATGTACATGGGATGGAACAAAATTATACTACTATGGGAATGCCTGGTCATTTGGCCAATATGATTCCCAAAACTAGATTTTTTTTTAGGATATTACTAGATTTCATTGAATAATACCTCATATTTTTCCTCTCAACACCTTGTTGTGACCAATTCATACTATCACTTCGGTGCATCCGGGAACAAAATCAATTATGTTGTTGTTGGGAAAAACCTTGAACATCAATAGTTGGTTGACAGAATCAGAAGAGGATAGATTATTTAATGTGTTGGTGAAGAGGTCTAAATATTTTTCTTGGTATCACATAGACATGAGGGGAATCCATCCAAGTGTTTGTACACATCACATTTAAACTAATCCTAACATAATACCTATACGTCAACCACAAAGGAGACTCAATCCTACATTAGAGGATCTTGTCAAAATTGAAATTGAGAAACTCCTTCGTGCAGGATTTATTTATCCTATCTCCGCTAGTAAGTGGGTGTCACCTATGGTTGTAGTGCCAAACAAAAATGGGAAGTGGAGAATATGTGTAGATTATAGAGAACTTAATAAAGCCATTCATCGAGATTATTTTCCCTTACCATTTGTTGACCAGGTTCTGGATAATTTGGTTGGGAGGAAATATTTATCCTTTTTGGACCGATTAAGTGGTTATAACCAAATTCAGGTAGCACCAGAAGACCAAGATAAGACAATTTTTACTTGTCCATGGGGCACATTTTCATATCATTTTCTTCCCTTTGGACTCTGTAATGCTCCCGCAACTTTTCAGAGAGCCATTCTAGCTATATTTGTTGAGCTTGTCAATGACTATGTAGAAGTTTATATGGATGACTTCACTATCTATGGTTCAACCTATGATGAAGCCCTTCGGAACTTGGATAAAGTTTTAAAGGTTTGTGAGGATCACTGACTATCCCTTAGCCACAAAAAGTGTTTAATAATGGTGGAACAAGGAATATTCTTGGGTCATCATATTTCCTTAGAAGGAATAAAAGTTGATCCTAAGAAAATTGAAGTCATTCAATAGCTGACTACTCCTCAGATGCAAATGGATGTTAGAAGTTTAGTTGGGCATGTTGGATACTATCGGATTTTTATAGAAGACTTCCATAAAATAGTTGCCCCTATGTTTTCCCTTCTCCAGAAAGATGTAGAGTTTAACTGGACACCTAAGTGTCAACTATCATTTGAAACCATAAAGGAGAAGATTGTCTCTACTCCTATCCTGCATGGGCCAAATTGGAATCTTCTATTCCATATCTATGTTGATGCTTTGGATGACTCAATTGGTGCAGTATTGGGGCAAGAAGATGAGAATGGGGGTAAATATGCCATATATTTTATTAGTAAAAACCTAACATCCATTGAGAAAAACTATACGACAATGAAAAAAGAATTCCTAGTTGTGGTTCATGCCATTAAAAAGTTCAGCCATTATATTACAGGATATAAAGTTACAGTCTATACAGATCATTCAACTGTAAAATATTTAATGAATAAATATATAGTTAATGGTTGAATAATGAGGTGGTTACTAATCCTTCAAGAGTTCAATGTAACAATACTTGACAAGCCAGAGAGATTTAATCTAGTGGCATAATTTTTGTCTCAAATTAAACAAGAAGATGGTGATTATGCACTGGTGCAAGATGAGTTTCCAGATGAAATTTTTTTTTCTATTTCTATAAAGACGCCTTGGTTCACTGACATTTCCAACTATTTAGCTGCTTCTGAAGTATCGCTTGGTTTTACATCAAAACAAAGGAAACGGCTTATTAGAGAGAGTGCACCATTTAAATGGATTAATGGGATTTTATTCCGTTGTGGACCCAATATGGTCCTGAGAAGATGTGTTAGGGTTGATGAAACTTATAGTATTCTGAGGGCCTATCATGATTATCCTTCTAGGGTTCACTACTCTGCAAAGAGAACTTCTCATATAATTTTGGGCATTGGATATTACTAGCCTTCAATGCATAAAGACGTTAAAAAGTATATTCATCACTGTGATGAATGTCAAAGAGTAGGAAGACCAACTACTTCTGCATAAATGCACTTGCAGCCCCAGGTAGTCCTTGAACCATTCAAAAAATGGGGATTGGATTTCATTGGTCCCATAGACCCTTCCTGCCAAGGGAAATAATATATCTTTGTCTGCACTGATTACCTGACTAAATGGGTAGAATTTCAAGCCCTACGTGTTGCTAGAGAGGAACAAGTTGTTGACTTCCTCTATAATAAGATTTTTCTTAGATTTGGAGCCCCCCAAACCATCGTTACAGATCAGGGACCCTAATTCATGTCCAAAGTTCTTCTAGCTTTTACGAACCATTTTCAAGTGAGTCACAAGAAGTCATCTCCCTATCACCCTCAAGCAAATGGCCAAGTAGAGGTGACTAATAGGGAATTAGAAAACATATTGACAAAAACGGTTTCTTCAAGAAGAAGAGATTAGGCTAGAAAACTACCTAAAGTCATTTGGGCATACAACACAACATGGAAATCCACAACTAGATTCAGCCCCTATGAGCTTTTTTTTGGGAAGAAACCTCTTTTTCCCATTGATTTTTAACTCCAAACTCTACGAATAGCTATGGAGTTGGGTCTAGATCTGAAACGAGTCCAAGTGGAACACGTTTTATAGTTAAGTGAGTTGGATGACCTTTGGTTAGATGTTGTCCATCAAATTGAGCTAGTTCAACACCAGAAATTTTTTTGGCATGACAAACACATTAAAGAGAGGGAGTTCCATAATGGTGACTGGGCTTTTTTATTCGATTCTAGGTACAAAGATCACAAAAAGAAACTCAGAACTCATTGGTTGGGCCCAGATGAAATTTATGAAGTTTTCTCAAATGGCACAGTCTAGCTGAAACCCATTAATGGTGATACACGAACTCTCTTAGTAAATGGTCATCGCCTACGTATCTACCATAAGCCTATCAGAAAAGAAGAATTTACAAAATTGGTAGAAATGTAGGGAGAAATCCAATGCATTGACTCTATCAAGGCAAAGTCCATCTAACCTTGCTCATATCAAAGAAAAAAAAACATGAAAAATTGTAATAAAAAGACATGTGTATCAATTTGTTTCAAAGAATTTTCATTAGTTCTTATTTTTGGACTTAAATACATGTTGTCCCCATTTTGCAGGACTTCTCATAAAGATAGAAACAACTTCTGGAGCACCTTTCCAAGATGCTCCATAACTTGATAGTCTAGATGCCCAGTGCTCCAGAACTTGAGGAATTTGATGCCTAGATGCTCTGAAACTTGTGCCTCAACTCATCACGTCAGATGGTTGTTCCTGTAGAATGGTGATTGGTAGAGGAAGCTCTTGAAGTTCGAGTTTTGCCATTTTTCTTCTTTCTGGCTGCATCTTGTGATGATTCTCTGGAATCTTCCCTCGGTTGTTTCTTCAGATGCATCTTGTGAAGTTGCTTTGGAATATTCCCTCAGTTGCTACTCTGGCTGCATCTTGCGATGATGCTCTGGAATCTTCTTTGGTTTTTGATCTGGCTGTATCTTTCAGCGATGCTCTGGAACTTATTCATCTTCCACGTTTTGAATGCATGCCGCAAAGTGTGCTCTAAAACTTAGTCATCAGTTTCAAGCACATTTTCATAAGCGTGCTCTAGAAATTATCCATCTCCATTATGCCCGCCTCTTTCCATAAATTCTCTCTTATGCTTTTATTGTCACACCTAGGTACACACACCTTCTTTCTTTTTAAGTTTTTTTTTCCATCATAAATAAAAGCGCCATGACAACCTGTCCTCATTGATGACTCCCTCATTCACAAGCTTCCTTACTCATGTCATAATAAATATGTCATCACCTCAACCAATACCATTTCATCATCCTGTTAAATCGGTAAAAGTACAAAATCTTTAGGCAATCATAGAATGTAAGTAATTATAATTTTTTGCTTAAAGTAAGTAGTTATTTTTTAATAAAGCATAATTAATTGGCATGATTTATCCCTTCCTAATTTAATAACTTAATCCACTTAGCAATTAACTGCTAGTACGACACTCTTTTTGCACTCCTCCATGTAAACTATCATCATTGCACAGTAAGCTCCGAGCAAAGACAAAATAAAATAATCACTTTTGATTATATTTTCAAAAAATATTTCTGCACAAGCTTCTTGCACTGTTGAATTTTTTAGCAGAGTCATATATTAGAGATGGAAAATGGGGGATGCCAAGAAGAAATCAAAGTCGGATTCTGCGGAAAAATTACTGGGATTAAGCAATATTTCAAGTTTATTCGAGGAAGTGGGATGGTTAGATTTTATTTAAAAGTTCAAGGGATACAATGAGAAGTTGGTGAATGCACTTGCAGAGAATTTCTCCAATGGTCAGGTGACACTTCATGGGAAGCGCTTTCAGGTGAGTCCAAAAATCATTTCTTGCCTCTTAGGGTTAGATAATTTTAGCATTAAATTATCTAAAACATCTCAAGTTACATATCAAAAATTAGTAGGATTATTCCTTAGAGAGGGAGACCCTCAGCCCATGATAGTTATCAGTACTAGGGGACAAAATAAAGGGTTTCAACAAACTTATATATTAGAGCCCTGGGAAATAATGGTTGTATGGATTATAAAATATTTTACTTTTGAATGCCAACTTACTACTGTGGTAGGACCTACATTTTGTATGTTGATACATTTGCATCATGGAAAAGAAAACCCTACCCTTAGGGTTAATTTTCTTGACTTTTTGAGCAACTCTATTAACTCCTCCATTGAAAGATATAAGACTAGTTTGGGACCATTGAAGCACCATGGGTTAATTCAGTTAATTTGTAAATATCATTTTTGAACTTGAAAGCAAGTGAGATAAATTTCTTTGGAAATTTGAAAAATCTTTGCCTAAAAGAAAATCAAAACCAAGGGAATCCTCTAAACAAGTTCCTTCCCCTTTCAGAGAAACTTCCCTTGAGGCCTCTAAAGCTCCTGAAGCCTAAATTCCCACAACCCCTGGTGAGGAAGTGCCAGAATCTTTAACCAAAGTATTGAAAACCCCGGATCAACCAAAAGATGTTGAAATTATTCATCCAAGTGTAGACAACATTCCCCTTAGGAAAAGGAAAAGAAGAACAAATCTCACTTACCAGAATGCTCCTTCTTTGAGGAGAATCAAGAGATTTTTCCTCTAAGTTTACAGAAACCCCAATGCAGAATATAGGAATTGGTTCAAAGAAAAACAAGTCCAAGAAGCATAAAAAGCCCGTAGAAATCGTTGATCCTATCAATGACATAGAAATGAGAGAAACAGAGGAACAAATCCATCAATCTCGAGAAAAATAAATGTCTTCTCATCTAGAGTATGAAAAAGAAACCCTTGATGAAGAAATGCCTTCCCATCTAGAGTATGAAGAAGAAACCCTTGCTGAGGAAATTCAGGAAATGGAAAAGGAACAATCTCCACCTTCTATGGAGGTTGAGGATAGTATTTTAGGAAATATGTCCCCCATTGTAAATAAAGTTGTTGAAACAATTGAAAATGCTAATGCAAAGTTGGAAAATCTGAGATTAGAAATTGATGAGTTAATAAATCAATTGCACAAAAATGAGGAACATATTGTACAACAACAAGAGGAAATCATAGTACATACTACTGTAATAAGAAAAAGAGATCAAGAAATTAAAAATTTGAATATGCAGATAGAAGAAAAGGATACATTCATTAATGAATTGCAGAGACAAATTAAAAAGTTGAATCAAGAGAATAGGATATACAATGCTAATCTGCCTCATAAAGATAAAGAAACTTAAAGTTTTAAAAATAATTTTATGCACATGTTTTCAGCTTTTGAAGAGGAAAAGAAAATAAAGAATCAAGAACTGAATGCTTCTCTTAGTAATATTGTGTAACTAGAGCAGGATTTTCAGGAAAGCACCAATAAACCAATGGTGGAATCAAAAGGAATTCAGACTGAACCAACTGTAATTGAGTGGTTCCAATTTTGAATTCCTCCATTATTAATGAAGTGGATGGAACGGTGTTATTTCCTAAGAAATGCCAAGATTGAAAGTTACAGGTTGAAAAAGGAGATGGTACTATTGAAAGAGTCATTTCATAAGCCCTATAGGGCAAAGCAGGATGCATGCCAAATAGCAGAATTTCTATTATCATGTAGAAGACCATCGAGGCTATATTCAATGTTTTTAAATGAACAATGGTTAAGATGGAAATTGTTGACAAATTATATTGATCAACCATATGACCCTGATGACAAAGAATTTGTTAAAATGTTTACAGAGTCAACTCCTGAACAACAAGATATGCTATGTGAATTCTTTGTTCACAGTCTTCTTGTAGACACATAAAATTGACCTAGGCCTACAAACTCAATTTTCTCATTAATTCCTCTATTTCCCTTTGACCAAATTCAACTATTAGTTAAATAATGATCAATTATTTAATTAATTCACCTCTCTTATTCTTCTGGGCTATTTAAATAAATCACATTTATTTAAATATGCCATTAATGTCTAAAGTCCTCTTTAAATTAAAAAAATTATTAAATTTATTTAGTTAATCCACTATTCCCTCTTGACTATTTAAATAAATTAATTTTATTTAAATATGTCTCTAATATTAAAGTCTTCTCATAATTAAATAAATCCCCCGCAATTTATTTAATTATTAACCCACTTCTTCCACAATTAAATAACTTAAAATTAATTATTTGATTATCTCTTTTAATTCATTTCCAAATTTAAATAGAAATAATTTATTTGAATTTCCCTCTTTTCAAGTAAATAATTTAATTATTATTTACTGTCACATGACTTCACCATTTTGAATTAAATTAAATATTAAATCCAAAATAGCATTTCCCTCCACAAATTAAGTAATTTCTAAAATGACTTGATTTTCTAACTCATTCTTTTTCTATTATTAAATTGTATCTCCCTATCACATATATTCTCATTCCTTGATTTAATTTCTTAAATTAAACCGTGTCCACTCATTTTAAATTTCACCCTAAAGTTACCCTAACCCTAATTGTGGGTTGCTATTTTGAATCTTGACCATTGATTCTAGGGCACTTCTCAATCTTCAATCTTGTCCATTCATCCAAAATGGCATTTTCTATAAAATGGCAATTTTATCCTCATTTTGGCATTGCAAATCTTGAATCTTGCACGCTTTGTAATTCTTGAATCTTGCATTTTTCTTGCCTTTGTCATTTAGCTAATTATTTTTCATGTAGGATTTAGTTTCTCTTGCATAATCATTGGATAATCTTTCAACACTTGTTTAGGACTAGTCATTATTAGATTTCTCATCATAAATCTGAGGGAAAACTCATATTTTCAACAAGTTTAGAAGGTGTAATGGAGGTCAGCCATGGAGAATGAAGACATTGGGTAAGATAATTTCATTTTTTTTTCATTTATTCCTTTGCACTCTATTATTTACTTTGGGATTTTATGTTGCATGCGATTTGCTAGTAACCTAAGAAAAATACCCTATGTTACATTGGTGAACCCAACTATTTTCAAAACACATTTTTTGTAGATTTTTGTATCGTCTTTTTTCATTTTTGCAAGTATAGGTGTACGAAACACCACAAATGCCACCTCTTGCGATGCAAATGATCTATCGTGTTGTATTTGCTTTCGAAAATGATGCAAGTGCTTTTTCGCGACACATCTAACCTATTGAATGATGCATCTGAATTCACATGCCACATTTGATAGATACCAAGCCACATTCACCATTCCAAATGATCCATATGCCTTGATGAGCCGCATTTGCTCTGTTGTGATGCAATTTCCTGGTAAATAGTTGCTTTCAGATTTTTCCAGATTTATTACTTTTTTCTTGTTTTAATAGATTAAATATTTATGGGATTACTAATCTCTATGTGACAACATGTGGCAAGCTAGAGTCTAACCCCTTTTATTTATTTTTTTACAATTTTAATCAATCAAACAAACAAAGTTGCAATACATTCATGAGTTAAAATGAACAATTGATTGCCTCGCACTACAAATGAGTAAAACAAACCCTTGCTTGTTCACACTACAAACGGTTAAAATGAACGTGTCTAAGGTTTTTTGTGATTTAGTAATGATCTTTGTAGTGTGTATGCAATTCTCTTGTGCCTTATGTGATCTGGAGAAACAAAAACACTAACGAGTTAGTTACTCTATCACCATTCATATTTTAATTTGGAATTAAAATGAAAAATCTTGCTAGTGTGAGCCTAGTACATGGCGTGTGTTCTCTCTTTGTTTAGGCAAATAAAGATTGATCAAACTATGGGTGTAATTACTCGCTATTGTTTACCTTAGAAATTGGGCCTACCTTGGTGGGAAAAATTACTCACCCCAAGGCGACTCAAACTAGCAATGAAGATCTTTGGCCGAGCTACTCCCGACCGGTATACAAATGTGAATCCTATTGGAAAGTTTAGGATTACGAGTGTAGATATGTCACACAGACAAAGTAGAATTCCCCAAAACCCTATTGAGCATAACCTCTTCATGTTGGAATTCCTCCTTTAACTGAGATTAATCTTTTGCCCCATGTGTGGCCACTTGAACAGGTGCTCGAAGTAAAAAAAATTGTATAGAAGCCAAAAACCCTTTGTATTCTTTGGTGCATCAATGGTCATTGTGAAGGAATCCACATTCTCATAGTTTTTAGTAGAGATGATCAGCCTGCCATGGGAGATTCATGGGGGTTGGAAGCTTGGTTTCCCTGAGAAGTGAGTGCACTATAAGGGGGAGTTAGTGGGTCCAAGCTTCTGAATTCATCCACTAAAAGTAAGTGCAGTTGGAGTAAAATCCACGTGGAATCCAAACAAATACAGTCATTTCATCCATAGGGTTGTACATGTTTTCTATGTGTGTGTTTACAAATTTTCCAAGACAATGTGTTTGCCAAGTGTCTTCAGACAAAAATGAACAAATCAACATCCTCTTTCAATATGGAATAACACTTCAAAACTGAAACACATTTTTCAATCTGCCAATTTTTTTCCACAAAAAAAACTTTGTGACACATCTACTATATTGAACCGTAATTGTTGACTTTTGAGCCGCAATCACACTGTTGCACCGCATTTGCAACCTTAAACACCACATTTGTCTGTCATACACCAGATTTTCTTTACCAAACACCGCAATTGATCTGTCAAACCGCATATGCTTTCTTAAACACTGAAATCTCTTATCTTGTGATGCATTTTCCTTCCTGCAATGCATTTGTTGTGACGCATTTGTCAGTAACCCTAAAATTCATTCATTGTCAGAATTTTGAGGCCCAACTTTTCCATACAAGATTCCAAACATCTTTTTATGTTGTTTTTATCCACAACCAGCCTGCACTTTCTCAACTTCCATTATCCTTGTATTGTAGGTTGCATTCTTAGGTTACCATAGGATTCCATTGCATTTCCTTAATTGAATTCTTAGGCTTTAACATCATTCTAGCTACTCATTTTGCAGATTTTAGGAGAAGATTCCTTACCATTTTTTTCAAACCTTTTCCTTCAAAATTAGGTTATCATTGGACTTGATCAAACCATTGTCTTTAGTCATTACCTTTTGTGAACCATTTCCCACTCATTAGTCTAGTGTGGAAATTTCACTTTGTCCTCCTTAGTCCTTTTTACAAGTCCATTGACATTCCAAAATTGGGACATTGACAAAATGTTGTATGGTTAAGTAAATCATCTTCTTTCCATTTGCATACATTGTAGTCTACTTATTTTAGTCTCCTTTGCATAAGTATTCCTTATTCCAAAACTCAAAAAAATAGTGTTGTAACATTTGCATATTTAGGTCATCCTTCACCATTCCCAAAGTTGAGAAAAACTTTTATGGTTGAAACTATACTACAGAGAAAAATAAGACTCATGGATTATTTTGGTCAAGACACCAACCTAATCAATTTTTCCAATGACATGAATACAAATAATTTCCCTAACAACATGAATGGAAATACCAACATAGGTAATTCTCTCATTAATTCATTTGATGAGATGTCCATTCCATCCTCTTCATGCAATCCTTTTGAAAAATTCATCTGCAGAGATCCCAATGGGGAAGTCTTTGAAGAAGACATACAAGTTGTTTCCCAAAACCCAGAAGTGGCCTCCTTTGTGAAAGAATTTGTTTTAAATGATTTAGCCAGATATCTAGCTATTCTCCTTGACCAAGGGGATAGATTTCCAAAAGGATTTGACCTCAACACTATAAGAGAAACATTTCCTGATCCTGCTAATTAAAAAATCCAATCACATGATGGAAACAATGCCTCCATGGGAGCCACCACACAAAATATCATCAACACCATCAATGTTACCTCCCTTGGTATAGTTATTTCCCATACTACAACCAATACATCCAATGTGGTGAACACAATGTCTATTGGGGGATCATCAACCCAAATAAACACCACATCACATTTCATCCCTCATTTCCTCACAAACTATTGGATCAACATTGGGGATTTCATCTAACACAATGGGCACCAACACACCAAACCTCTTTTGCAATTCATCTAGCTCCATGGGGACATCCACAAACCTCTTACTTGGTTCCTCTAATACAATGGAAACAAACTCATCAAACCCCTTTGGGAAGAATAAATGAAGAGTTGCCATCCAAGGAACTCAATTGAATGTCCCAAATTCATCTCAGGTCAACACCTACATTCCTTGAGGAAAAAATACCAACATTCCTCAAGGCCACACTTATCTATTTGGGCAAGGCAATCAAGGCACCCAATATACAACTCAATTTGGGAATCAACATGCTCAAGGCCAGCAGGGCCCCCAAATTCAATCCAACATGGATGGAACCCACATCCCAACTTATGCTTCTCAAGTCCATACACAACAGCACATCCCTAATCAAAACATTCATTTTCAGCAACCACCAAATTAGAACACCTAATTTGCTCACCAACAACAAATTCCCAATCAACACATCTCATCACAATAAGTGGGCACTCAATCCATACCTATCACCAACGTGTGTGATGCTACCAACAACCCAATTGTGGAGGCACTCACACTCAAACTTGGTGCTCTTCAAACACAGGTGAAAGCCTTGCAATAGTCAAACAAAATGTATAACATGTCATATGACCTATGTCCATATTAATTTGACATAACCTTGTATATGCCACCATTCTTTCAAGGATATGTGGTGCCACATTTCCCTAAATACAAAGGCAAGACAAACCCCATTGAACATATCTAAGAATTCACTACCAATTGCATGAACATTTCCTATGAACACACTTACTTAATGAGACTATTCTCTACGATTGTTGCAAGGCACGCACTAGAGTGGTTCACACAATTGCCTAAAGCAATCAAATCATGCGATGAATTGGCAAATAAGTTTGTTGAAAAATATGCCTATAACATTGATATGGACATTGACATTGCCTCCTTATGCAAACTCACCCAAGAGGATCCAAGGGAGACCTTTATCCCATTCTTCCAAAGATGTAGAACTCTAGCAAGCCAATGTCTTGTGGAGATATCTAAAAAGGAAAAATTCAAAATGTTTTACATAATCTCCTTGGCCTACTAAGATATGGCTTACAAGTCCATTGTTGCACCACCTTTACTGATCTTGATGAAAAAGGTGTCCAACTTGAAAAATCCTTACTTTCCAAAGGCTAACTTAATTATGGTGGAAAAACAATCAACACTACCACAAACACCAACCCAAGTGCTTCCAATGACAAAAACAAATATTGGGTTAAAAATAAACACATCACTAATGATGGCATAGTTGATGTGAAAATAGTCAACACAATAGGTCATGTACTCACAATCAAAGGAGTTCAAACTCAAAATGCACCTATGACTACACCAACACCAACTGCTAATTCCCTTCAAAACAATCCTGCTCAATCGAACCAAAGGCAACCTCATCAAACAAAGCAATTATCGAAACACACATACACCCCCTTGGGTGAACCCATCAAAGTTGTCCTAAAGAAACTCATCCAAAATGGTTTCATAAATTTGGAAGAACCTAAACCATATTATCATGGTCAGTTTAAGCCATCATGGTGGGATGATAATGCATTATGTGACTACCACCATGTTAAAGGACATAAAACTCTCTTCTCCATAACTCAAAAATCTTGTCCAAGATCTTATTGAAAACCACACCATTGAGTTGGGAGGTCAACCGATTGCATTTAATGCAGATCATACAATCCATAAGAACCCACTGCAAGACCATGGTTCAAGTAACCCCTCCTCATTTGGAACAAAGAATAATAACAATCAAGCCAATTACACCTGTGTCGGCTACAACTATTCTGGTGGTACTATCATTAATAATCTTCACTTTGTTGATGAAGACAAATGTGTCAATACCATTACTATCAAAAAGACCTCGGAATTTAATGTCACCACATGCAAAGGCAAGGTCACCATCCCAAGCCCTTTTTCTCGTCAACCCAAAATTACCATACCAGGCTCGTTTGTCAAGAAGTTAATACCCAATCCAGAGTTTAACCTTATCGAGAAATTAAATAATACCACTGCCCAAATTCCTATCCTAGAATTACTCTGCATTTCACTAGTGTATAAGGCCATATTAGATAAATTCTTGCAAGAGTCCTTTGTCCCCAATGATATTTATGTCAACCATTTTGAAACTATGGTCAGATATTTGACTTTGCCTCACCACATTACCTTTTCAGATCTTGAATACTCACCCAAGCCATCTCATAACGATGCTCTACATATTGAGGATTTCATCCATAATCATAAGGTTAGATGAGTCCTAGTAGATGGTGGAGCAGGATTGAACATCTGCTCTTTAAAATTAGTTAAGGCTCTCAGCTTCTCTTATGCATGTGTAGATGCTACCAAGAGTATTGTGATAAAATCATATGATGACAAGGAGCATTCTTCTAAAGGAATCATCACACTCCTAATTCATGTGGGACCAATTATCATAGACATAGCATGTCAAGTCTTGGATCATGATATACATTACAATATCTTACTAGGTCACCCATGGATTCATGCTTTAATGGTCATCCCTTCCACCTTCCACCTACCACCAATGTCTAAAGTTCCTCTTTGATGGCACCAAAATTACTATACCAGGAGATCCTGATCCTTTTCAATATTGCACCAACTTGAGATATATTGTTGAGCATCAAGTTCCTATCAATCGAGAGGCTTCAGCTTCAACTTCTTCTAAATACATTGACGCATCCACACTTACCAAGTCGTCCATATCCATTCCATCGCCTTCCATCACACTGTCCTCCTTGACCTCCATACCAAGTACTAACCTTCAGATCCAGGATGTTGGTTGTGGATAATTCAAATTGAATACATCTTATTGTATTACAGCAATAACCAAGCCACCTAAAGTCTATAATTGACCTTGTTTTATAGTAGAGCCTAAGACAACTTTCAAGGTTCCTCCAAAAAGGGTCTTCACACTATGGGGAGACATGAGTGATGAAGACATTATCGACATAGCTAATTGGATCTACAAAGACCCAAAAGGATTACCCTTGCTACCAATACATATTTATGGTAAAGGCTATGACATATGTAAAGCACATGGTTTTGATGGAACTAGTGGCCTTGGACCAAATAGAAATGGAAGGAGAGAACTTATCATCATTTCTAAGAGACCAAAGTATATAGGGCTAGGGTTTGAGCAACTCAAAAATGAAGATCAGCGTGCCTATGTACTTTCAAGTAAGGACGTAACGACTACTGAAAGTTTGAGACAAGTAAAGACTCCCACACCAAAACTAACTCCCATGAACGGGAATGGGGATTTGATCACAGCCTAAGTGACTTTGATATTGGAAAACTATTCCTAGAACTCGACCAACTCCCTTTTGAGGAAAGATTTAAAAAATTGTACAATATTGATCCTATAGACTGTCATTCTAAAAATAAGGAATGGATAAGCATTCCTTGGGACCCAAAAGAGCACAAACTATCGTTGGTAACATCTACATCATTCCGCCCCATTCCTGAACCCACCTAAAAGATCAACATGCCTGAACATACTATACATGTCTTTGAATTACCATCCATTGATTGTGATATTGATCTATTTGTCCCATATTATGACCAAGAGCATAACTTATCTGACTCTAAAGATGTTCCTTGGATTGAATCTGACTGGGAAAGTGAAGATGACAATTTTTGATTCACACTTGAGCCTTCCATTTGCATGCTTTCTGCATCTTTCCCCTCCTTTACCAACACTGATGATGGGATTTCCCTTGTCTACCCATATCTCATTGACTGGGGCCAACAAGACCCGCCTGCTATTGATATCTTTCAAAATGACGAGGCCATTGCAGAATTCATGGGACTCTTTGAGGGCATACCAAGTGGTGATCAAAAGGCAGGATTCTCTATTGATCTATATTTTGCAGCATACTTTAGGGAGACTATGAAATCCTCTAGTCGCAAAAATATTCAAAATGAAACAAAAAAAGACATGTCTTTAGGTGAAAACCCGAAGGTTCCTTCTAACAATTCAGTAGTAAAAATAAATGACATATCCAAAGGTGAAAACCTCTCTGAGGCGCCTAAGGATGGAGGATTGGAATTTCTTCCCGTAACATAGGAAAAATCAGCAATGCGTATTGAAGACACCATAGAATTTAACATAGCTACACTAGAGAATCCCAAAATGGTTCTCTTTGCCACATCATTGACAGAAGAAGAAAAACCTGAATTCAAACAATTCTTCTCAGAAAGAACAATTATTTTTGCATGGTCATATGTTGACATGCTAGGGTTGGACCCCAAGTTAGTATTGCACCATCTTCCTTTAATTCTATTGATGTGTTTTTTATGCACTTCTCAACACAATAAATGCATAGGTGCATTACCTCTCTTGAAAGACAATCTTCCACAATCAAATTGTAGAACACTATCCCAAGGTCTCTCGGATGTCGGGTCATGATGGTGCTTGGAATATATCAGTTGATTTGTGATGTGATTTTATGGAATCACAAGGTGGTCTTATGTGAATCAAAATTGTAGGAGAATCGGATCTGCAAACAGAGTTCTTTGGATAGGATATTACTACAATTTTTCTACAGGTTCAAACAGGAGTCTTGAACTCCATCTTATCGTTGAATTTGGCTTTACAATGTGCAATGAACCTTAGCATAGGTTATTTCTTAAAAAAAAGGAAAAGGGCATGGAAGAGAGAAATTTCCTGGACCTACAACTACCGATGAACAGTGATCATGAAGGTTCTTGTTGTGGACAGTTTCCTCAAAATAGAATTCCACTTAATCAAAAATTTCACAATGCCATGAAATCTATGCTATCTTCTAAGGATTGTGTTATGCCTTGCATAACCACCCCATCTTTTGCCTTGGTCAAAATGGGTCCCCCTTTTTGTTTTTATCCTTGGTTGATTTTCAAACAAGGTTTGATAGTCTTTTGTTTCTAGCGCTTTGTTTTGTTTGGTTTAGTCTGTCGGAACCAGAACTGAAACTTCATTGGGTTTTGCAACTTCCTTTAAAACTCTTACCGATTCCCATCCCGACAGTCTTTTCTTTTGTTTTGTCTTCATCGGAGTCGGAGCTGGATCAGATGTTAAGTTGGTGTTTATTCAAAATTGCAAAATCAAAATCCATCCCATCTCTGCCTCTGCTTTTTGAACTTTGGTTTTAAACTAAGTCCTTTTGTTAAGTTTTCTTATTTTCGGACTTTTGTTTTGTTTTCATGTTTTTCTTTGTTTTAAGCTTTGTTGGCAGACCCAGAATCGGAACGGGAACGAAGTTGGGAAATTACTCAATTTTCTGAATCAGTTTCCATCCCGATTCTGCTCCCGCCATTTCTTGGCTGTTGACTTTTGACTGAAGTCACACTGTAGTGAAGTGTTTGTTCTTCTCCAATTCTGACTTCACTTTAACTATATTTAATGCATTAATGAAAGCTGCTATGCATAGGTAAGAATTTCAAATTTTACCTTCATTTAGGATTAAATGCATTATTATTATCATTGATTAAGGATCAAAGAGTGAAATAGAGTAGCTCGGAGTTCATCTGAGTGAATCGATTGAAGGAGGAGATAGTTCCTTGCGAATCAATTTAGAACATTAGCCAGGTTTTGCATTTGAGGTAGGGTTCCTATTCTCGGTTTTATTTGTTTATTTGCTTTCTTGTTTTTGGTTTGTGTTTGTTTGATTTAGATCTTTGGGCGGGTTCGCCATTTTGATGGGTTTGTGTGTTTGTTTGTTGTTCTTGATTTTTTGTTTTATCCTTGCATTTTTGGTTTTATAGTGAGTTAGGGCACGGTCGCTTTCATGTTTTGTCATGATTGCGTCGTGCTGCATTAGGTTTTTTAAATACGTATTCATAGTGAGGTAGATTAAATCCTATTTTATAGTGAGTTAGGGTTTATATGATCTAGTCTTTACTTAGGTTTTATTGTGCATTCATCTGATTAAATTAGGAAGGGTTAAAATCATGCCTTGGTTTTATATCACGTTTTCTAGGTTAGGGTTTTATGTGTTTCTGTGATCACATTTTAAAATGATTTAAATATGATGCCCTAAAATACAGTCATCCCCACGATCATAGATTTAATATGACCTTAGTCTTTAATCATAGAGTTATGAGTTAAATTGATAAAATATTTGATGATGTCATGGTCAACATAGCCGAAAGCGAGATCAAAATTGATTTAGAGTTTTGGATATGTTTTATGTTTAGTGTCAATTCCCTCTTCCATCCCGTCTCCGACTCCACTTATAGTAAGAAGCTTTTTACTTCATAAAAATGTTGACCTCGGCGGAAGCAGAAGCAAAATCGAAACAAAATATGAAAACAGAAAATCTGAAGGAAACTGAATCAGTCTCCATTCGGGTTCCGATTCCAGTCACTATTTCACTTTCAACCCTGAGCCCGCTTCATGTTAACAGAATGTCAGTAGTAGCTTTTGCTCTGAGCCCGACAGTAAGTTAAAAAAAGAAGGGATTATTTAGGATGTTTGCTACTTGGTTCCGCCTCCGATGTGTGTTGGAAAGCTATGAGTTTGAAGACAAATTTTTGAGATGTTTATTCAAAAACAAAATCTAACTAGAGATTTTTGTTGCAGGAAAACCAAAGAATGTCAAGGACATCATGAGAAGCTTCCCAAAGGAACCGGCCTATAGGAAAATCAAGTACAATAGCTAAGCTAAAGAAGATCAAGCCAGAATGACTACCTAATACTTTAAGGTATAACCATAGGGGTCTTGTGGTCACGGCGAGCAAGGTGGAATCTGATTGATGTGATATCACTGACACCAATCTGGGCCCATTCAATTTAGAGGATTTGTGCTCAAAAACCTTTACTGAGGATGCATCAGGGAGATCACAGAGAATTGTTGAGTCTGGTTTGGCTCATGTCACCTTGTTTCCTGTATCCATTCAGTGCCCAGAGCTAATTATGACTATAGCCACTGCTTATAATCCAGCCACTAGGCTATGTATGGACTCCCAGGAGAATCTGATTATTGATCTCACTCCTCAAATGTTTCAAACTATGTTTAGTATCCTAGAGCCGAAGAACTTGGTACATTTGAAAGAAGTAGAGGCCCTAGAGAAATATAGCAAGTATAAGGGATCCAACAAGACTCATTTCAACAATAAGTGGTTGAAAGTACAGAAGAAGTCCTTGGCCAAGCTTGTAGATCAACCAAAGAGGGCAGAATTTTACAAGGAGGTATCAGAGCTGATAATGATGTTGTCTAGGGCTTTTGGGAAGAGAGATGCCTTTCATTTCAAGGAGTGGATGTTTCCCCTTATCTAGACCATTTTTGATGGAACACAATAGTTTGATTGGTCCACAATTGTCTTAGATGCCATACATGATCAGCTAACCAGTATTAGGAAGACTAAATACTTCTTCATGACTTCTTACATTGTGTATGCAGCAGCAAGGGTAGGTATCTTCTCGGGTCTGAACAGAGTGGGGATAATGGGAGTATTAGATGGACAGAAGAAGGTATGGGAGAATTATAACCAACTATCTCTACAAGTTGTTGAGACTCAATTTAGAAGAGTTAATGATGCATTCATATATGTAGTCATTAACCAACTCAATGGAGATGCAGGGTACAGGCTGAGTCAAGAGGCCATGGCATTTATTGTTGAATGGGGATGTTGGTACATTCAATACCCCAAGTTTACATATTTTAGGTTAGCTAGTTTTGAGGGCCATCCACATTTGCTTCCAAGGTGTTGTAATAATAGGATAGTATTAATGGAGTTTGTATATCAGGCTCTTGGAGTTAATGCTCGATTTGGAATAAAGCATAAGACAGGATGTCACAAGTTCCCCATGAAGTTGGGTGAGTATAGTTGTCAGCATTTGGTAGGAGCAAAGGTGGTCTGCAGTGAGTTGATACAGTTGAAGTTAGGTTTATACACAGCTCGTAGGTATTTTGACCCGAAGGGTAAGATGCATGCCTTGTTGCCTTTTGTATTTAACAAGCATTTCAATTTATTAGAATATTTTTGGAGTGACCGACAAGATGAGTATGATTTAAGGAAGAAGAACTATGAAAGATTATCTGTCTCACTCGTGGAAAAACTTGGAGTCAAAAATGGCATTCCTGACACATTGGTGGATGATGGAGTTGTATTGGACCCATCTTATGAAGCCTTGAACATTGGAACTAAGAGTCTGGATCCAATTGATTGGAATAGTGAGGAAACTATTGATATTAAGCAGATAGGAAGAACAGTCTTGGATAGAAGTGTTCAATGGTTGGTCTTAAGAACTAAAACTCCTCAAGGACCAACTCCTAAAAAGGGGAAAGGGTATAAAAGGATTAAAAGGAAGGCACCTCCCAAAGATCCCTTGGAGTTTATTCCTCCAGACATTGAAGAAACAGAGCTTGAAGCAGCAGATGATGAACCAGAAACACAAGAAGGAGATGTCCAAATAGGATCTGTTGTTTCAATATCTGCATTAGGTGAGTCCTCCACTCAAGTCCCTCCTACAAAACAATCAAGTGGTAGTATGCCTAAAGAGACTCTTCATGGTATTGTTGAATCATTAAAAGGAAAAGGAGTGGAGCAGGAGATTCTTGATGTAGGAACAGATTCGGATGAGACTCTGTCAGATAAAGGAATACAGGAAAATATGCCTCTAGAAGAGGATACTGAATAGGTAATGACACAAGAGGATCAATGGACATTGTTTGAAGAAGTCAAGAAGGCTGCTGATGAACAAGCTGTAGCAATAGAAAAACAAAAGGTAATTGATGCCAAGACCCAAGCTGATCTCATACTACAATAGCAACAAATTGAATCTAAGTCAAGATTTGATGAAGTAGAGAGGCAGAAAAGGCAATAGGAGCATGAACTCAAGGTCAAGGAGGAGAATGATAGGGATACAAAAGATTCATGACCTTGAGGAAAAGAAGGCAAGACACCGAAGGGAGAAAGAAGTCTTAGTTGCTAAGTTAAAACTTGCTGAGGAAGCTCATCGAAAAGAAGAGGAAGCATAATGATTAAGAAAGGAAAAAGACACCAAAGAGCTGGTTAGAAAGAAACAAGAAGAAGAAGAAAATAGAGAAAAGCTTAAGGATTTGGAGGCAGAAATATTAGAGAAAGAAAGACTAGAGGTCTTAGAGAAAAAGAAATTGGAAAAAGAAGCTCTAGAAAAAGAAAAGTTGGATAAGGAAAAACTAGAAAAGGAGAGATTAGAAAAGGAAAGAATGGAGAAGGAGAGACTGGAGAGAGAGCGATTGGAAGAATAAAGGTTGAAGAAGGAAGAAGAAGATAAGATGATACAGGAACAAAAAGATAAGGAAGAGGTGGAAAAGCTTATAGAGATGCATGTGGTGCAAGAACAACAAGATGAACCAAGGGTTGATTCTCAACCTCAAGAAAATGTACAACCACCTTCTACTACTACTATTGCTTCTTCTTCCACTGTGATGACTACTGCTCCATGTGCTCCCACTTGGTTAAAATTGGACCTACATAAAAGAATAGTAACACCTTCACAACCTCTCAATTGGGAGAATATGATGAAGGAGATTGAACAAGAAAGGTCTAAAAAGAAGGCCAAGATCCTACACTCCACCAAGCTCATGGACAAGGGAGAAATTGTTGTTGAGTGTCCCATACCAATGACAGAGAAGGAGGTAGAAGACATGCAGTTAACAGATTATCAATTAAGTACTATCAACTTGGGAAGGCCTACCAGAAATCAACAGTTGAATCTAATTGATGTGGTAGCTTCGACAACCAACTCAAGGATGTTAATGGATAAGCAGAAGAAAGATGAGCTTATGGATCAGTTAGATCAATTGCATTCCTTTTTGAAAAGTATCTCTTCTCCAAGATCAGAACAGGTGGCTGCTATTGAGACTCCAATTTTGCTGAGTAAAAGGAGGTAGATGATTTAGTGCAAGTAAGGGGCAAAGCGGAGATGTTAGATAGATGGGTTAACAAGTTAAATCAAGAAGTAGGTGAAATTTTGGTTGAAGGTTTTGAAGTTTACAAAGGGATAGAAGAGTTGATAAGGGAAATGCATCGATATATTGAGGCATTGGAGAAGCAGGAAGAGGAATATAAAGAGTATAGTCAGAAATTCGAGAAGGTTAGTACATTACCTTTGACTACTCTTCTTGAATAGTCAATACTCGAGGAGGATAATAAAGATTTTATGGAAAAGACCTCTCGTATACTCCAATTCATAACAAATTTCTTGTGCAAGCATAGAAATGAGGTTCAAGATGTTGTTACTAATCTGACCAAAAAATTTGAAGAGTTGGACACAGTCATAGTAGATGTTAATCTACTAAAAAAGGAAGGCCTGCCTTTGAGCCAGATAAAAGAGAAATGGGATGAAAGTTTTGAAGGACTCATAAAAAAAGGAGATGATGGTGAGGATTTGATGATAGATCGACTAATGGATGTCAAAGAAGAGATAAAAGCTACTAAAAGAGAATTGCCAAAGATGAAGGATATGAGAGGGTTTGCTGCAGCAAAATTAGAGTGAATTAAGTTTGAAGATAGCTGGGTTGATGGGCCAAAATTAGATGTATTACAACAAGTCTTCACTAGTTATGATGAGTTTATTGCAGACCCAACTTCACATACATAAATCTTTTGCATGCATAGCTTTCTTCTTCTTTGCATGTTGCATGCAACACTGACAGTTTTGAAGTGCATGACTTTCTTATTTTCTATTCTCTTTTCTTCCAGTTTAACCGAGTTTCCAAGGATGATTGTAAAACCCTAAAAGGGTGGATGACTTAAAATAGAAGTGGAATTTGAATTTTGTATATCTATAAATACCCTTTGGGTATCATATTGTAAGGGTCAGCTGATAGAGAATAGAATTGGCCTACCTGATATTAGGAGATAGAATTTTGATAGTTGTTACAGAGATACATTGTACTTCACTTTATAGTTAAATAAAAATTACAGGTTTACGCAATATGGCGTTAGAATTAAGTTGTTTTATTTGATAAGGCTGATGAGTTATAATCTATCTGAATGTTAGTGATTGTGCTGAAGCATGATAGTTTCTTATGTGATGAAAGGTCATTAGAAGAAACCAGATTTAAGGATTATCTTGTTGGATTATCATTGAATTGAATTTATTGAAGTATGTTGATCTATGATCTTGGTGATGAATGAATGTGTGTTCTTTTGGGATTCTTGAGGTATTTGTGATATGTGACTGTGACGTTAATTAAGCACCTTAGATGTATGCAATGGTATAGATTATTCTATAAATTGTGTCATGTTTTGGTTTACTTGATCTATTTGGAAAACATTCATTATTGAAGATATATTTTCGGATGCTAGATAAGTTTGATTCATATTTACTGGTTTACCCCTTTTGATCTATCTTTTTCTTTTATTTGAAAACCCCACTTCGTTATTAAAACTCAATGAACAAGTCATTGCTTGTATTCTTTGTTACCAGCACATGCCCCTTGAATATTACAGTTGCGTGAACCAATTGAGTGACACCAAATAGTTGAGAACTAACTACCAAGACCTTGGGAGTTAGGCTACTATATGTTGTCTTTCTTTTTCAAGAGAAATAGAGTAGAAATATTTTTTTTTAACGTTGTTTGTGTCATTTTCACCATAAACAGATTGCAGATGTTTCTTCATTCATTCGCCATATAGATGTGAATAAAGATAAAGTTTAAAGAGCGGCTATAAAATCAGAGTCCAGACTAACTTTACACAGTCACCTACCTGCAGCAAATGACGAAAAGTATGGACAAGAAAAGCATACACACAGCAGGAATCTTCACAACCAAACACAACATTACTAAATCTACCAAGGACAACTAAACTAAAACTAGAACAGCAAGGTAAATCAAACTAAAATCTTAACTAAATGGAGAAGAATCATGAAACATGGGGAGAAACACAGAAATTCACCAAAGTCAATGTATTTCTATTGCAATTTCTGCAGCATACATTTACAACAACTCAACTCTCTCAAAATGAGAGGAGACCCCTATTTATAGTGTAACTCATATTTTTGGAATTGGATAGATGCTACTACTACACAAGATTACAAACATCAATTCTAATCTAAATAAAACAACAAATAACAATTACAAGTAAGCATAATTAATCTAAACTAATAAAACTAGAATGATCTCACTGAATATGCTAATACTTCCTCGATTTATCTCAATTGCCCTTCTCCATCTTGTTGTATTGTCATTATTGTCCTTAGATATTTGAGTTTGAATGCAAGCATAACTTCATCGAGTGTCTCAGCAAAATATCGAAGATTGTTTCTTCTCAAAAGTATAATGATTTGGGGAGTAATGATTTAGGAGTAATGATTTCAAAAGTAATGAATTCAGAAGAGGAGGAATAATGATAATGACAAGCCATTTTATAGATTTCGTTGAACGATCGGCTCATATTCAAAGAGAGATCGACGGATGAGATTGATCAATGTCATGCGATGTGAGTTATGTGATAGATAGAATGTGAGTTAGAACACAAGTTCACAATCTTAATCTCCAAAAATAGAAGAAATAGACTTTGTATGCAAAAGCCAAAGTTAGAAGTTGAAGAATAAATGCATTCGAATGCAAACAGGAGTTAGAACTAGTTAATCGACTAGTTGTGATGGAGAGTTCTCTCGTAGAGATAAACTAGTGTTGAACTCAAGAGATAACTAGAGAACTAAAAATAGATCTCAAGTATGAAGGTGAGTGAATGATTTAGATAACTGATTGATAGAAGAATGTGACATAAATAATTAAATATGAATTAAATGCTAATTAAATTCAACATTCGAAAATAAGAGATTTAATTAAATAAATGAAGGAATTTATTTAATTTGACTATTTCAAAAGGATAAAGTGAATAATTAAATAATAAATATTTAATTATAGATAAAGGAGGTTAAATGAATAATTAAATAAAGATATTTAATTCTAGTTGGAAAAGTATGATAAAGGGGGTAATTAAATAATAAATTATTTAATTGATAGATAAAGGGGGAAGAATTAATTAGTTTGCAACGTAATTAAATAAATATGATTTATTTAATTAATCAAGTCAAATAAGAGGCTATTTATGAATTAATGAATTAATTAAAAAGGGGTTTTTAATTAATAGAGGAAATATGTGTTAGAAAGGTTAATTAAATAATAAACATTATTTAATTACGACAACGGACTATAGAAAATTATGTCGAATGTGTACTCGCAGGCCTAGACCAATTTTCGATATCTACAGTTTGCCCCTCGTTGATACAATGTTGGTACGGCGTTGTGTCAAATAAAATATGCCCCGATCGTGCCCCAGCATGAAACGGGTTAGGGTATGTCCCGATGAAAGGGAGAATGACGAGGAGGTAGTGGTATGCCCACTCTAGGATAGGCAAGTTTGAAGAACATGAATGTGCTCTCAAAATGGATAGATAATGGTGGTGAAGATGCAGAAAAGAAGAAATGTTAGCATGGATAATTCAAAAAGTTAGTAAGAAATAATAAAGGTTGATTGATTGAGAAAAACATATAATCTTCAATATTGTGCCAAGTATACTATGCTTGCTTGTTATCATCATTGGGCGGGATATGACACAAATGGATAGTACACACTATGATATGAGATAGACCATAGTGTACAAAGCTATCCATCTGTGAAAAAAAGACAGTCGTAGACAAGGAGTGTCTTAACTCAGACTAAGGACAAGATGCCCCAGTCGGGTTGTCGAGACAAACCACATACAGCAAACAAATAAAAGATGGGTCATGAGACGCCATTGCTCCTCTAAATCCTTGATAGGACATCCTTGAGGTTACTAGTAACATGACTCAAAAATCAATGTGAAAAAGACAATTGACAGACAACAGCCAAAGAAAAAGAGTCATGATACATCGTTGCTTCTCTAAATCCGTGATAGGACATCCTTGAGAAAGCTAGTAGCTAGACTAATTTCACAAATCGATAAAAATATAAGACAAAATAAGATGTAAAGTCATAAAGCCAAATAAAATTATTCACCAAAACTTGATCTTGTGGGATCGTTTGATGGTTGATGTTTGACATAGTGTAATGTGAGAGAATGACACATACCACATAAGACATTGAGTCTGGTTTCGACTTGGTGACTATCTGTATAAGGCATGACAAATCCTAGTTTCAGAAAAGACACGTGTCGTATAAGACGTTGGAGCCTGATGATGTTGAGGCGACAAGCTACATGAGACTATGACAATTTGACGAGGTCTATTGACAAGAAAGACATATCTTGCTTAAGACATAAGTTGATCACTTTGACAATGTGTTTGATATTGACTTGATGAAAATTTGAGATGGTTTACCTTGTTGCTGCATGACTTGTTTGGATTCCTTGACTGATAAAAGTGTGTGCATGTAGATAGTCTATGACATGAGATGATACCCTAAAGTATGACCTAATGCAGCTAAAGACATACATCTAAGTGAATGATATGCAATGTGTGTGATAGTGATTGTGAATGAACCCTATTGGACTGAACTAGTGTGGTCTCGGGAGCTCATCAATTGATTAGCCTTGCCTAGGTTGTACATGCAGAGACCTCGTAGTTCGACACGACCAATGACTTTGAATGTACAAAGAGTCATGATGTAAATGTGTGTGATACATGACAAACCTGAACTGATAGACCCAATGTCTTAGGGGCACATCGATTGATGGCCTTGCCTACATCCCAGTCACAAAGGCAACGTAGTTCGACTATGTCTACGACTGACTTAACATGACTGACTTGACATGACAGATGATGTTTTTGGGATTTTCTGACATGTTATGATTTTTCAGGACATTTTCGATGGTGCAACGCTATGTACAAGATGTTTAGGGAATAGGACAAGGATTTGCCCCCAATCGGGATTAATACTTGCGAGATGGAATGGGGAATGTAATGGGATGGGATGTTAGATGTTAATCGTTCCAAGAAATGGATAAGACAACCATTTATTATGAGGGATGGTGGAAAAGTCTGAGTGGAATGATGGTAGATGAAAGAGCGAGTTTGACTACACATGGCACCTGTTTTCTAGGTTTTCACCATGGTACTTATCCATAGCGCCACCGAAGCAGTTTTCACTATTGGATGGATTATTTCTCTTTACTTTTTTGATTTTATCAATTTTTTTTGGTGTTACAAAGATGCCTGTTTGCCAGGTTTTCATCAAGGTAACCATTTTTTTGTTTTCTCATTTTTGTATTTTCTAGATTAAGACATGGATTCCCAAAAGCTAAGCATAGAACCTCTTTAGATGAAGACTGTTGATAGGTAACAAAATCGGCTCTCCTTCAGGAGTAGAGAGTTGGTACGCTCTTGAGCCAAAGGCTTTTATGACAATATAAGGTCCTAACCAGTTAGGTTCAAACTTACCTGGTTTTTCTTGTTCAACTTGATTCTTAGGATTCTCCATTAAAACCAGGTCACCAATGTCAAAGTGTCTATTTAGAACCTTCCTATTGTAGCTATGACGAAGACGATTTTGATATGCTTGTAAATGATCTAATTTTTCTGTCTTAGTTCATCCAGTAATTCTAGCTCTTGTAACCTAGGTACCCGGTATTCTTCATCATCAATATGACCCTTCAAGGATACCCTTAGAGAAGTTATTTCAACCTCAATAGGTAAGATAGCTTCAGACCCAAATACGAGGGAATATGGAGTGGTGTCGGTGGGAGTACGGATGCTTGTGCGATAAGCCCATAAGGCAGGATTAAGCTGTAGGTGCCAGTCACGACCAGCATCATTGACAATCTTTTTCAGGATTCTAACAATGGTCTTATTAGATGCCTCAGCTTGGCCATTACCTTGTGGGTAATATAGGGTCGAAAAATGGTGTTTGATGTGGAATTCTTCACATAAATGGCTACTTCTTGGTTCTTGAATGGGCGGCCATTGTCTATGATTATGGATTGGGGTACACCATACCAACAAATGATATAGTTTAGGATAAACTTAGATATTTGTGTGTCGGTGATGTAGGTCATGGGAATAGCTTCAATCCATTTGGTGAAGTATTCGGTGGCGGTAATGATGAATTTGTAGTTGTTGGATGATGAAAGGTGTATCTTACCTATGAGGTTGAGTCTCCATTGGGAAAAGGGCCATGGTGAAGTAATTGGACGAAGCTCCTTCATTGGCACTCTTATCAAGTCTCCATGTATTTGACATTGTCTACACTTATTTACAAAGATGTATGAGTCTTTCTCCATTGTAGGCCAATAATAGCCTAGTCTCATAATCTTAAGGGCTAAAGTAGGACCACTCCAATGGGATCCGCATATACCCTTGTGCACCTCTCATAAAGTTGTTTGTGCTTCTTCAGCATCGAGACATTTCATTAGGGTGTTATCTAAGGTACGTCTATACAGGGTTTCTCTGATGATGGTGTACTTAGCTGACATACAGATGAAGGTTTGACGTTGGTTATTGGACAAGTCTTGAGGTAGGGTTTGATTGGTTAGGTAGTCGAATATGTCTTTATACCAAGGAGATGTAGGACCAACAGTTGTTCAACCAGAAACCCGAACTTAGGAACGTTACTCAGAATATCCAACAAGGAACCCACGGTTGCCATAGCATCTGCAACTCTATTCTGAATGCGTGGTATTTGTTGAAAAGTTATGTCATTGAAATACTACTTGAAACTATCAGCCATATGCTTGTAAGGGGAAAGCTTCTCATCCTTAGTCTCGTAATCATCATTTACCTGTCGGATTACTAGTTGAGAGTTGCCAAAGACATGTAGGCTCTTAATGTTCCACTGAGCTGCCATTTTTAAGCCTGTCACTAAGGCTTCGTATTCTGCTATATTGTTTGTACAAGGGAAAGTAATCCTAAATGATTTAGGAATGGTATCACCTTGAGGTGTGACAAATAAGATACTAGCTCCTGAACCATGATTTGTATTTGACCCATCAATGTACAGTTTCCATTCGGTTTTAATGTCAATGTTGAAGAGAAATTCATCAAGAAAATCTGCAACTAAGGGATGGTCTACTTTTATAGGTGCAGCAGCTAACTGATCTGCAATCACCTGTCCTTTTATAGCCTTCCTCTCGACATACTGAATGTCATACTCACTAAGTATCATAACCCATTTAGCCAATCGGCCTGTTAAAGCTGCCTTACTTAGGAGGTATTTGAGTGGATCAATTTTTGCAATTTACATTGTTTGTCGATTGAGCATATAGTGCCAAAGTTTTTGGGTAGCAAAGACTACCACAAGACAAGCATGTTCTATGTTGTTGTAATTCAATTCATATCCCACTAAGGTATGATTGATGTAATAGATAGCTCTCCCATGACCTTGATCATCATGTTGTGCGAGAAGAGCCCCTAATGCCGACTGAGTTGCCAAAATGTATAGTATCAATGATTTTCCCTCTGTAGGTGGCATTAATACTAGTAGAGTAAGAAAATAGTCCTTGATTTTTTGGAAGGCTTCTTGACATTTAGGCATCCACACAAATGGTACTCCTTTCTTGATTAGATGATGAAATGGATATATTTTATCTACCAGTTGTACTATGAACCACCTGATTGACTGTAGTCTGCCCTATAGAGTTCTAAGTTGTCCTATGCTGACTGGAGGAGGCATTTCTATGATAGATATTACCTTCTTTGGATCTACTTCGATGCCTCTTCGAGAAATGTCATACCCTAATAGTGTATCTATGATAGGTGTACCTTGTTGATCCCAGTCGATAAGTTCGAGATATATAAGGGGCATGTCATCATCAGAGTTTTTAAAGGTAGCAACTGACAGGGTGAATAGAGAGTGGTTGACATGGTCACATAATTTTTGGACTAACTCCTGCTTAGTCTTTTCCCTACGAGTAGGTAAACTTTGATGTGGGATCATTGTAAGGGGTGATTCGTCAGCAGATGGTTTATCAAGTGCCCAAGATGCATGATCAAGGGTTTCCCAATAATAGTTCTCCTGCCATTCTTCTTTGGACAAGTGTTTCTTAGGACGAGGACTAGATGGTTTGGGTACAGGTTTCATGTTTAGGTCCAATTCTCCAAATAGGGCATCTATGTTCATGGTACTAGTAGATGAAAGGGAATCCCATTCACCATCACTTGAGTAAGGGGATTCATCGTAAACTAGAGGTTTGTCATAAATTGGGGGAGGTGGTTCATGAGATGTCTCATTGTCTACGCAAGCACTCACTTCCTAAGCGGTTGACACCCTAGCCCTAAGTATTTCGGTCATGGGTAGATAGTGATCGGTTTCGTCCTTCCATTCTTATGTAGACCTAACCCACTGTGTCTATCATAGCCTTCGTTTTGCATTATCTTAAAGCCTTTTCCATACTGGTTCTTAGCTATTTGAATAGACGGCGAGGGGTATTCATGTTCTTCTTGATACAACCAGGAATCACCTTGATCCACAATTTCTTCACTTAACTCTCCCCATTTGGTCAATGTCGTTGTAGGGGGAACATGAAATGTGACCACTGACTATCTTCTATCTATCATGGGTAGGCCATATGCCTTAGGTGGAATCAGTTGACTGACATAGTATGATGCCTTTATATGATATTCGCCAAAGCCCTTGTCTTGGATCTCAAGCTTAAGAGTAGTTGATGGAGGTTTGAATGAACTGGACTTGGTAAGACGTGATGAGTCAATGTATTGGGATAAGGTGGATGATGAAACTTCTTGGTTAACGGGTACCTGTCTTTGTGGAATTCCCTTTAGGCTTGTACAATACTGAAAAGGATCTAGATCACCATCAATTGTGATCTCTATGCCATTATAAGGGAATTTGAGACATTGGTGATATGTTGAAGGTACAGCTTTCATTGCGTGTATCCAAGGTCTACCTAACAACAAGTTGTACGGAAGGGTGAGATCCAAGACTTGGAAGCTGGTGTTCATGATTTTTGGGCCAATTCTAATAGGGAGTGTGACCACTCCTTTGGATGATCTTTCCTCATCATCATAAGCCTTGATGACTATACTCTTAGAGGTGTCTACGCAGTCTTCTGAGAATCCTAATGCCTTAACCAGTTTTAGGGTACACAAGTTTAAACCTGCTCCTCCATCTACCAAAACTCATTTGACTTTAGTTTGATGGACTAAGACTTCAAGATGTAAAGGGTCATTATGATCAAACTTTTCAGTTGAGTAATCTTGTTGGGAAAATGTGGCATAATGCGAGTTGGTCAAATATCCCACCATCTCTTTGAAACGATTGACATCTAAGTCAGTAGGAACAGTTGTATTTTGTAGAGCTTTGTCAAGAATGGCTCGATGTTCAGGTGATAAGGTCAACAATTCCAAGATAGATATTTGCGTGGGAGTTTTACTCAATTGATCAAGAAGGTTGTACTTCAACTTGGAAGCTTGTGTAGGTGGTTCAGAAGAAGGAGCTGGAATAGTAATCTTAGTTCTGTGTGTGTTTGCATTACATTCCGGATGCTTCTTAATGATGAAGGTTTCGACATGTTCATTTGCAGCCCGAAGGCTATATATGGTCTCCCCTTTTCCATAGTCATACTTGGTGTTCGCATAATTGGCTGATGGATCGTTCTTGGGTCCTGAACTGGAGTCTTTTCCTTTCGTGTGGTAATGTAAGGGGTCTGTGAAGACCTTATGATCACTATTCTTGGTATTTTTTTTCCCACCAACCTCTATGGTTTCATTTTCAACAAAGTCTTGGATAATATTCTTGAGTTGGCGACATTGTTGTAGGTTGTGTCCTTTTATTTGATGATATTCACAATAGGCTTTGTCGTCCCACCATGAAGGTTTAAACTGTCTAGGATCATACTCTCTTGGTTCCAAAGGTTTGATGAGATTGTGTTTAATCAACTCTTTGTAAATACCTCAATTGGTTGTCCTAAAGGAGTAAATTCACGTGTAGGAAATCTCCATTATTGCGGTCTTTGTTGTTGTGAATTTTGGACATAGTTAGCTATTTGATCTGGACTATTCCTCATGTCTTGATTTTGGTTGTAACCTCTAAGCATGATAACTAGTCTCATGTGTATGTTTTTAGCATCAACAATGCCGTCATTTGTAACATTTTTTTTCCTAGACCAGAATTTGTTTCTATCATTTGGCACGTTTTGATGTTGGAAAACCGGATTTCTGCCTCGTACCTTAATTTCTCCTTTGTCTATCAGACCTTTCTCAAGGATGACGCCCTTTTGTACCAAGTCTGAGAATGAAGTACAATAGTGTACCCTTAAGTCACTTTGTAGTTTTGGGTTGATGTTCTCTAGGAATATCATGACCTTTTGCTTTTCTGGTATTTAAACTGGACATCTGTTGGCTAGACTTCTCCATCTCTAAAAGAAAGTGGTGAAGGTTTCTCCATCTTCTTGTGTCGTGTGGCACAAGGTTGCTATTGTTACCTCATTGTCTATGTTGAAGGCAAAGTGTTCGACAAACTTCTCAGCTTATTCACCCCAAGATCGTATACCATATGGTAGTTTAGAAAACCATTCCAGTCCTATCCCGACAAGGGTTTGTGGAAATAGTCTCATCAAGTATGTGGGGTCATACAATATGTCCATGCATGCTGTTGAGAATTATCTAATGTGTTCCAAAGGATTCTTTCTCCCATTATACTTAGGAAAAATTGGTATAATGTATCCATGGGGGAAAGGTGTCATATAAAGCGCTTTGTCAAATGGGCATGGACATAGGTCTTGCGCTGAGATAGTTCATTTGCCTGACATAGACATGTTGTCCATCTATTGTTGAAGAGTTTGAATTTGGTTTTGGAGGACATCTACTTGTGTCAAGGACATGTTGTTGGTGTTGTTTGGGTCAATGTAGGTGTTCTGAAATGCCATGTTCTGTGACGAGTTGTGATTTGGTGAAGGAATATATCCCATTAGAATGTTCTGAATTGGTATAGGGATATTACCTGTTTGAATGGTCTGAATTGGTATAGGAATGCTTCCTATTTGAATGGTCTGATTTGGTATAGGAATGTTTTCCCGTCTGAATCATCTGATTTGGTATAGGTATATTTCCACCAACTTTGGATCTCCTACTAGTCGTGTTGGTGCCAAAGGGGTTGGAGGAAGTTGCCCTCATAGTAAATTGTAAACCTTGTGTTATGTTGAAAGGGGTTGTGTTTACAATTGATGATGTTTGAGCTAGGATACCAGTTGGTATCGCTACGGTAATTTGGGGAATAGAGACAGTCGACGTTGCATTTTGCATTGGTTGTGTAAACTATGTTTGCAAAGTACTAATATCAAATCCCATGGGGTAGTTTGGCACCTTCTGCTAGCAACTTTGCTAGATATCATTGGGGATCATTTGCAAAACAATCATCCATAAAGGATGCAAATTCAGGATCTTGCACTGCTGCGTCTATGTCTTCTATGTAAATTTTCCCATGTGTGTCTATAGTGATGTGTTTCTCAAGCAAAGGTTTGTGGGGTCTTTTACTTCTTGATGGTTGATTTCCAAATGGATTGATGAATTCGTTGGGGGTCTATCATTGCTCTATATTTCTTTTGAGACCTTGTTTCGACCATGAAAAGTTGCTCAAAATGAGGTTATGCAGACTATGCCTAAAAATTGATATGTCTTATTTCTATGTTTTTAGATTTTCTAACAATAAGGATGGACAATATTCAAAAATATCATGTAGACTATAAAAACAAATGATTCTAAAATGGGTATAAATTACCTCCTATGGAGTAAATGCATGCAAGGATTTGATTTGACCAAGGAACCTGATTGTAGGACTAGGACAGTTGACAAGGTGAATTTTTCAAACTAGACTGTTGAGCTGAAAAGATCCACTAGATAGGACTAAAGTGACTAGGTTCAATGATTGTGACAAACCGGGACATGAACTTATCCAATGACGAGGACAATTATCTATTATGTGATATGAAATTTCCTAGGAAGTATCTATGTGCATGAAACTTAGGATGACTATGACTAAGACGTATATGACACCTAATGATGCAAGGTTTTTGAGCAAAATTTTGATAATTTTTGTTCAAGGTTGATCTTAAGAACCAAAAGCAAAAACGACAGTGATGTTTCAGACTCAGTTTGCAATTTTGGATGTTTTCTGTTAATAGGCAAATGCGGTTCACCTAACAGTTGCGGTTCAACTTTTGACAAATGTAGTTTTTAACAGTGTATGCAGTGTTTCTGACTGTTGCGGTCTTTCCTATGACAAATGCGGTGTTTCTGATAGTTGTGGTCTTTCCTATGACAAATGCAGTGTTTCTAACAGTTGTGGTTTTTCCTATGACAAATCCGGTGTTTCTGACAGTTGCGGTTTTTTATTTTGGACTCTGTAAACATGAATTTTCTAACAGACACTTGCGGCTCAAAAATTGACAGATGTGGTTTGCATGAACACATGTGACTCAAAATATGATAGATGTGACTCGGACTATGCAGACTGTGACTAACGAAAAATTTTCCAGACACATGCGATCTTTCCCCTAACAGATGCGACTCTATTTTCTGACAGTTGAATTTTTTCCAAAAGTTTGATTTGACTGACTTTGTTTTGATCAATATATTGCCAAATACAACAAACAACAAACACAACAATCAATGTATTTTCAGTTTTGTGATGCTAGGACTGTTGAGACTCGAAAAACATGTACAACCTAGGCTTTTTGGACAATACTTGCTGAATTCTTACTTGGATTTCTCCAGCTACGCATATTCACGATGGATGATTAGTAGCTTGACCCCAATGGCTCCCCTCCATGGCACTCACTTATACGGGGCAGCCAAGCTACAATACCCATGAAACTCCCATGGCATACCTTTCAACTCTACACTTGAATCGTAAGTATGTAAGATGGCTTCATAGGTTTGCACCTGCTACGCCAGCAAATAGATAGGTTTTTGGTAATTCTACAACAAGGTTTTTAATAAGGGCATTTTGTTCATGGGACACTATCCAATGTCGGCGAGAGTCCATTTTTTTCAATCTCATCGAAATAGTGCACGTCATTCTTGGGGTTTCCCCAAGAATCCACTTTTATATACCAGCTGGAAGTCGCTTGGCTTTAGCGTGCTACTGGTCTGAGTCGTCTTGGGGTGAGTACTTTTTCCCACCAAGACAGGCCCAAGTTCTAGAGTTAGTAACCATTTCTCTTGCACCCAATATCGCACGAATGCGCAAGGGGAGAGGATACTTTGATTACTAAATCGTAAGGTTCTAAACTAACAAAGCAGGCACAAAAAAAGTTGATAAATTTATTAAGCCCAAACGAGATTATTTACACTACCAAACAAAATTTCATTTTAACCAACACGATGATTATCTATCTACCAAAAAAAAAGCTTTCTAAAAAAAAATAAAGGCATTAGGTCCTGCATGCAAATTTGTCAATAGTTCATTGTTCTTCGGCTTTCATCCTATAGAAAATTGTCTTAGGTTTTAATTGTCTTCTATGCTTCATCCTGCAAACACTATGTTATTCCACCATGACACAACTGAAACAAACATTAGCGAAATCCAAACAACCTAAAAAATGAAAAACAAAAATATGGATGCGCAAAAATCAATAAAAAAGTGAAAAAAAGTTTACCAGCCAAATGTGGCTTTTGGAGCCACAGATGCGGTTCACGAACTATTGACAGGCAGATGTAGTTCATGAACTATTTGATAGGCAGATGCAGTTTGGGATGACAGATGCATCTCTATTTTTAGCATATGCGGTTCGTGATGCAGATGCGTTGATTTGCGGAACAGATGAGGTGCGCTGTACGAAAAACCTAAAAAAAATGGAAAACTGAAAACTGAAAAATAGAAAGATGTGCGGATTTGAAGCATTTTCACATCGAGTTCACCAAATGTAACTCAGATTTTTGGAATTGGATAGATGCTACTACTACACAAGATTACAAACATCAATTCTAATCTAAATAAAACAATAAAGAATGATTACAACTAAGCATAATTAAACTAAACTAATAAAACTAGAATGATCTCACCAAATATGCTAATACTTCCTTGATTTATCTCAATTTCCCTTCTCCATCTTGCTATATTGTCACTCTTTCCCTCAGATATTTGTGTTTGAATGCAAGCATAACTTCGTTGAGTGTCATAGCAAAATATCGAAGATTGTTTCTTCTCAAAATTATAATGATTTCGGGAGTAATGATTTCAAGAGTAATGAATTCGGGAGAGGAGGAATAACGATAATGACAGGCCATTTTATAGATTTTGTGTTTTCGAACGATCGGCTCAGATTGAAAGAGAGATCGACGGATGAGATTGATCAATTCCATGCGATGTGAGTTATGTGACAGATAGAACGTGAGTTCAACTGCAGGATAAAGACTAATTTAGAACGTGAGTTAAAACACGAATTCACAATCTTAATCTCCAAAAATAGAAGAAATAGACTTTGTATGCAAAAGCCAAAGTTAGAAGTTGAAGAATAAATGCATTCAAATGCAAACACGAGTTAGAACTAGTTAATCGGCTAGTTGTGATGGAGAGTTCTCTCGTAGAGATAAACTGGTGTTGAACTCAAGAGATAACTGGAGAACTAAAAATAGATCTCAAGTCTGAAGGTGAGTGAATAACTTAGATAACTGATTGATAGAAGAATGTGACATAAATAATTAAATATGAATTAAATGCTAATTTAATTCAACATTCAAAAATAAGAGATTTTAATTAAATAAATAAAGGAATTTATTTAATTTGACTGTTTGAAAAGGATAAAGTGAATAATGAAATAATAAATATTTAATTATAGATAAAGGAGGTTAAATGAATAATTAAATAAAGATATTTAATTATAGTTGGAAAAGTATGATAAAGGGGGTAATTAAATAATAAATTATTTAATTGATAGATAAAGGGGGAAGAATTAATTAGTTCACAAAGTAATTAAATAAATATGATTTATTTAATTAATCAAGTCGAATAAGAGGTTATTTATGAATTAATTAATTAATTAATAGAGGAAATATGTGTTAGAAAGGTTAATTAAATAATAAACATTATTTAATTACGACAATGGACTATAGAAAATTATGTCTAATGTGTACTTGTAGGCCTAGACCAATTTTCGGTATCTACATATGGTTTCCAAAAAATGAAATGAGTGGCCAAGATTCAATTTCGTTGTGTGGTCAAGATTCACTTTTACAGTAGGGTTTCACCTACCCCCAAATATATTACATTTTAAAATACATCTTTTGTCTTTTCCCTATTTTGTCTTCTAGTGTCAGCAATGTAGCATTTTCATCTTTTTGTTGATTGCTCTTTGTTGCAGCTATTCTTTTAAAAATTCTTCATCAATGACAGGGTTGCCTTCCCGTTTCCTCAAAGCCACATACTCCATGAATCTCAAGATCACTAGCCAAAGATTTTCAACCTCAATGATGTCAGATCTTCACACTTGGTAACTCCATTCCTTGGAACTGTTAACGAGCTTTTCCCAGTCTTCGTCATACTTGGTAGCATGGTCCTTGAAAAGCTCAGACTGGGCGAAAGCTCAAGCAAAAAAGCTCATAAATTATGTGGTAACCTTGGTTGATATTCCCTTCTCCATCCTCCTTTGGAAGTGAGGCTTTATGCTTTCTGGACTGATCTTAACAGTAGGCATCTCATACCCAATCACCAACTTGAGGTATCTAGCACAATCTCCTTTGGCCTCGGCCCATTCAATATCCAAAATTACTCGTTCTAGGATTTGTTCCAACATTCCCTTTCAGTGATCAAAGTATCGCTTCCACACATCCATCAACCAATGGTCATCATCCTTGAAGGCAAGGTCATTTTCCCAAACCTCACTTGGCAGTGTGAGGATAGCCTCAATTTTCAGGTAGGCAACCTTATACTTCTTTGGGAACTCTTCGCAGATTCGACTCGTGCCTTCAAGAGATGTTTGCACTTCTAGGAACTTGTTTGTTGTTTGGATAGCCAAATTGATGCCCGTATTCCCCATGTCCAAGACCTTTCGGAACCATTTTTCCATGGTCCTATCCAATTTCCTCCTTCTTTCCAATTTTTTGATCTGTTCCTAGGACATCAACTATAGCGAGGTCGATGATGTTGCAGGTTGTTCATCCAGAGATGACCATTGTTGAATGTAGGTTTTCAAATCAGCCACCTATGCCTTGAGCTATTCCTTTGAAACCTTATCTTGTTGGATAAGGTGCACCACTGTGGTGACTAATTCCCAGAGGTGGTCAACCTTATGTTCCCTGGTGACCACTCCCAAGTCAATGGTGGAGACATTGTAGCTTATTCCTTGTTCTCCAACCACCGGCGTAGCTATTTTCACTACCCTGGATCCGGAGGCATCCATCATTACCTTTGATATGATCCTTGGCTTCTTCTCCCTCTTGGTATTAATCTAAGCTCTAGCCAGTATTGCCTCTAGTCTTACCTTTGGATCCTCTAGGGCAGGAGTTCTCTTTCCGAGTTGCCTTTCTAGCCAGTCGGGCATCGGGGGTTCTTCCTTCATTAATTCATGTCGATCTTTGTTGTCCTCCACCCTAAGTTGAATGGCTTTCACATTAAGGGCCTCCTACTCCATTTTTGCATCTTCCTTCTCCTCGTCAGAATCTTGCACGAGCATTATATGTTTGGTAGGAGATTTGGTCAGTAGTTGCTTGTCAAAGTGGTCCTCCCTTTCAGCACCCTTTTCTTCTTCATCTTGGTCATACCCACCCTCCTCGAGCCTATCCTCTTGTTCATATTCGTGGAAGGATGTTTCTTCATCATGCTTTGGGGTTTGATCATGACCTTCCATAGGATACCTACTACCCTCAGTCTCCGGAGCAGCAATTCTTTCAATCATAGGTTATCCTTCAGCCTCTTTGTCCTCAATCTCCTTGAGTTTCTTGTTCCACTCTATGTCGAGCTCTGGATCAGTTTTTTCTTGGATTATGTTCATCCCTTGATCCTCGTTGTCCTCATTGGAAGACTCGTAGGCCACCTCATCGATCAGCTGATGCTCGTCTATTGGATGCTCATGATACTCAAATTCCTCATCTTCCAGCCTCTTCATTGCATCCATTTGTCGTCGTTCGAGCTCATCCATGATTTTAATTGTAGCCTCCATTCTAGGTGATTCCATAGGAGGAGGGAGAGCTGGGGCGTTAACCATTGTCTGGGCAATTGTAACTTGCACCATAGGATTAGCAAGCATTCCCAAAAGTTTAGATGGCACATTTTGCATATACTTGACAAAGGACTCTAGGAGAGTGAGGGTAGGCATTATAACAGTAGATGAAGCAGGTGGAAGGAAAGGAGACATGGAGGATGAAAAGATTTGTGAGGTTGTGGTGGATGATGAATCCACCGATATGACCCACATGATAGGAGAAGTGGAGGCGAGGTGGACAACAATATCCACCTTGGGCGAAGAGGAAGAATCTATTGCAAGTGAAATGGGTGGGATGGTGGCAATAGCAACAGTAACAGATGAAGCGGGTGGAGACCTTGGTGGGTCAACCTCCATCTCCTCACCCTCATGGAGTGGATCTTCAAGTATTAAAGGCATCTTTGTGATGTTGCTCATTCTTCTATGCTTCTTAGGAGGCTCACCCTCTGAGGCCTTTCTGGCATACACTTTTGGGTTAAGTTGTTGCTCATACACCTCATTTTTATTTCTTGACTTGATAGATGGTGAGGATTTGGATGTTTCTCTAGTTGTAGTGGTAGCCATCCCACCATCATAACCACTTGGCTCACTTTTGAGCCCCTTGAATGTCAAGGCAACTCCTTGTTTCTTTAGTCAAGTGACCTGCCCATTCATTCATGCCTTTATTCAAGCCTCAACGGGCTTGGTAAGAATGTTAAGGTCATCAACCTTTGGCTCATCCCAATCAATTAAAGGCAATGGTAGATTTTCAATGGCACTATACCTTGGGTCGATCATTGTTCTCTCATCCTCTTCAAGCTGATCTGGAACTAGACATAGGTTCAACCTTTTCATGAAGTATGTCATCATACGTATATAATTTTGTATGCGCACCTCAAAGTCGTCCTTGCAATTAGCCCAAAAATCCTCAACGTGGTGGAGGTGGACATACTCTAGTCCAAGTGCCTTTCTAATATGACCATATGGGTCCATCCACGGCTGAGCTCTATGTTGTCTAAAGCGGTATTATGCTAGCTCCTTCTTTGAATTTCTCGCGCATTGGGAAGTATGAATTTGATACATCCCCTGGCCAAGTATGAGGGGATAGGGGGTCCCTGCCAGATGTTTGTTGCTTATGATTTTGTGTATATGTCACAGCTACCAAGTTAGTTCCAATAGTATAATTCGGTCATTAGGGTATCGGGGCAACTTATTTGGCCTTTCTATGAATCCTTGGGCACGAATGTATGTGAATTTGGGAAACTTAATGAAAAAGAAGGTGTAGTGCTTGAGGAGGGCTCTAGCACTATGAGAGACTCTTCTCTCAAAATCACCTCCAAGCAACCAAATGATGTAGGCGATGAAGGCATCATTCACCCTACAGTAATCTCTCTTGAAATTTTTGTATTGTAGCTGAGGGTATTTGTCATAGGATTTAAGCTCTCTCCTCGGTGCCTCATTGGGCATTACAAACAATCTGACATAATGTCATCGATTGGAAAGTGAGTATACCAGGTAGGATGTCATATATAATTTTGAGGTCTTCTTCACATTGATGAATTCCTCATGAAAGCAATTGTTGATTATATCCCCCAATAGAATCAAGCATCATCCCCATAGAGAATTTGCTCGACAAAATACATCATCCACTCTTGGAAGAAAGATGCAGAAGGAAGGACCATTACTCGGCTCAATAGGGTGTCCAGATCATGGTAATCTTTGAGTAAATCACTATGGTAGAGCTCTTGAGGAAATCTGGCAGTGTTGGGTCTCAAAAACGTTGGTTTGAATAAACCACGAGAGGTTGCCACACTCTCACTATGTTGATGGCCAACTAACAAGGCCAACCAATATGGTTGAACCTTCTACTCTTAAGGCTCTGTTAAACCTAGGCGGGTACACCTATATGAATGACATAGATTTTGAATTATATTTCCTACTTGACCTAACTATCCACAAATGGAAATTTCATAGTGGAAAGAAATGATCCTAATTTGTTATAAATTGTATATGCAATATCAAGGTGTGAATTAATATGTTCAATTAAGAGATGTCAAATGAAATGAATAAAACTAATGTAATAAAAATAAGGGAGACCAGTGCCTTATTGGGTAAAAATGGAGTCGAATGAAAGCGTTAGATAAATGACCTCTATCTGGAAGGGAATCTAATTATTTGGCATATGATATTTAGTCTATAACTTTTATAAACATGCAAGAATGTAATTATCAAACTCTTCTTAATCATCCAAATGATAATTCCAAATTACTGTGAATGACTTGAAGGAATTAATCTTTACTTGAAAGAACCAACCAATCACACCACACAAATACAGCAAATGTGTACTGATAAACTGAGAATATACTTGATATGTCAATTTAAATAACAAAGAAATATCAACCTTGGAGACAACTTGATAATATTTCACTTAACTTTAACAAATAATTGATACCAGAATAGTGCCACAATATAAAATTTCTTTCATTTGATCCTTCAAAATTTATACATGCATCATAGTCTTCTTGAATGCCATCATTCTGAAAATATTGCACTTACAGCAGTCTATCCTATTCTAATTCTACTATTTTCTTCTACCTCCTCACTATTATCCAACAATGGATATTTATACATTAGTTTGCAAAAGGACGTGCCTTTTCGAAAGGTCTTAAGCATAAAATATTTAACAAGGTTATCATTAACTAATTTTTATTAAGCCACAGATGAAAGGTAGACATATGTTCTATATAATCTTGGCACTCAATAGTATCAGCATCTCCCAACGCATCATGGATCATAATCTCCATCATCAGCATTTGTTTGTTCTACTCGCATGCTTCATCCAACATTACGTCTTTCGTAGTGGTTGTCTTCAGCATCTCTTGGAGTATTGTTTCACATTCACTTTTCCATGTAGTCACTTCTTTCAACTTTCCTTCATCATCACATAGCTTAATCAATCTGTCTTCAGCAGCTTCTGTCAATCCCTGCACATCCCCTTGTAATTCCTCAAAGAAATCCTTATGCCTATCCATGATACAATTAGCATTTTCAATCTCTTCATTACTAGGAGTGTCCTTTTGCTCCAATTCCTCAATTTTTTCTTGAATTCTACTATCCACTCTCCTGTGCTCTTTTATTGCATTCACGTATTGTGAATGTTTTCCCCATAGTTTATTCAACCAAGTGGTTAAAACAACCTACCTCCTTTTGATTATTGCAGCAAGTGCATCCATTTTCCCTTGAGAGTATGCAGTTGACCCTTCCCAATGGTCTCTTTTCTGTGAACTCTCACCTTGGGTGAGAATTTTTGTCCCTATTACAACACCTACCAAGTCTTTCAAGCATTCATTTTCTCTCATCATTCTCTCATTATTGGTTTTATACATCTCCCTTTCCCTAATCAATGCTTGGATTTGGGCTTTATTCAACTTGGCTATATTTATCCCAATGTCTGTAGTTGCAATAGGATCAACCTCCCCAGCTTTCAGGGTCATGACATGTCTAAATGCTTTCTCAGTATCAATAACAATTGATTTCTTATGAGGAGGGTACAAGGCCCAAATCATCAATATTTCATCATTAGGATTGTATCTTGATCTTGTGTATACCTCTGTCACCTTCTCTATGTTGAGCTTATGGGTTGCATAGCTATCTTTTAGAAACTATCAAAAACTAATGCAGAATTTAGATCCAAACCAGGGAAAATCATAACACCTTCCTTCTCAAGCATCTCTCTTCCCTATTCAAGGGTCATGGTAGTCATCTCTTTTTCTACCTCATCCTTTAATTTTTTCAACAGTTGATCTTCATTTCCTGGAGTGACATTATCAACTAGTCCCCTTATCTCTTTTCCTTTTTGCTTATATAAAAAAATTTTAAACTCCGAGGTCTTTATAAATTCATCATCTGATATAAAAGACCTATAGTCTTCATGTCTCATATCTACATCCATAGTTTTTTCAACATCTGTTTCTCTGGAAATATATGTATAATCCTGAGTCTTCATTCTTGATACCTTCCCAGATGAGCTTTGTGGACTGTCAACTTCTGATATCCCTTTAATGGAGGATAACAACTCAGCATCCAACAATTCTTGATCATGTTTTTCAATCACAATTTTTGCTTCCTCTGCCTCCAAGTTTCTGATTATGTCATCATATTTATAGGGTACATACTGGTACCCTCCAAAATTTATTCTTTGTCTGGCAGAGTGGATATATCCTTCAGGATCAAAGTTCTTCCTTGATGGTGCTCTTCTCATGTTGTAGTGTAACAGTTTATCTAGAATTAGATTGTAACCCTCCTTTGCTAATACAGTATAATCACTACACAATGTACTGGGCATAAAGGCCTATTTCCCATATGAACTTAAGTTCATAACACTAGAGAAATCCATTTGCCTAACAATTTCTAGCTATGAAATTCTATCCGGGACAATTCTAGGTAGAATGAATGGTGTATCCTCAAAACCATAAACCCTAATCATTGTGGTATTCTCTAAGCAATTCCAATCCCCCTAGTTGTGTTTTATTGGTCCATTATAATATCTAGGCCTAAGAAACCTTTTTACTTCTTCAGATAACGAATAATCACAAGGATGATTAAAAAATCTATACAAGGGTTTCACAAAGAATTATTCAAAATGTAGGAAATTTGAATTGGCAAACCTGTTGTCCCAAACAACAATCCATAATTAAATAGGCAATGACCTACATTCCTTGTTAGATTGTGAAATCCTCAGCTCTTGGGGCCATAAACCTAGCTCTTTTCCAAAATACAACACTAAGTGCATCGATAGTGAGTAATTCTTGAGATGCAAGACAGAGGCCCCATTCTTTATTGCCATCAAACCTACATCCAACTCCTTAAAAACATGTGTAGCATGGTCAAATGATCTGGAATTATGATAGTGAATGTATGTAGCAATCACCATGGGCACAACCACCATATGCTCAAGTACCTCCATCCACAACACTTGTCCTACTAAATAGTAATTATATTTCAGGTAGGGTTCGAAGAGATCTATATGAAAGGGTGGTCCCTCACTGTCTTCCATTGGAGTAGGTTTTCCATGACACCCAATTCTATGTAGAGGTAACCTCCACCCTTTATAAATGGTTTCCATCCTTCTAAAATCACTATCAAGCTCCTCACTTATTATTTTCTCACTGCATATACCCTCCATCCTGAAAACCTCAGCAATTGCATTCTTAGATATATGTATCAACGGATTCCTAAACAAATCACATATAGCTTTATTCTTCGATTCATAATGTCCGGCCAGCAATTTTACCAATACGACATAAATAAAAACATTAGAGCACACCAATTTCCCTAAATTGAGCCTCCATGGATTGCATATTGGCTCAAATTGATTTCTCCTATGATAATGGAAATTGAATAACTCATACCCCCTGATTGGAGTCCAAACATCCCCTATAAACTTGCATTTGTCATCCAATTTTTCAACTTCCTCTTTGAGTTGTGTAGAACGCCTAGTTTTAGGACCAGAACCAAGTAACTGGTCTATGAGGTCTTTATTTAATTTCCTTTCAGTGCCCTCTGGTTGCAATTTGGTATTTTTCTTCTTTACTTTTGATTGGCTACCCTCCCTAGGTTTTCTTCCTTTTAGTTTTCCTGAACTAGTGCCTTCCATATTCAAATTTTATGAATTCTGAGAGGATGAGAAACTTACTGTAACTTTCCTCCAAATTCAAGCCAGGTGAGTTCCTTATTTGCTCTGCTGGTTTCATTGCTCTCCGTCACTGTCAACTCTATGAAACAATGATTTCAATTGAGCATACCTTGATATGTAAAATCTTTTATGCTTCGTGGCACCATTAATGTCTTTGTTGAGACATGAATGCTGCAAGTTTTTTTGAAATTCTCGCTATCACATCAAGGATCATGTCGGCAAGACATTTCAAATCTCTGGCCGATCCATCTGTTCAATGTTCACCCATCTACTAAGATGTCTTGCAGTCCCTCCAACATCACAAGTCTCCCCGATAGTTTTTTTCTTTTTGCTTTTTTATCACCATGACTTTCACCGAAACAACTATCACCTAGACTTAATTAATTGGGCCAACAATTCTTCACCTTACTCTGAAAGTATTTCGTCTCACCGAGATGTTCACTTTACTGACTTATGTCACTGAGACCAAGAATTTGTCTTGTTGATAAAATGATACTCGTCGTGATGTCTCTTAGATCTCCCCATGGTGACATGTCTCACCGATACACTTTTTCTCCGAAGAGACCATGCGCATTGTCTTCTCGACACTCTTTATCTTTGTATGCTCAGTTCTGTCGGCATAACCCAACGGGTCGGTAAGACTTTCTAAACTCTCCCTGGCATTACTTGTCTCACCAAGTGAGTCCTCCCTTTGCTTTATTGGCAAGACCAATAGCGCTTTGGGCAGTGTTTTGAAATCTCTCTCTGATAGACTTCACTTTTCTCCAATTGGCAAAAGGTAACTTAGCTCGATATGACCTTACACCGTCATGCCGATACTTTTTTTCTTGCCGATAAGTAATACAAACCCGCATTCTCCTAGTATATAATTTAATCGGTATGACCCGTCTGATGTCTCTTCGATATATTAAAGATATGTATATTATCATCCATGAGACCTACATCAACTTATGCGGATATTTTCATATGTTAATGTTTCAATGCCAGATGAAATTTATGGGGCTTTATGACACAATTTAAACTGTATTTTGGTAAAAAAAATGTTATGTGAGGGTTTTTATGTCTGTATTATGAACCTTTTGGGAGATTAATAATCATGAAGGGTTAATGAATTTTTCAAAATTTCATAGTTCCAATAGTGGCTCTGTCTGGGGATGAATGATTGTGAGATCATTGCAAGGATCCAGATCTCTGGGTGAGTAGACCAAACATTATGGATGAGGGCAAGTGGAGATGGAAAATGGCCCTAAACTACTGTACATGAAAAAAAATCAAACAAGGATTCCCAGTATTGTCCATGTACTAGCAATTTCCTGTATCCTTTACTTCCTATACTACTATGCATGGAAAGTTTTTATGAGAAATTTTTCTTCAAAAGTTTTCCATGCACTGGCAACCCTTGATCCTTTGTTACTTTTAAGAGAAATTTTTTTTTAGAAATTTCCCATGTATAGGAAACTCCTGTTCTTCACCACTCATATTTTGCAAATAATATGAATCCTCTCCTTGCTTGCCAATAATAACAAAAGGTCCTAATCATAGTGCCTCAAATTTTCCATGTTTTCCCTTCTCTTGGCATCTAGCATTCTACATCAATACCAAATCATCTTTTTCAAATTTTCTATTTTTTTGCTTTTTTGTCAAACAAATATTTCATTTGTGCTTGCAATTTTATTTTTTGGTTTTGACCTATTCTCCTCATTTCATCAAGTTCTGCAAGTTGCTCCATTCTTTCCTCCATTGGTTCAGGAACATCTATATCTTCTCGCGGGATAAATTTGTACACTGGTAATAAATTTTGCAAAGACATCCTAGTTTGTGTTCCATACACTAATTCATACAGGGATTTTCCAATTGCCTTTTTGGTAGTAATCCTATCTACCCACACATCCAATCTTAACTTTGAATCCCAAGATTTATTTTTTTACCGAGCATCCTCTTTATGATTTTTAAAATACTCTTTTTGCTAGATTTTTCCTGACCATTGGCTTGTGGATGATATGGGGCAGAATAAGAAACATTGATGCCATATGTCCTACAAAACTCTTTAAACTCATCAGACCTGAAACACATGCCATTATCTGTAATCACTCTCAATGGTGTACTGAATCTAGTAATAATGTTATCCATTAGAAATTTGATTACAACTTTACTTGTTGCTTGCTTGGGATTTCCTCCACCCATTTGGTGAAGTAATTAGTGGCTACTAGTATCCACCTATGTCCTCCACCTGATTTCTCTTGTATTTCCCCAATGAAATCAATCCCCCACTGGTGAAAAGGGGCTTCAACCTGCATAGTTCTAAGTGGTAGGGCTCACTCATACTTCATTTTCCCTGAGAACTTTTGGCATGCTTCACACTTCCTTACATATGAAAATGAATCATTGAAAACTTCTGGCCAGTAATAACCTACCCTGAGGATTTTATGTGCACTTGTCTTTGCTAAATAATGCCCTCCACAAACTCCTTCATGCATTTCTTTCAAAACATGATCAACTTGTGAGTCATCTAAACATAACAGCAGCATTCCATCTCTATTTTTCCAGAATAGATCTCCATCTATAAATACATATTTAGAAGCCTACAGTTTCAAAGTTCTTTTCTGGTTATCATTGAATCCTTCGGGGCACTTTGTGTTCTTAAGGTAATGCATGATGTCTGTGTACCAGGGTGTATGCTCAATACTTGCAATTGCATTTCCTTCTTCTTGTACATTGCAAACTTAATTTTCCTCAATGTTTGTTTCTGCCCTCAATTTGGCCAATCCTTGGCCTCTTATCAATTTAGTAATTTGTATTTCCATATCAAATTCCTGAATTTTGTTAATCCACTTGCACCTCTTCCTTGTTACTTTTGATTGTGTCAAGATGTCTTTGACTGCTGCGTGAGGGACATAAGCAATCACTTTGGCTCCAACAAGATATGCTCTAAAATATTTAGTGGCTTTTACCAGTGCAAAAGCTTGTTTCTCCATTATGTCATACTTCAACTCTGATCCCTATAAATATTTACTAAAGAAAGACACAGGTTGCTCATGACCATCATCATTTTTTTGTAACATGACAGCAGCTATTGTATGCAAAGAATCAAACAAAAATATTTGGAAAGGTTTTGTGAAATTAGGAGATTTGAGGACAGGGGCTTCCTTAATGGCTCTTTTAATGGATACAAAGGCTTCTAGTGCTTCTGGGGTCCATTCAATTTTTTGTCCTTTCTTTAGTATTTTAGATATGGGTTTTACAATTTCAGCAAAGTTGGACACAAACCTCCTAACAAAATTAATCTTCTGAAAGAATGATTGTATGGGTTTCACATTTTTAGGGATAGGAACCTTATCTATAGCCTCTACTCTCTCAGGATCTATCCTCACTCCCTCTTGTGATACAATGTGTCCTAAGAGCTTCCCCTTTGTAACAAAAAAATGACATTTCTTAGGGTTCAAACTAATGCCATATTCTAAAGCTTTAATGAATATTTTTTCAAGGTGTCCTATATGATCTTCAGCCCTTTTTGAGTAAGTCGTGAGGTCATCTTGATACACCACCATTATAGCATTGATCAGGTCAGCAAATTCCAAGTTCATAGCCCTTTGAAAGGTTGCTCCAACATTAGTGAGACCAAAAGGCATTCTCACATACACATATGTTCCCCATGGGGTTGTGAAAGTTGTTTTATACTACTCACATACCTTGACCATAACCTGGTTATAACCAGAAAAACCATCCATCATAGACAGCAACTCACACCCAGTTACCTTATGTAGTATGGCTTCCATGTTAGGCAGTGGGTAGTTATCTTTAAGAGATGCTACATTCAAATTTCTGAAATCTACATAGTCTTATATTTCCATTTTTCTTTCTAACAAGGACAAGGTTTGACACCCATTTTGAGTGCCTCACAGGTTTGATAATACCTCCATCTCTAAGCTTGGTCAATTCTTCCTGCATTTTTGGTTCTAGAGTGGGGTTAATGGGCCTTTGTTTCTGTCTAAATGGCTTTGCATCCGCTTTTAATGGAATTTCATGCTGAAATAAATCCTCCCTATATGCCTTGAGGTCTTCATAAGACCATGTGAACACATGTTTATATTTTCTTAACAATGAAATCGGCATTCTTCGGACAATAGAGCTTATCTTTTTTCCAATATATACCTTCCTTGATGACAATTTGGTTCCCAAGTTTACTTCTTTAATATCTTCCCTTTTGACTGGTGTCTATTTCAGAAGGGATCAATCACTTCCATTGTATACTCTTTCTAATGCTACCAACCCCTTGGGAAGTTTATTAGTTTTAAGTTGCAAGACCTTTTTTCCAAATATTGTCTCTTCTCCATTTATTTCTTCCGCAAAGGCATTGAAATCAATTTCCTGAGCCTCATACTAGTCTATACATTGAAGGAATTTCAGAAGATCAATGTCATCATTGAAAACTTGCCAACTATATAAATTGTCAGGTATTGCAAGTCTTGTTTTGAATTCCACTTGGGACACTCCTGCTAATGTGATATCATCTTGTTTTAATTCTACATTCGCCAAGAAATCTGCCATTATGTTTTTTGATCTATCCACCCAATCAATGGAGAAAGCATCAAATACTTCAATTGTATCCCATATTGCATTTATGTACTATTTCAGTCTTTTATTTTTTGCTACATATTTTGATCTGATCTGAGATACAACTAGTTATGAATCTCCAAAAACTGTTAAGAATTTGATCTTGTGTTTAACAGCTAAATTCAAACCAGTCAACAAAGCTTCATATTCCGCTACATTGTTTGTACATTCAAATGCTAACAGAAATGAATATTTATAAGTTGAACCATCATGAGATATAAAAACTATACTAGCTCCATTACCCTCTTGGCTGCAGGCTCCATTGAAATACATTTTCCATATTCCTTATTGATTTTCAGAAATATTTTGATCAATTGGATCTTTGCTTACCAACTCAGGTTGAGATAGTTCCACTCCAAAACTTCCCAAATCAACATCACAGAAGCAATTTAGTGGCTCTTGAGGATCATTTTCAACAATTTGATTCATTCTAGGTTCTTTATATAATTTTACCTCTTCTCCATTCACTGGTATGGTGGAAAATGATAGGTCAAACTATACATTGCCTCCCATTGTCTCGATAGAAGCATTCCAAACTAGGGAGGTGTTTCAATTATAGTTATGTCGATAGTGTAAGCAGCTTGTGGGTAAGTTGCTAACCTCACTTCCACATTCTTCATTATTCCCACAACCGAGATAGGTCTGCTATCCATGGCATAGCATTTACCTCCTTCCACATCTATCCACAAAATGAGTTGCTTCATCACCCCTACTGGCATGATATTCATGGAGGCACCTGAGTCTATCATGTAATTTCTTACTAGTTTTCTGCCTATGAGTAGAGTAGTGAAAAATGGGTCAATTTGCGGTGTGTTCATTAGGCAGGCCTCTAGGATTTTCACCTCCTTCCCTTTTTTATTTATTTCAGAGACCTCTTTGTTTTTAGGGCTTATATTTTGATTTCCATTAGAAATTAATTATATGGTGCTTCCCTATATTCCTTGATTTTCATCATTTCAATTAATGGGACAGACATTTTCAATTGAGATAAAGCTTGACAGGAAACGGGACATCTTCACCAGTCAAAGTCTTTAAACAAAAATCATTATCTCTAAGGATTTTGGCAATCTGAAAGGGGCCAACCCAAATCTTGTCGAATTTGTTATGTCCCCCTTTCTTTTTGTGGTCCTTGTCCCAATAAAGGACCAGATCAAAAATGCGGAAGGCATTAATTTTGGCTCGATAGTCGAACCATCTTTTGAATATGCCCTGATGTTTGGAAAAAATTTCTATTGCATGATCTCATACTTCTTCTAGGTGTAGCAGCTCAGTGAGGTGTTCTTCTCTACGGTCTCCCCCTTCATAAAAATCGTTGATGAAATGGAAGGTAGGGATTTTCAAATGTATGGGGAAAACGGGGTCCAAGTCGTAAATGAGATGGTATGAGAAATCTCCAAGGGTAGCCTTGTGATGGGTACGATCTGCCCACAGGGTGAAATGAAGTTGGCTATGCCAATCTTTGGGATTCTTATCTAGTAACTTCTTGATCACAGTGATCAAGTTCTTGTTGGTTGACTCAGCAAGACCATTGCCTTGAGAATAATAATTGGAGGAAAACTTAAGGGTGATACCATAATCAAAGGCCAACCCATGAATTTTAATGAAGCAAATGCAGGATCATTATCACATAATAGCACATTAGGATTTAAAATAAAACTTTTCGTAAAATTAGTTACTACTTCAGTTGTGCATTGCCTACAAGTGATCGCTTCTGCCCATCTAGTACAGTAATTAGAAGTGGTCAGAATGTACCTATGTCTAGCAGATGATGGAGGGCTTACTGGACCAATGAAGTCGAGACCCCACTGCATGAACGGACTTACCTCCAAAATAGGTTGCTATGGGACAGCAGCATTCCTTTCTCGAGTGGCAGCGGTCTGGCATACGTGGCAAGTACGGACATGATCATGAGCGTCCTTGAAAACTATGGGCCAATAGTACCCAGCTCTCAATATTTGATATGCAATTGATAAACCGGAACCATGACCAGTCCCAAACTTATCATGGAACTCCCTAAGAACACGATCAACTTCCTCTTTACCAAGGCATCTCAAGTAGATACCTTCATGGTTCTTTTTGTACAAGATGGAACCCTGCAACATGTAACTTCTTCTTTTCAATCTAATGGCTCACCTTTGAACTCCTTGCAGAAGGGGTGGACATTTATGATTCAACAGATAATACACTATGTCATCGTGCCATTCCCTTGGAGAGACATCCTCCAGCTAGTACTGCTACACTGTGAGTTAAGGCCCAGCCTCAATAATCACTTTTGCCATCATTTTGGCAAGTGTCTTCCCTCTCACCAGCCTCATTGGCTAGATTTCCATATCATACTCCTGCAGCAATGTGATCCATTTTTCCTTTCGCTCTCCTAGGTCATTCTGCATGAGCAATGTCTTCACCGCGGGGTCGGGAACTATAGCAAACACTTTGTTTCACAACATATAATTCCTAAACTTCTTGACCCCCTTAATAAGGGCATAGGCTTGTTTTTTGACATTGTGATAACATAGCTCGGCATCCTTCAAAGGGGTACTCATGAAGGCAATCGGATGTTCACTCCCCTCATCATCCTTCTTTGTCAAGATACTGCCACACGAATTATCTGAAGCGAATGAGTAGATGTAGAAGGGCTTCTGGTAGTTGGTGCTAACCAGCATAGGGGCATCAACAATTGCCTTCTTAATTTCCCCAAAATATTGCTTTACTTCTGGGGTCCACTCAACCTTGGCACCCTATTTTAGCATAGCATTGAGTGGTTTGACGATTTCCGTGAAGCCTGTGATAAACTTGCAGACAAAGTTGATATTTCCAAAAAAAAAAATTAATTCCTTTTTATTGCTTGGCAGTTGAATCTTCATGATTGATTGGATATGCTTAGGGTTGATATAAATTCCCCTCTCTAAGAGGACATTTCCAAGGAGCTTCCCTTCACTAACACCGAAGATACACTTCTTCGGATTAAGGGAAACCCCGAATACGCGGCATCTCTAAAAGAATTTGCATAGGTCAATGACATGATTACCCCGTTGCTTTGAGAACACTATCAAATCATCCATGTAGATGATTATGCACTTTCTGATTAGGTCCTTGAAAGCAATATCCATGGTGCGTTGGAAGGTAGCACCAACATTGATTAGTCCAAACGACATTCATCTATAAAAGAAGGTTCCCCATTTGGTGGTGAATGTCGTTTTGTGTCGATCTTCATATTGTACCATGATCTGATTGTACCCCAAATATCCATCTAGGAAGGACATCATTTGAGAGTCATTTACTATCTACAACACCTCACCTAATGAAGGTATAGCATAGTTATCCTTTTCTGATGCTCGGTTCAAGTAGCAGAAGTCGATGCACAATCTGATTTCCCCATTTTTCTTTCTAACAGGAACCAAAATCGCCACCCATGTGGAATTTCTAACCGAAAAAATGATCCTGGCCGACAACTTTTGTACCTCTTTGTATATTATTGGTTCCAGCAAAGCATTGACAGGGCATTGCCACTGTCGAAATGCTTTCGCATCCAGTCTAAGAGGGATGGTGTGGATGATAATTGATGTATCATAAATTTTGAGATCCTCATAGCTCCAGGCGATGATGTCATGATACTTTTGCAGAGCCTCAAGTATACCCTTTCTTTCCTCAGGAGCGCACACCTTACCAATAAACATGTTCTTAGCATTTCCAGTTGTTCTGAGGTTGTAGGTGTCACACTGGCCACTAATGGTATCTTTCTTAGCCTACTAATCTTGACCTCTGATCTAATCCAAGTCAAAGATTCACTCTAATTGGACCATTCCCCTAGGGATGGTATTGGTCTTTAGGTTGATGATCCCCTCTATATCCAGGTCAGCCTCTTGAGGTTCAACCTCGTCGATTGTCTAGGTAGCAAACACATATGAACTAGTGATAAAATCCAGGATGTGTTTGTCATCATTGAATACTTGGAAGTTGGCTATGTTTTTTGGCACTGATGGGATGGAGGTGAGTTCCACTGTGAGTATTTTAACGCCAGATAGGGACAGTGGTTGTAGTGTGCTTGTTGCCTATGCTAAGTCATTGGCAATATGATTCTAAGAATGTGGGATCAATTGGATATTGAATGCATCGATTCCTTCCAATAGATCCCATACCCAGTGCCTGTAGTTGGTGAGTCTTCAATCATAACAAGAATAGATCTTCCTAACTTGCTTTATGACCAACTTTGAATCCCCAAACACTTGGAGCATTTTGACACCTTTTCTTAATGCCATCAGGAGGCCCAAGACTAAGGCCTCATATTCTACTATATTATTGGTGTAATAAAACTAAAGTCTATGAGCAGAAAAGTATGACTTACCATTGGGATTGATTAATTCAAAACCTGCTCAAGCCCCATGTTTGGATTTGGACCCGTCAAAGCGCAACGTCCATAATCTAAGAGAATCCTTGAACATAGAACCACTAGATCCGACCTTCACCTTCAATGGGTCCCTCATTTCAATAACCATTTGGGGAGGTGCAGGGGTGGAATGTGTTTGTTCGACTAGTGTTGACCCAGCTTTCTCCTTCAAAGTGGGTTGTCTTCTAATGTGTTAAATTGCTATTTGACACAAACAGCAGTCAAATTCTAAATGAGCAGCATTATGTACCCTACACCAATTAGGCAGTAAGATTTCTTGAAAGTTCATTCGGGCTCCTAAACTAAGTTGGTCTTGTACACACTTTTCCATGAAATTTTGGAAACCATCCAGCAATCCAAGATTGTCATCCTCTCCTGACCCTTCATCGTCAGATTCTATCAGCAGTTCAGTGCTCTGAGAGGTATTGGCTAGATTGGTAGGTGGGCTGCATAATACGAGGAAATCCTCGCTTGTTCCCTCTTCTTCAAGAAATTCCTGCTCATTCAAATACGATAATGGGGAATAATTCTCCAAATCTATTTCAACAAATAACACCTCATTCATGTTGTTGTATTCGGTGATCATTAATCTCATTTGTGGCTCTTAATCAATCTAAATCTGATTCAACATTCCTTTCCATGGCAACCACATGTGCAAGTAGTCATTCGTAGCATATCCATTCAATGACCTTGTGAAATCCCTTCCTAGGATTATACCATACGTATTTGAGATATCAACTACCAGAATATCTATGGTATGTTGGATCTGGGGATCAGCAGCAATTTGCATAGGTATTCTGTTAATTTCCCCCACTATGTTGATCTTAGTTTTGTCAAGCTATGTTACCTTACACTGAGAGGGAGTTGGCGTTATTCTGAGCGCCTTGGACACGCTCAAGGGCATGACATTGGCAGAAGCTCCTGAATCCAACAGGCAATTATGGAGGTTCTTCCCAAACACACGGATGGTGGTCAAAAAGGGAGGAGTTTTGAATTTCCCCTAAAACAATCCCCCAGAAACATCCACTTGGGCGACTTGGCCTTTGTCCTTCTCATTGGACCTGCTTTGGTTTAGTGTCTAATTAATTACTTTGTCAAAAAAAATTGTTTTCTTGCTGACTTGCAGGCAGATTAGCCTTACGGTTGAATATTTGTCTAACGACCGGCTCATTTTTTTTATCATTGAAGGTGACCCTCCTAACTGGAGTTTCTTTAGTTGAACCAACTAGTGGAGTCCCATTTATCATCCTGAAAAAGGCATTCCTGACGGCAGGCACCTTTAATGGCTCAAAGGTGGATACGCTTAGCTTCACCTTTTCAAAATTCCTCAGCAATATACTCCCCCATCTACTCAACTTCCTAATCATATGAAACATTTTGGGAGGAGCTAGTGGGCTGGCTTTGGCTATGGTTCTGCTATTTTTTTGTTGAGGTACCGTGTAGGTGTATGGGGAAACCTCGGGTTATTGCTTGCATTTGGATCAGGAGGGGTGCTGAAATTATTCGATGGAGTGGAGGTTGTAAAAGGACCTCCAGCATGACCACCGATCTGTCTATTCCTGAGGTTGTAAGGGGTAGTCTGTTGGTGAAACATTTGGAATTCATCTTCCCTAGGCTCTTCTTCATCCTCTTTAGGACCATTATTTACTGAATCAAAAAGCAGAGCCAAAAGACTTTGGGAACTTACCTCTTCTGCTTTATCATTGTTGCTCATGCTGACACCCTTCTGCTCTAGTGTGTTGCACTCAACTTTTGGGAAAGGGGTATGATTCACCACCAGCACCGAAGAGTCATTCGGGTCAAACGGGACGATGTCTCTATACCTCGAATTGTCCACAACATTCTAGACCTCAACTTGGAAGATTTTGGCAGTGGTTTGGAATTTCGGACAATCCATCTCAGAGTGTCAACTTGTTTTCTGTATGCGACACCAACCAAATAAAGCATCCTCAACCATTAAACTTCGCTTGTAGTGTTCTCATTGTTGTTAGGTTGATCAAGGGGTGTGGAAATGCCACCATTGTTGGGTCTTGTGTTCCACGTCCGATTTTTCTTTTGGAAAGGCCTTCTGTCAAAGTTTTGACCCAAATTCTGATTTTTGTCATAATTTTGCCTAGATGATGTGTTGGCATCCCGACTGTCCCGACTTTCACGATGATCTTGTTATCACAATTAAGGTTAGCCTAGATGCTCTTTTGTGATGCTTGTAACTGGTTATTCTGATTCCTCAAGTACATCATTCCCATGGACATCTTCTTGATCATCTCTGTGAGCTCATCAATCTTGTACTTTTCAGCATTGTTTGGTTGCGACGCTAAATTCTGGAGGAACACAGGTTGTGCAATCGGCTAATTTTGATGAGCGGGTGGGAATTCAGATACTTTGAGATACGTCAGCACCTAGAATGGCTGAGGATGGGGATGTTGTTGGTGGGGAAGCAAGTAGTGAGGGACCAGAGGTGCTTGATTCATTGGTTTCCTAGGGTGCACTACCATAGGTAGTTGTGGTATCGGGTTCAGCAGGGGCGTCTGATGCTGCAAGGCTTGAGTAAGCCCTTGAATTTTCATCGGATGTGTCATTTTCCCAAGAGAATGTAATGGACCAAAAATGTTTTGCCCCAAATCTGTGTTAGCAATAATAGCCTCAGCATATGCATCTACCAACCTGGCGGGTGGTGGTCCCATCCTTTTTACCAGAGCTAAAGTAAGGTTATCCAATGCTGCATAATAAATAGGAAAAATAGCAATGTCATTGAAAATGTACGGGGCCTACAGTCGTGTGTATGCTTTATGGAAGCGATCATTAAATGAGTTGATCATTTCATTGATCTCTCTTTCAACTGATATGAAGTGTTGGTATGAGTTTGCAGGGCTAACTGGGGTCTTGAACTTCTGCATGAAAGCCTCCTTCAGAAGAGTCCAAGTATTGATCGTTCCGGCAAGCAATTTGACATACCAGTAGAATGCCTCATCTCCGAGAGAGTAGGGGAAGAGCCTACAATCCATGTCCTCATATATAATCTGCATAGTCTTCAAGGCGATTTCAAAAATACTTACATGTTCCTTTGCAGTCCTCTGCGAGTCTCGGGCATTGAATTTTGTGTAGAGATTTCAGGATTCTTTGGCATATCACGATAGAAATTGAAGGCCAAAGGGGATGGATTATTTTCCAACCATGCCATGGGAGGAGGTGGTGGAGGTGGTTGTGCCATACAAACTAGCAGTTGTAAAGGGACAGCAATGGGTAACAAGACAACACCTGGGTTTGAGATTGTGTTGGGCTGAAAGGCAGCGTGCAGCCCAGACGGAGTGGCAGCCTAGAAGGGTGTTTGGAGCATATGAGTGGAAGGCAATACTTCCAATTATAATGGAGAGGATGGAGGTGAAAGAGAAATGAGCTAGTTTGGTGAATTGGAGATGGATGGTTCCCTTCGTTTAGCTCTTTTAGCTCGGACAGGGGGCTGTAATTCATGAAATTCCCCTTTATTCGGTGTAGACCTAAAGACTCAATGAAATATCTTAGGGGAGAAAGACCCAATTTGATCTAGCTTTATCTCCAAAAGGCCCTCCTTCTAACACCAGTTTTGTTGATTTGTTTTTTATGCACTTCTCAACACAGGCAATACATAGGTGCATTACCTCTCTTGAAAGACAATCTTCCACAATCAAATTGCAGAACACTATCCCAAGGTCTCTTGGATGTCAGGTCATGACGATGCTTGGAATATATCAGTTGATTTGTGATGTGATTTTTTGGGATCACAAGGCGGTCTTACATGCATCAAAGTTGTAGGAGAATCAAATCTGTGAAAAGAGTTCTTTGGATAGGAAATTACTACACTTTTTTTACAAGTTCAAACAATAGTATTGAACTCCATCTTATCGTTGAATTTGGGTTTACAATGTGCAATGAACCTTAGCATAGGTTATTTCTTAAAAAAAAAGGAAAAGGGCAGGGAAGAGAGAAATTTCTTGGACCTGCAACTATCGATGAACAGTGATCATGGAGGTTCTTGATGTGGATAGTTTCCTCAAAATAGAATTTCACTTAATCAGAAATTTTGCAATGCCATGAAATCTATGCTATCTTCTAAGGACTACAAATGTTTCATCATGCATTCGCCATATAGATGTGAATAAAGATAAATTTTAAAGAGAAGCTATTAAATCAAAGTCCAGACTAACTTTGCACAGTCACCTACCAGCAGCAAATGACTAAAAGTATGGACAAGAAAAGCATACACACAACAGGAATCTTCACAACCAAAGACAACATTACTAAATCTACCAAGGATAGCTAAATTGAAACTAAAACAGCAAGGTAAATCAAACTCAAATCTTAAATTAATGAAGAACAATCAATAAACATGGGGAGAAACATAGATTTTTAGCAAAGTCAACGTATTTCTATTGCAATTTATGTAGCATGCCTTTACAACAACTCAACTCTCTCAAAATGAGAGGAGAAGACCCTATTTATAGTTTCCAAAAAATGAAATGAGTGGCCAAGATTCACTTTTACAGTAGGGTTTCACCTACCCCCAAATATATTACATTTTAAAATACATCTTTTGTCTATTCCCCATTTTGTCTTCTAGTGGCGGCACTATAGCATTTTCGTCTTTTTGCTGATTGCTCTTTACTGCAGCTATTCTTTTAGAAATTCTTCATCAATGACAAGGTTACCTTCTTGTTTCCTCAAAGCCACATACTTCATGAATCTCAAGATCACCGGTCGAACCTTGTCGACCTCAATGATGTCAGATCTTAGCAACTCCATTCCTTGGAATTGTTAACGATCTTTTCCCATTCTTCGTCATACTTGGTAGCATGGTCCTTGAAAAGTTCAGACTAGGTGAAAGCTTGGGTAGAAAAGATCATAAAGTCTATGGTAACCTCAGTTGACATTCCCTTCTCCATCCTCCTTTCAAAGTGAGGCTTTATGTTTTCCAGATTGATCTTAACAGTAGGCATCTCGTACCCGATCACCAACTTGAGGTATCTAGCACAATCTCCTTTGGCCTCCTTCGCCCATTCAATATCTAGAATTACTCTTTCTAGGATATGTTCCAGCCTTCCCTTTCGGTGATCAAATTCCTGCTTCCACACATCCATCAACCAATGGTCATCATCCTTGAAGGCAAGGTCCTTTTCCCAAACCTCACTTGGCAGTGCGAGGATAGCCTCGATTTTCAAGTAGGAAACCTTATACTTCTTTGGGAACTCTTTGCAGATTCGCCTCATGCCTTCAAGAGACATTTTCAATTCTAGGAACTTGTTTCTTGTTCGGACAACCAAATTGATGCCCATATTCCCCATGTCCAAGACCTTCTGGAACCAGTTTTTCATGGTCCTATCCAAGTTCCTCCTTATTTCCAATTTGTTGATTTGTTCTTGGGATAGCAACTACGGCGAGGCCGATGATGTGGTAGGTTGTTCATCTAGAGATGACCATTATTGAATGTAGGTCGTCAGATCAACCACCTATGCCTTGAGCTCTTCCTTTGAAACCTTATCTTGTTGGATAAGGTGCACCACTATGGTGACTGATTCCTGGAGGTGGTCAACCTTTTGTTCCCTGGTGGCCACTCCTAAGTCAATGGTGGAGACGTTGTAGCTTATTCCTTGGTCTCCAACCACCAGCATAGCTATTTGTAATTCCCTAGATCTGGAGGCATCCATTCTTACCTTTGATCTAATCCTTGGCTTCTTCTCCCTCTTGGTATTAATTTGAGATCTAGCTAGTATTGCCTCCATTCTTGCCTTTGGATCCTTTAGGGTGGGAGTTCTCTTTTTGAGTTTCCTTTCTAGCCAATCAAGCATCGGGGATTCTTCCTTGGGTGATTCATGTTGATCTTTGCTCTCCTCCACCCTAAGTTCAATGGCTTTGACATTAAGGGCCTCCTACTCCATTCTTGCATCTTCCTTCTCCTCGTCAGAATCTTACATGAGCATTATAGATTTGGTAGGATATTTGGTGATTATTTACTTGTCAAAGTGGTTCTCCCTTTTAGCACCCTTTTCTTCTTCATCTTGGTCATACCCACCCTCCTTAGGCCTATCCTCTTATTCATCTTTGTGGAATAATTTTCCTTCATCATGCTCTAGGGTTTGATCATGTCCTTCCATAGGAGACCTACTACCCTAAGTCTTCGAAGCAGCAATTCTTTCAATCGTAGGCTATCTTTCAGCCTCTTTGTCTTTGATCTCCTTGAGTTGCTTGTTCCACTCTGCATCAAGCTCTGGATCAGCTATTTCTTGGATTAATTTTGTCCCTTGATCCTCACTGTCCTCACTAAAAGACTCATAGGCCACCTCATTGATCACCCGATGCTCGTATATTGGATAATCATGATACTCAAATTCCTCATCTTCCAGCCTCTCAGTTTCCTCTAGTTATCGTTGTTCGAGCTCATCTGAGATTTGAATTGTAGCCTCCATTCTAGGTGGTTCCATAGGAGGGAGAGCTAGGGCATTAACCATTGCCTGGCGATTGCAGCTTGCACCATGCGATTAGCAAGCATTCCTGAAATTTTAAATGGCACATTTTGCATATACTTGACAAAGGACTCTGGGAGAGTGAGGGCAGGCATTGTAACAGCAGATGAAGTGGGTGGAAGGGAAGGATACATGGAGGATGACAAGATTGGTGAGCTTGTGGCGGAGGATGAATCCACCGATATGACCCACATCATAGGAGAAGTGGAGGCCAAGTTGACAGTAATGTCCATTGTGGGCGGAGAGGAAGCAGCTATTGCAACTGAAGTGGGTGGGATGGTGGCAATAGGAGCAGTAGTAGATGAAGAGGGTGGAGACCTTGGTGGGTTAGCCTCCATCTCCTCGCCCTCATGGAGTGGATCTTCAAGTATTATAGGCATCTCTATGACACTGCTCATTTTTCTATGCTTCTTAGGAGGCTCGACCTCTGAGGCCTTTCTGGCATACACTTTTGGGTTAATCTGCTACTCATCAACCTCCTTTCTCTTTCTCGACTTGACACATGGCAGGGATTTGGATGTTTCTCTAGTTGTAGTGGCAGTCATCCCACCATCAGAACCACTTGGCTCACTTTTGAGCCCCTTGAATATCAAGGTGACTCCTTTTTGCTTTATTCAATTGACCTTCCCATTGATCCATGCCTTTTTTCAAGCCTCAACGGGCTTGGTAAGAATGTCAAGGTCATCAACCTTTGGCTCGTCTCAATCAATTAAAGGAAACAGAAGATTTTCAATGGTACTATACCTTGGGTCGATCACTGTGCTCTCATCCTCTTCAAGATGATCTGGAACTAGACACAGGTTCACCCTTTTCACGAAGTATGTCATCATACGCATATAATTCTGTATCAGCACCTCAAATTCATCCTTGCGATTAGCCCAAAAATCCTCAACATGGTGGAGGTGGGCATACTCTGGTCCAAGTTCCTTTCTAATATGACCGTATGGGTCCATCCTCGGCCGAGTTGTATGTTGTCTGAAGTGGTATTTTGCCAGCTCCTTCTCTGAATTTCCCGTGCATTGGGAAGTATGAATTTGATACATCCCCTGGCCAAGTCCAAGGGGATAGGGGTCCCTTCCAGACATTTTCTACTTAGGATGTTGTGTATATGTCATAGCTTCCATTCTAGTTCCAATAGTATAATCTGGTCATTAGGGCACTGGGGCAGCTTATTCGGCCTTTCTGTGAATCCTTGGGCGCAAATGTAGGTGAATTTGGGAAAACTGAATGAATAGGAAGGCATAGTCCTTGAGGAGGGCTCTCGCACTATGAGAGACTCTTCTCTACAAATCACCTCCAAGCAACCGAATGACATAGGCGATGAAGGCATCATTCACCCTACAGTAATCTCTCTTGAATTTTTTGTATTTTAGCTGAGGGTATTTGTCATAGGGTTTAAGCTCTCTCCCCGATGCCTCATTGGACATTACAGACAATCTGACATAATGTCATTGATCGGCAAGTGAGTATACCAGGTAGGATGTCATATAGAATTTTGAGGTCTTCTTCACATTGAGGAATTGCTCATGAAAGCAATTGCTGATTATCTCCCCCCAATAGAATGCAGCGTCATCCCCATGGAGAATCTACTCGACAAAATACATCATCCACTCTTGGAAGAAATTTGCAGCAGGAATCCCATTACTTGGCTCAATAGGGTGATAGATCATGGTAATCTTCAAAAAAATCATTGCGGTAGAGCTCTTGAGGAACTTTGGTAGCATTGCCCCGCTGATCCTTCAACCAATATTGGTTGATCAATTTCTTACACCCCAAGGGATCCTGGTCCCACAATGCCTTACACTCCTAAATATTTAGGGTCTCCACTCTTTCAAAAGTAGGGATGTGGAAGGTTTTAGTTATCCTGAGATGGGACATGTCAACCAAGATGTTGCCATCCATGTCCACAATGGTTCTTGTTTTAATTTGGTATGCCTCCCTGCAAGCCATCACCAGTTCAACGGCCACCAAAGTGGGCGGGAAGCCCGCAGCCTTGGGAAGTCCACTACTTCTAATCAATTTTGCATTTTTGTCTTTGTTTCTATTCTGACTCTTTGTGTAAACTCATAGATATCGGCATACCCGATATTGGTTTTTGTGATATCTTTCTAACTAGTTGTGATCTTAGAATGCAATGGCACGCCCTGAAATTGGTACCTCATCTGATTTTTATCTTCTTTGCCTCGAGGGGATTTGGCAGTTCTTTTCCCTTTGTCCTTGGTCATCCCAGAGGCCTCTACACCAGATTCCATAAATCCTGCATAGAGAGATGGGAGTCAGCAACATTAACATGAGAATGTGGCCTCGAACAAATCCTTTCCAATCAAGGTTAGATCCACAACATTCTTTTAAGAAAATTCTAACACTTGATATCAATAATACTGGATGGAAAATAGGTGAACCACACTCGTAGGGCCGGATTTCCCTTGGCAGAATGCTATTTGGAAGGGCAAGCAAGGCTAGGCACTCTTGATGACTTTTCTCGATATTAGATTTGCTCAACAAAAGGTTCATGTGGGAGAAGGTCCATTTTTAGCATGTGGTTCAAAGTCCATTTTCAATTTGGACGCCATTTGAGCCATCATTTTGGCATTTGAGCTTTACCTACAGGAAGGTTGTTTGGAATAGTGTTGGGAAAACAACATTCTAGAAGTCAAGTTCCAAAGTCCAGGAAGCTGCTATGGGACAGCCGTGCAAAACGGCGAAATGCGAATGAAAGTCCGAAAGATCAAACCCAAGGTGATTTAGTAGTTGATCAAAAACTGCCAAGGAAAATGGAGGTTCGAGGCCCGGTGTCTAGAAAAGTGGACAGTTTTAGCCATTTAGGACGGCGGAAACAAGACAGAGTTCCAGTGATGAAATTCTAGAGGCCAGAGTCTAGGAGCAGTTTGGATGTTTCAATTTTATTCAAATCGCGGGGGCAAAAAATGAACTGGGGTCCGAGAGCTGGGAAGTTATTTGAGGTCATCTGTATGCAACGGCGAAGTAGATACGGCATCATGGGGATGAAATTCCGGGGGCCGAGATCCGAGGATGACTTCGAAGTTTGATTTTGTGCTAATCAGTTTAAGCGGACCCCACATGTTCCAGATCCAAGGTCCGGAAAGACACTAGAGAAAATCCATTTAATTTGGTAGAGGCACAACAGAAACTTGGGAAGGGAAGTCCGGAGGCTGAGACACGAGATGAGTTTGGCTGCATGTCAATTTTCTCTAATTTTTTACTTTGTGTGTGGCCACGGAGAGGTCTAGGTCCAAAAGATGCGGTCGCTTGCTCCAGAGAACAACGATGGGAAGGTCAGATTTCGACTTAGAATTTTAGCCTCCAATCCCTTAATTTTCAATTTTCTAACTTGTGGGTTTTTAGGCCAGGGGCACTATCCTACTAGGTTTCAAGTTCATTTTGATTTCCACTTAATTTTTAACTCATGGTTTCGATAATAAGGAAAGGGTAGGCAGGCGGAGAACCTACCTCGAATCCCAAAAGAATTAGAATGTTGAATTCGTGAGGAACAACAAAGATGGAGCTCGGGCACGGAGGCAGAGGATGTTGGGGTCGAAGAGCGCTTCAAATTTCTTCTTGTCATGTGAAAATGATAGGTAAAAACTCATTTAAATAACCCCCAATGCAATCAATGCCTTATTAAATGCTTGGTACGATGGACAATCAGGTAGGTGAATTCAAATTTCTGGGGTGGCAGCGGGAGATCTGGGTTTGGGATCCGAAAAAATGTCTCAGGATAGCCATTGAAAAACTGCGAAGTTAAACCAAACAGCGAATAGGAACCTAGGGTCCACGGTGCAGGAAGACATCGACCATTGGCCATGCAAAATGGTGAAGCCAAAATAGCATCCCAAGGATGAAAGTCCGAGAGCCAAGGTCTGGGAGGCGGAAAGACACGAGGTCACAGCCGCTAAGTTTAACAAGTGATTCAGATAGCCAGGAAAGCATCGGGGTCTAGAGTCCAGGAGGACATTAGACATTGGCCATCAGCAACAAGGAAGCCAAAAAAAGGAATCCCACAAAGGGAAACCTGAGTGTCCGGGCCCGAAGGGAGCCACAGACGCCAGAAAGGAAATTTGACAGAGAAAACCCAAAAGGGTTTTGGACTTAGCAATTTTCCAAGGGGAAAAATTTGGTCAACCCTAAATGAGACTTTTGAGAGCGTTTTGACCATCAAGGACATCAAAATGGGCCACGCAAAATGAGGCAAAGCAAAAAGGACCTGGCAAGTCAAAAGGAAAGAGGGGGTCCTCATTCCAAACGGGGCGTGTGTGCAAGAGGCACAACAGATTCTAGGTATTAAACCAGTCAAGCAAAAATTATGGAAAATGCATCCATAGATTGCGCTACTTATGAAGGTTGAACTAAAGAAGTTAGTGGATGTTGGATTCATAAGATCAATAGATTATGCCGACTGGATTTCCAACCTTGTCCTTGTCACTAAGCCAAATGGATAGATCCACATTTGTACAGACTTCAGAGATTTAAACAAGGCCTATCCAAAAGATGATTTCCCATTACTGAACATAGACATTATTTTTGATATTATCATAGGATATGAGATGTCCCTCATGGATGGTTTCTTAGGCTACAATAAAATACGCATCGCCCCTAAGGATCAACACAAAATGGCCTTCACATGTCCATGGGGAACATACTATTGGAATGTCATGCCTTTCAGCTTAAAGAATGCAGGCACCACATACCAGAGAGCAATGACAACAATATTCCATGACCTCATGCATACTTTAGTGGAAGATTATTTAGATGACCTCTTGGCTAAATCTTAGACATGAAAAGATCATCTCAGAGTCCTGGACAAAAAATTTAGGTGGCTAGAAGAATACAACCTTCGTTTGAACCCAAAGAAATGTGCTTTTGGGGTTACTTCAGGAAAACTATTAGGCTACATAGTTTCATGAAGAGGCATAAAATTTGACCTTACAAAAGTAAAATAAATCTTGAACATGCCTCCACCAAAAGGAATCAGTGAGCTAAGGACACTACAGGTCAGATTACAGTCCATCAGACACTTCATTGCTCAGCTAGTAGAAAAAATTCAGCCATTTCAGTACCTGTTGTGAAAAATTATCCCCTTTGTGTGGATAGATAAATGCCAAAGAGCCTTCCAACAAATAAAAGAATATCTATTGACACCACCTATCCTAATACCTCCCATTGAATTAAAATTTTTGATCGTATATATCTTTGCAACCACCAATGCACTAGGGGCATTATTGGCACAAAATGACTATGAAGAAAAATAAAGAGCCATATACTATATCAGTTGCACACTGATCGTATATGAACTCAATTACACATCCGTGGAACATTCATGTCTTACAGTTGTCTTTGTGGCCCATAAATTAAGACATTATATGTTGAATCACCAAACATAGTTGGTAGCAAGGATTGATCCACTAAATTATCTTCTAAGTCAAGCAGCATTAACAAGTCGGTTAGCAAAATGGTTCATGATATTGAGTGAATACGACATACAATATGTTGAGCACAAGGAAATAAAAGGACAGGTAATAGCTGATCAACTTGTACATGCACCTATCCAAGGCACTCATCTATTAATAACTAATTTCCTTGATGATTCTATCTTTCATGCAGAACCTACATCACCTTGGAAACTATATTTTGATGGGTCTCATACTGGTCACGGCTCAGGAGCTGGTATCTTGTTCATCACACTGGAAGGGGATTCCATTCCTAATGCATTCTATATCATCTTCCCTTGTACTAATAACATTGCAAAATATGAAGTGCTAGTCACAAGACTCAAAATGGCAATAAAATGGAAAATTTAGAAATTGCTAGTATTCGGGGACTCTTAGTTAGTTATCAACCAAGTGAATGATGATTATGAAACAAAGGATGAAAATTTTTTGCCCTATAAATGAATGGTGGATAGCTTTCTAACCTATTTTAAATTGATTTCCTTTGAAAAAATCCCTAGGGCACAAAACAAGGTTGACGATGCAATGGAAAATATTGGATCTCTCTTGGACATCCCCAAAAATGTGTCACAATTTGACTTCTTAGTGGAACAACTATTGATTCCTGCATACGATGTTCCAGAGTTAGAGATGGTTGTGAACTTGTTGGTCCCAACTCACCTTGGTATCAGGACATCTATGATTATCTGAAGTCCCAAACCCTTCCACCCAACCTATCCAATAATCAGAGCAAATCCTTCATCTAAAAAGTCACCTAATACACCATCGTCAGTGACACCCTTTACCACCGTAGTTTTGACAACAACCTTCTTCATTGTCTCGACATTGATGAAGCTCGCACAAATTTATGTGAGGTACATGAGGGTATATGCGGATCTCATTTGAGTGGCCCAACTTTAGCTAGGAAAGTCACCAAAATAGGGTATTACTAGCCAACACTAGAAAAAGATTCTCTTTAGTTTGTCAAAACATGTCAAAAATTCCAGGTGCACAATGATCTAATCCATGCACCTGCACAGGAGCTGAGATCGATCACTTCTTTGTGGCCCTTCACACAATGGGGACTCGAACTCATGGGAAAAATCCATCCATCCTCCTCCAATGGCCATAAGTTCATCATTACCGCCACTGAGTACTTCACTAAGTGGATTGAAGTCATCCCCCTCACTTACATCACCAGTAAGTAGATTTCAAAGTTTATCCTTAATTACATCATCTATCGGTATGGTTTTCCATAGTCCATCATCACAAATAATGGTCATCCGTTTAAAAATCAAGATGTTTGTGAACTCTATGAGTGGTTCCACATCCAACACCATTTCTCCACACCATATTATCCGCAAGGCAATGGTCAAGTTGAGGCATCCAATAAAAAAATTCTTCACATTCTTAAGAAGATCGTCAACAACGTTGGTCGAGATTGGCATCTACAACTCAATCTCACCTTGTGGGCCTATCGTACCATCATACTCATACCCACTGGAGCCACTCTATTTTCCTTGGTCTATGGATTTGAAGCTATATTTCCCATCGAGGTCAAAATTCCTTCTCTCTAATTCTCCTTGAAGGGAATGATCAATGACAAAGAATACAGACAGTCTCGCCTGCATGAACTAGAAATGCTACAAGAGAGAAGACAAAATACCTTGAATCACTTAAAGGCATATCAAAATCATCTTTGTAGGAGCTATAACAAAAGAGTTATGGTCAAAAAATTTGAAATTGGTGACTTGGTCATGCAAAATCCAAGAAACCAAGCTGACCATGAAAAGCCTTGAAAGTTTGAGCCTAATTGGCTTGGTCCTTATATCATTACTACGACATTTGGTTCTAGTGCTTATCAGTTAGCCACACTTGATGGAGAACAGTTGACAGAACCCATCAATAGCCTGCATCTATGAAATTTCTATACATAGCATCAGAGAGTTTGGCTAAAACTTTAAAAATACAAAAAAAAATGAAAAATCAAGAAAAAAATTGTCACCCTGATGAAAACCTGGCAAACAGGCATCTTGGTGACACCAAAAAAATCAAAAAATGGCAAAAATAGTAAAAATAAATACATTCGTCCAATAGTGAAAACCTGGCAAATAGGCGCTTTGGACAAGTACCATGGTAAAATCTTGGTAAACAGGCGCCATGTGTAGTCGCTCATTGCTTCACCATCTACTATTATTCCAATCGGCCTTCATCCACTTTGCATAACAATGACATCCTGACATTCATGACATTTTCCATCAGTCTTGTCATTTTCGTCCATGGCTAGTAGTGGTTGACATCATGCCTTGCATATCCTTGTCTTTTATCCCATGTACACCCTTTTTCATGACATCCTACTTAGGTAATTCTTGACCTTTATCATTCGACTGTAGTGGGTATCACGCATGGTCCAGACATTTGTAAAAATTCCTGAAAAAAGTCATAAAAATTGTAAAAAGTCATCAAAATTGGAAAGTCCTGAAAAAAGTCATCAAATTTGGAAAAATTCCTAAAAATTGAAAATTGTCCTGAAGAAAATATAAAAAAATTTGAAAGGCGTCAAAAATCTCAAAACAAAGTCAAGTTTGTCTCGTCATTTCAATCAATCATGTCAATCAATCTTTGTCCTAGTCTAAACTACGTTGTCTCTAGGCATTTGCTATGTAGGAAAGATTCATCTTTGAATCCCTAAGACATTAGGTCTATCTTTTTAGGTTTGTCAAAATAAAATCATGACTCAATATTTTGTCCTTCTGACAAAGTCATTGGTCATGTCGAACTATGAGGTCTTTGAGTGCACGATGTAAGAAAGGCCATCAAACGATGAGCCCCTGAGGCCGCACTAGGTCATTCCATTAGGGTTCAGGTCACTACACTTTCACACATGTCAAATATCTTCAAGTCAATCAAATCATCCCTCAATTCTAAACATACAATCTATTAGCAAACTTTAAACAATATTTTTAATCAACATTTCAATCAAGCTTCGCATGCCAATGCTGGTGTGGGATCAAATCTTTCATCTAATCAAATTCTATCAAGGCAAGTCAACTTGTCAATCATCATTCTCCTTCAGATGTGTCCTTCTGAAGAACAACTATTGCCATCTATTTTTGTTATTGGATATGATCTTCCTAAGCATCATCATCATCATCTATCATTTTGATGGATTCTCCTGACTTTGAGAATCCATCCTCTTAACATCAACATCATTCAGGATGTGTCCTTCCTGAATCTGGCATCACTCGGCATCTAGCAACCTAGACCTCATCAACCTTGGCATTTCGACATCAAAACATTTGACATTTTTAACACTTGACATTTTTGTTCACTTGAAAAACACTTGGAAAACATTATATGTCTTTTTAATGGTTATCATGATATTAGCTCCTTATGTTAGAGGATCCACAACATATTAGGATGATCATCCTTGTCCTTTTGATCATCCTGCTACTAGTTTCTCGAGGATGTCCTAACTTCAGGATTTAGAGGAGCAACGACGTAGTATGATGGTTTTTTTATCTTTTATTGGATTTCATGTGGCTAGTTTCTTGAGGATGTCCTGACATTAGGATTTAGAGAAGTAACAATGTTTCATGACTAGTCTTTTCTATTTGCGGTTGGTTATGACAAACTAACTTGGAACAATTATGTTCCTTGTATGAGTCATGATCATCCTTGTCAGCAATTTTTTGTCCTATGTGATGGTTCGACCTTGCACACTATTGATCTATGTCATATCATAGTGTTTGTTTTCCATTACAACATTCCGCCCAATGATGATTAAGAGCAACAACTATTATAGTACTATGGCAATTATTGAAGGATTCTTATTTCTGCACTAACATCCACCTTCGTCTTCTCTTCTCCCATCCTTTGATGATATCATGTGACATAAAAAAACATAGGTGCATACATGATCATATGAGCATTTCATTATCACATTTCACATTTGCATACATCAAATATAATAATATCAACATTCACATTGCATGACATATGAGTTTGTCATCCATCTGGCATATAATAAAATCGTCATTTGCATTAACATATAGACATAAAAACCATCATTTTCATTAACATATAGGAATAAAAACACCATGCATCACATGATGCATACATACATAAACATATCCATAACTGCATCCATTATCATCAAGCACAACATCCATACATCTCATAATACATTAATGCATCCATCTCATCATATAGAATACCATTATCATCAGCATATAAATAGGACCATCATGACATATAAGGACAAAATCATCATCATTAATGCATAACATCACATCACGTCATATAAAGCATAAAAACATCATAAAACAAAACATGTAGTATGTGTCAAGATCATCTCATATATATATCTCAAAAATAATAATGTGATGGGATAGAATCTAGAGGAATCCCAAAAATGGAGCTCGTTGGCTAGAAAGTAAACATATAAAATGCCTCATAACAATAAAGAAATATAACCCCTAAGTTGTGCCCTCTTCATCTCATGGAGGTGAACCATGAGGCGATTGTTGCTGACTCATCATTTCAATGGTAACCTATACTGCTAAGGTGAGTGGAGGTTGAGATCTAGAGGGGTCAATAATGGGAGGTTAGCTATGCTCTGGTTGGTGTCCTAATGACACTGATCTCTGACTATGGCTTGACCTATGACTGTGGCCTAATGAATGCCTATGTGAATGATATGACCTATGGCCTAAACACTTCTAGAAGGAAGTGGACTTGCCTACACTGGTGTGACTATTGTTGTCTGATCTACTATTATTGTGAGTTCGGGTACCACTACCAGTCCTGCTATATGATCTCGAAAATCCAGGGTCTCATCTCTCAGGTGGCACAAGTTGCTCATACAATAAAATGTACTTGCCTATGCTCTCACTCATCCTAGCCAACTCTCCGTCCATGTCCATTGAAGGTTCTGAGCACAACTATGTGACCTCCCTCACCCATCTCTCGGCCTCCTCCTACCAAATCACAATCTGATCCTTGTCCACCCGCACCACCTCTAACTCTGTTGATAAGGCCTTGTTTTGAGACAAGGTTGCATCTAGTTTTCTTTGAAGGTCAAAAACTCTTTGATTAGCGGTAGAATCTATAGGAAAAATAGGTGGCCCATCACCCTCCTCCTCCACCTCAATCATCATCTCCCTTAGCCTCCTTTATGCCTCATCCTCCCCCTCCTCCTCCTCATCATCCCTCTCCTCCTCTCTTGTGATCTCCTCCACATCAATGTCTCGTGGGCAGTGCTCCTGAAAAATATCCTCTGCTCTAACCTATGCCTCCTCCTTTGCCTCCTCCTCTGCTCTAACCTTTGCCTCCTCCTTTGGTCGCTCTCCCTCTTATCTATCACCCTCCTCCTCACCCTCCTCTCTGATGGGTGAAAACAGTGCTCCACCCACCCGCTTTCGGACTCTCCTTGGCTACCTCTTGCCTCCAACAACCTCTCCTCCTCCTCCCACCCCAACCATCCCCACCACCATCTCCACCCTCACCACCTCTATCATCCACTCCACCCCTCCTTCCATCCCCTCTCCCACCATCCCCTCAGCCTCCATCCCTCCCCCTGCCACCATATCTCTCCTCCCTATCCTCCCCTGTACACCCATGGAATGATTGATTGTCGATCAATTGGTGCGGGACCATCTAGATCTATCAATGGGATTGACCTATGAATCTGCCACCAGGTATCATAATTTTTGGACATCCCAGAATCTTCTATCCCTCCTCTCCATCCCCACTATTGTGAAACTAACCTATCAATCTACTGCTCTACCAAGGGCACTGCTATAGGAGGCCCCCACATGGTCTCTCTCGATGACCATGCATACTCATTCACCCCCATAGGCACACCCTGCTACTCTCCAAACTATCATAATACCCATTGGGGAAGGTACATCTCAATGATCCTCTTACTCTGTACACTCTGACCAATCAAATACTTGAACTATTAGCACAAGGAAAGATGTCCATCCTCATCTGGCCACTGGGCACAAACTCTGAATGGCCTCTAGAAAAACTCATGATATTATCAATCCTATGATGCCAGTACCTTGTATCTCCTACTTGGGTTTTGGTAACTGAACCTACATATAGATATGCATAGGGCATACCCTCGCCCAACTGCTGAATCTGAACTGGTGGGCAAAAAATAGGAATGTGCTCCCATGCCCAGATCATTAAAAGTGTAGTACCATAGCTAATACTTTGTCCCTCTTGATAGGCCACCTCATGCAATTGGTGATATAACATGCCCAAGAAACATGGCCCCCAATCAAACATTTTCATGTCCCTATGCATCCGCACCAATACATCCCCCCATCCAATAGGGAATCTATGCCCACGGCGATCTGGTATAAGGACTCCAGTGATCAATGTCATCAACATGGCATCCCACTGAGGATAATGCTTAGCCACAAACTCCCAACCAATCTCATAACCCTAGATCATAAAACTAGCATCATCAACGGCATCATAAATCTCTACCAAGGCATGTCGCCCTATGTGCAGATCATAGACTACTCGCTCCTCGTTGATTGAGATGTGGAGTATCCTATATACATCCTCCAAGGTCACAGTGGCCTCTCCTATGGGCAAGTGGAAGGAACATGTCTCTGAATTCCACCTCTCACAAAGTTTTGTCAACAATCCCATGTTTTCCCGAATAATGGGCATGTAAGTGACATAATAGAGACCTAATATCATCAGTTTTCTCTGCTCGTCATCTCGCAGCTGATCCCTAAAGGCATAAGTAGATGGCCTGAATTCACATGTATAAATGGGTACTAGTCATTTATGCGCATGTAGAAACGAGGGTTAGCACACATGGACTAGCATTACAAAGCATTATTACTATCTGTGTAATCAAAAAGGCATCTGAAAAAAGAGTCTACACTAAGTCAACTCTATTCAACCCTAGTCAACATCAATTGTGTCACATTGACTGCAATTGCATGGCATTAAGTCATATGCCTTGTTGCATTCCGCACATGTGTTGCATTCAAGCAATTGTGTCATTCAAGCTCGCAATTGTGAAGCTCTAAATCGCTTACGTCATTTGACATGGCAATTGCATCATTTCATAATAGTTGTGCCATTTGGCATAGCACTTGTGTCACAATATTGCACTTGTGTCGCGTGCTTCCACATTTGCGTTGCATTTTAATAGTTGTGTTCTATGAGCTAGCATTTGCGTCATTTTAAACCTAAAGCCTATCCATCCCTTGCACTTGCATCATGACACAAAAAATGTGTTGAACACGATTGTGATTGTGGTTTACACGAACGCATTTGCGTCGCAATGCATTCATTTTCATGTCCTAAACCCTAATTAATGCATGAAAAATGATAAAATGAAAGTCAGGAAGAGGTACTTACCAATGCCTCTGCGCCCTCAGGTCATCGGAAGGTCCTCACTCGATAGTCATGGTGCTCTGTCATTGGGATCACCATCTTCTCCTCATGCTCTACTCTCCAAAATTTCTAAATAGCAAAAGTGAAAATGACACCTAGATTTCCTTTTCAAACCTATTTATAGGTTGAAAATTAGGGTTTTTACTTTTGGGTTTGTAGTGGAGGCTCATTTGATTGCCTCTGACCGACATTTTTGCTAGCTTAACATCCCTCATTTGTGAAACCGATCGCGTCATTATTTTTTTGGGCATCCATTTAGCTTAAATAATTCCTCTATGTCCTTCTAACCAAATTCAACTATTAGTTAAATAATGATCAATTATTTAATTAATTCACCTCTCTTATTCTTCAAGACTATTTAAATAAATCACATTTATTTAAATATGCCACTAATGTCTAAAGTCCTCTTTAAATTAAATAAATTATTAAATTTATTTAGTTAATCCAGTATTCCATCTTGACTATTTAAATAAATTAATTTTATTTAAATATGTCTCTAATATTAAAGTCTTCTCATAATTAAATAAATCCCCCACAATTTATTTAATTATTAACCCACTTCTTCCACAATTAAATAATTTAAAATTAATTATTTGATTATCTCATTTAATTCATTTCCAAATTTAAATAAAAATAATTTATTTGAATTTCCCTCTTTTTAAGTAAATAATTTAATTATTATTTACTGTCACATGACTTCACGATTTTGAATTAAATATAATATTAAATTCAAAATAACATTTCCCTCCACAAATTAAGTAATTTCTAAAATGACTTAATCTTCTAACTCATTCTTTTTCTATTATTAAATTTTATCTCCCTGTCACACATATTCTCATTCCTTGATCTAATTTCTTAAATTAAATCTTGTCCACTCATTTTGAATTTCACCCTAAAGTTGCCCTAACCCTAATTGTGGGTTGCTATTTTGAATCCTGACCATTGATTTTAGGGCACTTCTCAATCTTCAATCTTGTATATTCATCCAAAATGGCAATTTTATCCTCATTTTGGCATCTTGCAAATCTTGAATCTTGCACGCTTTTCAATTCTTGAATCTTGCATTTTTTATTTTTTTTCATTTAGCTAATTAGTTTGCATGTAGTATTTAGTTTCTCTTGCATAAGCATTGAAGAATCCTTCAACACTTGTTTAGGACTAGTCATTATTAGATTGCTCATCATAAATCTAAGGGCAAACTCATATTTTCAACAAGTTTAGAAGGTGTAATGGAGGTCAGTCATGGAGAATGAAGACATTGGGTAAAATATTTTCATTCATTTTTCATTTATTCCTTTGCACTCTATTATTTACTTTGGGATTTTATGTTGCATGTGATTTGCTAACAACCTAAGAAAAATACCCTTTGTTAAAATTCTATTAGAAAACCATACTAATTTCTTTATTAACCTTTTTGTTGGAGAGGTGCAATTGAGGTCTTTGTTATCTTCCATGCGTAATCAGGTTCATTGGAAAGATCATGGGAGGGAATATGCTCAAGAAGAGAAAAATGTGGGTCTTCAAATGAGATCCCCCAACAGTAGACCTGCAGATTTTAAAGCTAATTTTTTAGCTCTTACAGTGGATGAAAAAATGAAAGAAAGATATGATGGAAGCCTTCGAATTTGTTATAACCATTTCATGGAACACGAGAAGAAATTGATTGGTAAATCCTAGCATGCCTGTGAAGAGAGATACACTCCATTACCAGCATATCTAAAGAAAATAGAGGTGATCTCCCCTCTTAACATGAGATGGTCCTTCAAAAGAGTAGATGTCTTGGCTAAAATCCTGAAAGACCTCAGAACATATTGGATAGGGATGCGGTATAGACCTCCCTTGTTGCTCTATACAACCCTTGCTTTTCATATTAATATAGATCAAGATGATAAAATCTTCAATGAGTGGCAAGAGGGAGTTACTTTCCATAGAGGCTTCCTCCATACACCTATAGATTTTGAGAAAATAGCAAAGGATTTGTATGATATTAGTGCTAAGTATGAAGAATGGAACAGAAATGGAGGACAGGGCCACAACAAAGGGGTAGGAGGACCTGCCAGGAATTAGGAAGGGGAGTAAATGATGAGGTAAAAATAATCTCATCATAGTAACATAATAAATTCCTAGCTCATAAGTAAAATCCTTATCCTCTACCAATTAATTAAACTTTAGTAAAAATAATTGCTTATTTCTTTAAAAAAATAGTACAAACTTTATTTCTTATAATTTATTGAAGTATCTTGCCAATGCAGATTTAATGGGTTATTTTAAGTATTTTGTAGGATAATAATCGGTCATCAAGCTGTAGTTAAAAGCATTCAATCAACACATGCTCCAAAAAATATTAAATATGTGTGCTAGAAACATGCTCCAAAACTTTAGAATGATAGACCAAAGTTATAGTTGTTGTTAGTTTAATTTATGTTATGTTTTTAAAAAAATAAAGACTTCATGGCTCAACTTGAGCCTCTTTAATATCTATGTAATGGGTATTTAAAGACATAAGTTTTTTTGTAATCTATTATAGACTTTTTCAATGGTAATCTAAGCTATTTGAAATATAGGACTTAGCTAGAAGTTTTCTATAAATATGTAATCTCCAGAAGCGAAAGATAATGCAGAATAGTAATATTATGTTGTTGACATGTTTTCTGAATATATATAAAGAAATTATTACATATCAATTTCTGAGTTGTTGAGTTATGGATGGAAATTATTTTTAATGGAAGAATTTTTGAATTAGTGTAGACATGGAAAAAGTACAAATTCATTTTGACACACCTGATCCCGATTTACTAACAACATTTCCTCCTAAATCACATTCTCAGCATTTCATTGCATTCTATCCCTTAATTTGATAAATCATTATTTATTGGATTAAGTCTTCTCCTTTCAATGATTAAATAAATCATTTTATTTAATTAAATTCTCTAAAGTCCTCCTATTAAATTAAATAAATTAAACCTTATTTGATTTAATCTAACATATTCCTCCTTGATTAAATAAATCAAATCATTTATTTAATAAAATCATTTCCTCTCAATTATTGACTTAAATCAATTCACAAACTTAAGTCTAAATTGTCACATCACCTAATTCTTCATTAAGTTAATCAAATCCTTGATTAAGTTAATCTCAATCCCTAAATTCCTCTAGAGAATGAAAGTTGCACAATAAATCAAATACTTTGATTTATTAATTCTTCTATTTTCCCTCACAAGGCATCAAAAAGGGAATATTCCTCTTTTGAATTTAAAAAGGCCAAGTGAACTTGGTCCTTCCAACAAGGCATTTAAAGCCTCTTACATGTCCTTGACCTTGAGCCAACTGACATTAACTTCATTCCTTTTCCCTCTTCAACATGTCATTTCTCAAATTTGAAATGCCACCTAATTGCATTTATTGGCACTTTGGCCAAAATTTGCTCATTCCTCATCCAATCACATGTGGACAAGTGGCACAATGCCATTGGATTATCTTTTGTCCCACATTGCTTAATCTTGCTCACTTCTTCCAAATAGAAATCTATAAATTGGAGACCCTTCTCCTTAATCTTCATCCACAATTCACATGCAAAGTTACTCTCTTCAAGTGAACTAATTTTGCTCATTTCATCCATACACTCCTATCATTTTCAAATTTGCACCAAGGTTATGCTCAAATCTCTTTGGAGATTTGACCATTTCTTCATCAATCCACATTGCAACCATAGGAATTGGGAAAGGGCCAATTGCAACACATCATTGGCACCAATTCCCCCATAAGATCATCAACTTATTGGCTTAATTAGGATTTAGTTTAAGTTTCTTGCTTTATGTTCTTCATTTTCCTAATTTTAGCTTAAATAGGTGGATTTCATGGGGAATCCTTCAATCTTTGTATGCATTTTGATCTAACACTAACAATTTTTGACGTCTTTGTGCACTTGCAGGTTTAGGGGTTCACATTTTGGCACTAGAAGGAGGGCAATCTCACTTTTATCACATTTTTTCTTCAAAATTCTATAATTTTTTTCACGTTTTTTGCTCATATATAGGAAATTGCACCGCGGATCAGGCACACGATGTTGTATTGCACCGCAGACTCATATGCGGTGCTATATTACACCGCACCCTCAGAAACCCGCGGCACCATATAGCACAGCAATCGCTTCTCGCCTTTGAAATCTCAAATTTTTCCAACTTTCGTCGCTTCCAAACTCCACCGCACCTGCGGTCTTTGTTTCTATAGAGCACCACATACAATCGACTGCACGGCTCTGTATGGCACCGCTTTCTTTTCGAAATAGCACTGCACCCACCAAACAGCACCGCACTTGCTAAACTCCACCGTAGGAACAGTTTGTTTTTTTAATTTGAGTAAATTTTTAACTTTTTAACATTAATTTGGTTTGCTATATTATTGCTCTCTATTTTTTCTGTCATTTTGTATGTTGGAGAAGAGGAAAAGCAAAGGAAGAAGTCATTATGATATCATGTTCACCAAACCAAAGTATTCTTAAACACTAAAAGTGTTCTTTAACACTTCTTAAGAAAGTTTGTTAAATATCTTTGGCCTTAGGAAAACTAATTTTATTTTGGGGTTTTAAAAAGAACAATAAAAATTTCCCATGATACCATGCTTATATTGTGCAAAGTGTTTTTAAACACTTAATTGTTCTTCAACACTCTTCAAAAACTTGTTAAAATCTTTGATCTTAGGACACTAAATTTTCATTGGGCTCTAAAAAGAACAATCAAATTTTTTTTTTCAAAAGTTGCCAAGGGGCTAAAAATAATTTTAGGCAAACACACTAGATTTGGTTTAAAAGGTAAAAATTGAACAAGGCAAACTCACACTTCATTTTGGTGCTTAAAAAGAAGTCATCATTGCTTTGAAGATAAAATGAACAAATGTTTTCCATGTTTTGCAATCGTTTTTACGAATTAATATTATCTAAAATGTGTATGTGCTTCTCTCGCACTTCATTGTGATCTTGAGAATCAAAAACATTTTGGTAATATTAAGTTGTTAAAAGGATTGCCTTCACATTTCAATTTGGGCACTTAAAAATTGAACAAAATATGTGAGTGTGAGCATGACATACTGCAGAGGTTTTCCCCTTTGTTTTTCAATGAAGGTTGTATGAACGATGAGATATGTTTGCTCGCTTTTGTTTATCTTAGAGGGCCTGCCTTGTGGGAAAAAGTACTCACCCAAGGGAACAACCCAACTAGGAACACGCTAAATCCAAGCGACTTCCAACCAGTATATAAGTGTGGATATTGGAACAAAGGCCAAATCACGAGGATTATTCTGACGAGATGGACAGCAATGGACTGTCGCCAATGTTGGATAATCCCCCATGAACGAAATGCCTGAATTAGAACCCTTTGTTCAAAAAAAGGCCAAAACCTTGTCTATCTTGTTGGTGCAAAAGGTCATGTCCTTTGAAGCCGCCCCACGTTATACATGCGGTCTTGTTGTGGAAATGGAAAGTGTTCCATGGGAGATTCATGGGTACTAATGTTTGGGTGACCTGAATGAGTGAGTGTCATGGAGGGGAGCTAGTGTGGTCAAGCATTTAGCCATTCACACAAGATATGCGCAGCTGGATTTATCCAAGTGGGAACCCAACAAGATATTGCCTCATCATCCTAGGATTGTAAAAGTGCTTGGAAGAAATACATTGCTTGGCTCTTGAAAACATTTGAAAACAAACATTCACAAAAGACCCTCAAATTTCAAACCCCTTTGGAGAGACAAATACCTTTTGACAAATTTGAACACTCTTGCTTTCCCTAGGGATTTGATCCTTAGAGGTTTATAAGTGTTTAGATTCTATCAGCATTTGTCTTCAATAAGGTTAAACATAGGGAACTCTTGCCCCATTTTCCTCGATTTCCACATAATGCACCTTGTGGGATGAGAAAGAAAGTGGGACACTAGACATATAGTCTAAAACCTAAGCAAGCAAGTGTCTTGGATAAAAATAATTTCATTGAACCAAGATAAAGAGACAAATTGAACCTCATGTGTGTTGTTTCCAATGATTTCCTGCAAGATCAAAATCCCAAAGCCCAAGTTCAAGAAAGTTAGCCTAAAAATCCGTGAACAATGCCTTGAGATGCTCCTTGAAGTAAGAGAGAGACTTGTATACAATTTTTACAAAAAGTCCTCAAGGAATAACCCCATATTGTATGCATTTTATTGCCAACAAAATCCCCAACTTTTTGAGAGGTTTGCTTTTCTCCCATAGGAAGTCTAGCGTGTTCTTCAATACCGAGTTCTTGTAGAAAGAATTGTGTCTAGGGTCAAGTCTAGAATCAAAGAGTCATCCCCATCCATCTTTTCATCAAAACTCAAATTCATCCCATCATCAAGCTTTTTTGAGAACCTTAAAATAACTCATGCTAAACTAAGAGAACTAGATCAACATCATCCTATTTTGCCTTAACACATTTAGACAAAATAGTCAAATCCCTTGGACGAATTTACCTTTAGGATAATATAGTTTCCTAAGGTTCACTAGTTCGCAAATCACATTGGCTTGACACAACTAGCCAAATCATCAACTTGTGCAAGTTCCCCTAGGATAACACAACTTCCTAGGGAATACAACTTCACTTAAAATCCTGTTTGGCTTAACGCATATAACCAAATTATCACAACCAACCCAAGTCCTAACAGTTTAGCATACCCCTTCAAAGATTCTCCAAAAGGTTTCATGCACTCATTTCATCTGTTTAGCCCATCACCATTTCCATCATCTTTGATCTCTTAGCTTCCCTAGTTCTTCTCTTTTGGGCCTAAAAGGTTAGGATCAAATGATCCCTATTTTTTATGGTGCAAACAAGATCTCAATATAAGAAGAACATGGAGAATATCAATGAAATATCAACTTCTGTGGACATGAGTCAGTTAACCTCTGAAGTAAACCTTGCGGGATCAAGCGATCCCCCAAGTAACTCTCCTCTTACATCACAAAATCCTCAAGAGGAGAGCCATGAGGAAATCATCACAAACGAAGACATGGGGATGACACAATCTGAAATGATGAAAATGGTTCAAGATCCATAGAACCACCAAGTTGTTAGTGCCATGTTCAAGTACCTTAACACATTGGCAAGAGGAGGGGTCCAGTTCCCTCCCGACCTTGGCATAAGCACTAGTACGGACATGTTCCTTACAAATGCCTCCCCATCATCAAATTTCAATCAAGAAATACCTCACACCACCTTGGTCACCACACCAACCTCACCAAATGCAAACACTGGGAGTGCCATGTTTCGAGAGTTACAAAGGCATCACCTAGTGGCCAACAAAGAGGTGGCTACCAACACCACGCCGGATAATTGCATTTCAGAAAATCCATTACATCCATATGTCCCACTCACATTCCATAAACCCGTTGGTCCATCTTCATTTCATGCCACACCAACATATCAGTTAAACATATCAACTTCTCTAACACAAGCAAAAGGTGATTTATGTAGAGCAACCAAAGTCATGGATCCATTCTCTTTCCAGGGTAGCCTACCACTTTTACCCCCATCCTCATTTGTAAACACATCACCTCTTGGAGTGGGTTTTCCTCCCCTAAGCATCAATAGCTTCTTGGATCCGGGCAACATGAACATTGCGTCAAGTTCTCATGTTTTTCCGCGGCATCACAACAACCAAACACAAGCATTCGCACCCCTCCCACAAGTACATCAGTTGGTCCTCAAATGTCCCAAAGCATACCTTTTCAAGGACCAAACATTTTGACCACACCTCCAACAACCCAAGTCCCAACCACTACCATTAACCTTTTGCCCACCACAAAGGTTGGCACGATTCCTATTCCACCACCAATCCCACCAAAAGCCAACATGATAAATTCATTTACCACCCTAATCTTGAACCTTCAAAAGGCCAATCAACAAAGAGTACTCAAGCAACAGCAGCAAGCTCAAGCACAAGCCCTAACACAAGCACAAGCTCAAGCACAAGCCCTAGCACAAGCGTAGGCTCAAGTGCAAGCTCAAGCACAAGCTCTAGCACAAGCACAAGCTCAAGCACAAGCCCTAGCACAAGCACAAGCACAAGCTCAAGAACAAGCCCTAGCACAAGCACAAACACAAGCTCAAGTGCAGGCACAAGCCCAAGCTCAAGCAACAAAAAAAGCACAAGCACAAGCCCTAGCTCAAGCTCAAGCTCAAGCCCAAGCACACTACCAAGCGCAAATGCAAGCAATCCATTTGCAAGCATACCAGCAAGCCCTACAAGACTTTCAGGCACAGCAACAAGCCAAACAACAAGCTTTGTTGGCACAATAGCAACAAGCCTTGTTAGCACAACAACAAATTGACCGATAGCAGGCCTCATGGGAACAACAGCAGATGGACCAGCAACAAGCGTTACTGGAACAACAGCAGCAAGATCAACAACAAGCATTGTTGACACAAATGCAAGCATACCAACAAGCCTTGAATGCACAATAGCGCTTGTAGCAAATGCCCACAAGTACTCTTCCCACCCATCAAATACCTCAAACACCTCAAATCACGTTCATCCCACCTCTCGATCCGAGCAAAGATGTCACAACACAAATCAAACTACTTTTGCAGTAAGTGTTGGACTTACAAGCAAGAAAAACCATGAGAATACTAAGCAACTTGTGCCCTTACCATTTTTATAGAAGCCTCACCATGATACCGTTTCCAAAGGGATTTGATATCCCCAAATTCGACAAGTATAATGGAACAGGTAACCCTGAAAACCACGTCAGGGAATTTCAGGTGCATTGCATGGAAGCCACATATGATGACACGTATCTAATGTGGCTATTCCCTCGAAGCCTCGCTGGTCTAGCCATTGAATGGTTTTCTAGCCTACCCATGGGCATCAAAACATTCGATGAAATCGTAGAAGCTTTCCTTAAGAATTACACCTTCAATATGGGTGCGGATGCTAGTTTGGAAGAACTATTAGCACTAAAACAAGAAAAAGGGGAGTTTTTCGCATCATTCTTGCAAAGGTGGTGATCCAAGGCCAACCAGAGCAAATGGACCATGCCAGAAGAACAACAAGTTTGTACCATCATAGCAAATTTGGATGAACACTTGGCTTTTTACTTGAAAATGCAATGCATCACTTCATATCATCAACTAATCCCAAAGGCGCTCAACATTGAAAGAGCCCTTACTGCACGAGGAGGCACACCAACTTTCACCCCGCCGTAGGACAACCACCTATCTAACAACTATAATGATAAACCTCAAACATGGTTGAGGAATAAAAATATCATGAATGATGGCATGGTAGATGCTAAAGTGGTCATCAGTGCCCCTAAAAAGAATGTCCAAACCTACCATCAACCGCAAAATCATAATCGCAACAATGTGCAGACTAATGCGGTAGTAGCACAGCCACAACCATCTTCCACCAATCAAGTCAATAATGTGGGAAATCAAGGAGGACCACCTCCCCACAACAATTATCCTCCCAAGCAAAAATTCACAGCTCTTGGAGAATCAATTGATTCCATAATGAAAAAATTGGTCAAAGAGAACCTCATCAAAATCTCTAACTCCGAGCAGTACACAGAACCCATGACCAAGCCATTGTGGTACAATGAGAACCTCCTTTGTGACTTTCACAAATTCAAAGGACACACCACTGCTAATTGCATGAGACTCAAAAACATCATCCAAGACCTCATTGAGGATAAAATCATCAACATCGAGCAGCCGACCGAAAACCAAGACCTAAAGATATACATGAATTCGATGCCGAACCATAACCAAGGGAACAATCAAGGAAATAACCAAGGGAATAATAAGGGCAAGCAAAAGTATGCTAGTGCTAATCTAGTATATGAGGAGATAGTTGGATGCATTGACAAAATGGTCACTATCATAAATATCAAGGGAGCCAACAATGATTGTGGAGTCACCACATGAGGCGGAAAGGTCACCATCATCGGGGCACCTGCTAAGACCCCCATTTCTGATACGAAGGCCATTCCCTATTACTACAATGTCATTAACCAGCTAAAAAGAACACCTACCCAAATTTCCATCATGGAACTACTAAAAATCTCCGCCGCCCATAGGAAGATCCTTGATGAAGTACTAGCTACATCTACCATCACTATCACCCTTGATACAGAGCAATTTCAGGCTATGGTGGGTAACATCGTTACCCCAAATCTCATTACATTTTCAGATCAAGATTTCCCTCCACAGCCATCTCATAATTGTGCACTCCACCTCCAAGTCCTAATGCACAAAAATAAAGTCAAAAGAGTCCCGGTAGATGGAGTGCAGGTCTTAATATTTCTTCGTTAAAACTTATAAAGAAATTGGGATTCGCTAAGGATTCCATCAATAAGAACAAAAGCATCACAATAAGGGCATATGATGACCAAGAAAGAGTGTCCCAGAGCACTATCAAAATCCCCATTCAAGTGGGGCCAGCAACTATGGAGACCACCTTTCAAGTCCTCGACCTCGACCTACCATACAACATCCTCCTTGGATGCCCATGGATCCATGGAATGAAAGTGGTGGCCTCGACTTATCATCAATGCATCAAATTCTCACATCAAAACGAGGAGGTCACTATATATGGGGATCTAGAACCTTTTGCCTACTGCAAGAACTTGGAAGCCAAGTTTTATAAGATCCCTCAAGTACCCAAAAATGATGAAGGACCATCTACTTCATATATTGACCCAACTAACCTCGCCTCCACTTTTGTGACAGAGACACCCGCCATCCCAGACATATCTGAAATAAAAAACATGATCCAAGACAATGGATGTGGTGACTATAGAATGAGAAGAAATTTATTTGTTGTAGGAGAGTTACCACAATCTCCTAGGTCATATGGACAACCTCAGCCATCCGACACACCTGTCCACACTGTTAGGGCAGAACCTTCTGGATTCCGTCGTTGGGGGGATCTCAATCAAGAAAATGTGGATGAGGAGGACATCTCAAACAAATTGTACCAAGATGAAGGAACCACCCCTACCTTACCTATGGATGAGACAAACAAAGGGCTACAAATGATGTATGGCATGGGCTATAATAGAAACGAAAGCCTTGGAAAGAATAGTGATGGATGTTTGGAGCCCATCATTGCAGAGAGAAGAATACAGAACCTCAGCCTCGGCTGTACTCCTCTGAGTATAACCATGCGTGGTAGAAGTGTTCCTAGTAGGGCACCCAGGCTTTCTCCTTAGGAAACAACAACTACCCTTAGACCACCCGTTTGCCTAGGTATCCCACTCGATAATTATACCTTTGACGTCACTAATGTTCCTAGTAGTGACGATGATGATGCCATAGCCCACCTTCCTAGGATTTTTTAAGATTCCACCTTGTTAATGATAAGTGCCTCCCCAGCTAAGTCAAACCAACCAATAGACCAAATCACCTTAGTATACCCCCAACTCATCGATCACGACCAACGAGGACTTCCAAATCTAGACTCATTCGAAAATGATGAGGCGCTCTCAGAATTCATGGGACTAAGGGATACCGTTCCATGTGGAGATCACAAGGCAAGATTTGATATCACTTTAGACACCAAGGCATATTATGGGGAGACGATTGAGTCCTTCAGTCGCAAAAGGAAAATATCGAGAATAAGCTCAGAGTTATTGAGTGAAAACCACACCGTGGCACTCTCTAACCATAAAACAGTAAAAATAAAGGATGCATCCAAAGGTGAAAACCTCTCTGAGGCACCGAAGGATGAAGGATTCAATCTCCCCCTACTGCCCTACATCAGGAGAAGTTAGCAATTCTAGCAAAGTAGTGCAACCCTGTTAATTTGGGAACAGAGACAGAACCGCAAATCACCTTCTATGTTGAATCTCTCCTACCAAAGGAACAGGAACTGTTAGCAGCATTCCTAAAAGAAAGAAAGGTTAATTTTGCATGGAACTATGCTGACATGCCAGGTCTGGATCCTAAAATAGTGGTTCATAATTTGGTTGTTTACCCTGGAGCAAAACCAGTCAGACAAAAGCTAAGGAAGATGCACCCACAAATAGCCTTGCTCGTCAAAATTAAGCTACAGAAACTTCTAGATGTTGGCTTCATACGCCCGATCGACTATCCAGAATGGGTATCAAATCTTATACCAGTCTCAAAACTGAAAGGGGGCATCTGCATCTACACTGATTTCAGAGACCTAAACAAAGCATGTCCTAAGGATGACTTTCCACTACCCAACATTGACATGATAGTGGATATGACGGTCGGACATGAGATGCTATCCCTAATGGATGGTTTCTCAGGATACAATCAGATCATGATAGCTAAGGAGGACCAGCACAAAATAGCCTTCACATGTCCTTGGGGCACCTACTACTGGAATGTGATGCCGTTTGGATTGAAGAATGCAGGAGCGACATACCAAATAGCCATGATGTTGATCTTCCATGACATGATCCACAAAACAGTTGAATACTATGTGGATGAAATATTGGCTAAGTCAAGGAAAAGACAAGATCATATAGCAACTCTAAGTGCAATCTTTGACAGACTAGAACAATACAAGGTTAGGCTCAACCCAAAGAAGTGTGTCTTTGGGGTACAATCAGGAAAGCTATTGGGATACATAGTTTCAATGAGGGGAATAGAGGTGGACCCTGCAAAGGTAAAAGCAATCCTTGAAATGGAAGCACCGAGAACACTAAGACAACTCAGAGGATTGCAAGGTAGACTCCAGTCCATCCGCAGATTTATAGCATAGCTAGCAGATAAACAAATCACCTACTCACACCTACTTCACAAGGGGGTAGCATTCAGATGGGATGATAAGTGTGAACAAGCATTTAATAAAATCAAGGAATACTTACTTACACCTCCTGTGTTGATGCCACCAATCATAGGGAAATCTTTGATTCTGTACATCTCAGCAACAACAGTTGCCCTTGGTGCCCTATTAGCTCAACATGATGAAAAGGGAACCGAGCGGGCCATCTACTACATCAGTAGAATAATGGTGGGGCACAAGCTCAACTATACATCAATTGAGAAAGCATGCCTAGTAGTCGTGTTTGCAGCCCAAAAATTTAGACACTACATGCTAGCTCATCAGATCAAGCTGATTGCCAAGATAGACCCCCTGAAATATCTATTGTCAAAAGCAATGCTTATAGCTAGAATGGGTGAATGGGTGATGATACTATCAGAGCATGATATTGAATATGTAGAACGAAAGGAAATCAAGGGACAATTCATCACAGATCAGCTAGTAGAAGCTCCCCTCTACACAGACAACCCACTCATATCAGAATTCCTGGATGAGTCCCTTTTTAATCTCGGTACAACTGACCACTGGAAATTGTACTTTGATGGCTCCCACACACAACATGGATCAGGAGCTAGTGTGTTCTTTATTACCCCACAAGGAGACTGTATACTGAGATCCTACAAATTAGCATTCCCTATACCAACAATATTGTAGAATATGAGGCTTTAACCATATGTCTCAAGATTGCATCACAATGGTGAATAATGGCACTAAAGGTCTATGGGGACTCGCAGCTTATCATCAACCAAGTCAATGGTGAATACCAAACTAAGGATGACAAGCTTACACCTTAAAAAAAGATGGTAGAAGGACTCAAGGAATCATTCATTGACATCACTTTTGAGCAGATACCAAGGGAAAACAACAGAGCAGCGGATGCAATGGCAACAATCGGATCCTTGTTGAATATCCCTCGCAATGTCTCGAAACACAAATTCCTTGTAGAGAAGCTTCTCGTGCCCACGTTCGAGGTACCAGAGTCAGAATATGCGTGCAAACTCATTGGTCCTAGTGATCTTTGGTACCATGAAATATTCACCTATCTGAGATTAGGAATCCTCCTAGCCAACATTACCTCGAACCTCAAATGAACCTTTGTCAAAAGGTCCTTATGATTTCTCATCCTAGGAGAAACCCTCTTCCGTAGAAGTGTCGATGGAACCCTACTACGTTGTTTAACACCTAAGGAGGCCTTGACTATTTTAACTGAGGTACACAATGGTATGTGCGGTTCACACTTAAGTGGTATGACCTTGGCTAAGAAGCTGCTGAGAACCGGGTACTATTGGCCGACAATGGAGAGAGAGGCACATGACTTTGTTAGAAGGTGTCTACAATGCCAACAACACGGAGACCTTATTCATGCACTAGCTCAAGGGTTACATCCTATCATAACACCATGGCCCTTTTCACAGTGGTGGCTCGATCTCATTGGTAAAATCTCACCCACCTCATCCAATGGCCACAAATTCATTATCACCGCTACTGAATATTTCACAAAGTGGGTCGAAGCAATCCCTATGACCTATATCACGGGAAAAAAAATATCCAAGTTCATCCTGAACTACCTTATTTGTTGATACGGTGTTCCCCAATCCATTATCTTTGATAATGGGACACCTTTCAAAAATCAGGATGTCCGTGATTTGTGTGAAAAATTTAAAATCCAACATCGTTTTTCCACCCCATACTATCCACAAGGCAATGGCCAAGAAAAAGCTACGAATAAAACCATTCTAAAAATTCTCAAGAAAACAGTCAATGACTCTGGTCGTGACTGGCATCTATAGCTAAATCCCGCCTTATGGGCATATCGCACCAGCATCTGCATGCCAACAGGCACCACCCCATTCTCTCTAGTCTACGGATCAGAAGCCATTCTCCCCATTGAGATCGAACTCCTGTCACTAAGGATATCACTGTAAAACCTCATCACAGATGAGGAATATAGGGTTACAAGACTGAATGAGCTGTAATTACTAGATGAACGGTGAATGCACGCCCTAAATCATCTATAGGTCTACCAGAATTGCCTAAAAAGGAGCTACAACAAGAAGATTAGGCAACGCACCTTCCAAGTCGGTGACCTTGTGCTAAAAGAAAATCAAAAGAATGTGCCAAATCTAGATAGCAAGGGAAAATTTGAACCCAACTGGCTGGGACCCTTCATCATCACCACAAGTTACAAATTGGGGGCATATCAGTTGTCAACACCAGAAGGCGAACCCTTGCAGGAGCCCATGAATAGTTCGCACCTCAAAAAGTTTTATGCCTAAATCTTGCAAGGTATAGAAGAAAAAAATACAAAAACAATTAGAAAATGTCCTGAAAAAATGGTTACCTCGATGAAAACCTAGAAAATAGGCATCATGGTGACAACAAAAAAATCAAAATAGTAAAAAAAAAAAAAAAAATCGTTCTCTAGTGAAAACCACTTCAGTGGTGCTTTGGACAAGTACCTTGGTGAAAACCTGGCAAATAGGCATCAAGTGTAAATAAAGAACTCTCTATCTATTAGGATTTGCATGACTCATGCATTCATTCCATCACGCTCCACTAATCCTCCATCCACCCATCCGTTCGCATCCATACCATAGCCTGAACTAATACACATATCATATTCCACCATAGTACTACTTGGCATATTCCTAAGGTCAATTTGTCCTGCCTTTATCGAAGTAGTCTATCACACCATGTTGGGGGTAGGTTCCCACATACATTAGATTGGATTCATGTATATCATCATGATCCTCTTCAAATTCGTATCAAAATTAAAAAACATCAAAAAATCAAAAATCAAAAAACATGTTGAAATATCAAAAAATCTTCAAAAAATTCATGATTAAGTCTTGTCAGTATTTCACCTTGTCAAACTACGTCATCTCTGAGCTTGAACATAGGCAAGGTTGATCTTTGATCATCCCTCGAGATAGTTAGAGTCATTCCTTAGGCGTTCGTCGTGTTGGCAATCCGCTTGCCCATCTAGTCTGCATCTTAAGTCAGTCCTTTAAGCAATAAAATGGCAACCCATTTGTCCATCTTATCATCAAGTCAGTCCATCGTCAGTCAAACTACGAGGTCTCTATGTATATAACGTAAGCAAGGCTAATCTATGGATCAGCTCCCGAGACCCCTAGGGTAGGTCTTTAAGTTATTCCCTTCGTCATAAATCTCGAAAATACCAAAAACATCAAAAAACATGAAAATACCAAAAATAGCCTCAAAATATCTAGAAAACCCAAAATGGTGCATCCATTTCATCTCGCTTTCACCCGTAATCATCTCACTCGTAATAAAGTCAATCGTCACCTTCACCCTTTGGTGAGTTAGTCAGAAGCAAGTTTAACAGGTTCCAAAGTGAACACTTAATCGTCAAAGTCTTAAGTCTAGATCAGTAAGCAAGCAAGTTGGTCAACTCGGAGTATCAATAGCTTATAACCCAATCAGTCCCACTAAAACCTTGATCACTACATGTCCTAGGATGAAGCTTTCCCACGATGGACATAAGCATCAGGTACCCCACAATAGTTTAGCCTTGGCTAGCGGTACAAAGAACATTAACTTGTTTGTTTACTTTATCTTGGTCTTTTTGACTTATCTCATTTTGCACTCATTCCAACGACCTCTCGATGATGCCTAAACAAAACAAGTTTAGAGAGAAAGGAATGGGACAAGGATCATTATCTTTTTATTTGTTGCACTTGTTGGATATCCTTGTAAAATAACTTCGTCATGCATACTTTGTTTTTTTTGAAGGAAGGATGTTTGAGGTATCTTGTTGACCACATAAGGAGGCTTGCCTTCTTATGTTTTGGCCTGAGATGTTTAGGATATTTGAACTGCAGTCTGAATAAGGTATGTATGTTAAGTGTGAGCAAGAACATTCCTATCTAATTGTCGAGTCAAATTCCATCACACTAGGTACAACACCATCATGGTTCTTCATACCTCGATGCATCGTACCTATGTGTGTTATCAAACATAACGCAATTGACCCTTTGAAAATCCTAAATTCCTAGCAACGCAAATCATCATCATCATGACTAACTCATTACCTCTGCAATTCTTCTATCTTCTTTCCACACTAACATGGTATTGTAAACAGTAATCAAAAGCATCACCCATGCATACACCCTGCATCCACACAATCAATAGCATCAAAAAACACATGGCATCATATCATTATCTTAAGATACGAAGAATAAAATAAAGTTGTTATTCTAAAAAAATCTTAAGCATAACATTACATCATTATGCATACATAATCAGTTGCATCCATTTCCATTTGCATATCATTACACCATCATACATTACATCCATAAAGCATGAAAAATATACAAAAAGAAACACATCCACTACATACATCACATCACATAAGCATAAGAATGAAAACATCTCATAGCATCATACATTTGCATAAACATACATCTGCATACCATACATGTGCACCATACATATCATAAAAGGGTGAATCATCTCATGTATATCATCCAAAAATCACTGTTATGATACAAAATCGGATCAGGTGTTCATCAGATACATAATACAATAAGACCAAAATACTGCAGCCCGTATATCAAAAATGAAGCAAATTTGTCATGTGATCAAAAAGGGGGTGGGCCCTGCTGGCTACTACCCTCCCCATCCTGTCTCTCACCATGTGCCTCTGCTGGTCGCCTCCCTTTCTGCTGGGAAAAGTCTGGCACTCTATTGTTTGATGGCACTACCGTCAGTAATGGTGTCGATAGTACTCGGCCTCTCTGATGGCCTCTCTATAGTCTCGGATATCGATCAATCGGCCCCGAGATGAGGATGCTACACTCTCTAACTGCCTCCGCTAGCCCATCTCCTAATCCCTCTCGGATCATGCCTGATCTCTCTTCATAGTCAGAGCCTGTACCTGCCCCTGTAGCTACTGAATCAGCGCATCTCTATGATTGGGCTGCCCTGCTGGCTATCTTGCTAGCTGTCCTTTTGGCTGTCCTGCTAGCTGCCCTACTGGTTGCCCTATCAGCTGCCCTCCTGGCTGCTGCTGAGGATCTACCCTCGACTGACCATCATGTTCCCCTACTCGAATAGGTGACTATTGTGCCCCGTCCCTAGGAGGTGTCTGATGAGGAGGTGCCTCACCTCGTCCTCTGCCCTGCCCTCTGCTAGTTGTCCGACCCCTACATCTGCGTCATGGAACAACTGCACCTAGAACTGTCAATCTGGGTGGGGGTCTGAACCAGGCCCTATAAGCTGGAGTGACCCCTGCATCTGTCGGCCCCTGATCATATGGCCATGGTCGGGCCACTAACTACCTAAATGAGGACACCGCCTCGACTACCGAGATGAGCTGGCCCCATGTTATCTCCCTAGTAGTACATGCAAAAATGGCCACATACTGGTCATCGAGCCTATCCTGTACCTCCTTGAATTGACAAACAACCCTGTCTAGAAGATATCTCTCAATCATAGTGTGCTCTCAGCCCTGCATCAATCTGTCCTACCAAGCAAAGAAGAGTTGTTGATCATCATCTTGCCATGGACCAACACTCATCCATGGTCTCCAGATGAACTCTCTCATATCATTGAGAACTCGCCGCCAGTGTGGAATACCACCTGCACCAATGAAGGAAAAGTGCATCAATGCCCCACCATACTGCCAAACAAGAGGATCATCTATCTCCAAGGGAGCTGGTGTGATATCTGGGTGAAGCTCCGAGATCCTCTTCCATCCCCAGATGTGCAATAGGGTACCTCCTGCCTCGATGGAATTGCTGTCTAAATAGACAAACTCATGAAGGTCCCTATAAAGGGACACCAGTAGTACCGGTCCCCAAGCAAAGCACTCCCTCTAGTGAACCATCTGATCCCATCTGAGTCCCCATCTTGGACTGAAGTATCGGCCCTGCCAATCAGGTACTACAAGGCCTGAGATAATAGCAGCAATAATCAACCTGTACATATGCACGTGGTCACGATATAACTCTAGGTTGATCTGACCATCGCAAAACTCAATCACATCCATCTACATCACCCCGTAATAGGCCTCTCTGCCAGCATCTAGATCATAGATGACTCGGGTCCCATGAATCGGCAATCAGAGGATGCGCCATACATCCTCGAGAGTGATAGTGGCCTCACTAGTAGGAAGATGGAAGGAGGAGGTCTCACTATGCCATCGCTCCACCAGAGCCATAAGCATGCCTAGGTGAGCCCGAACAGGAGGGGTGTACGCAAAATACCAAAGATCGATGGCACCAAGGTGCTCCTGGACCAACTCGGGCATAGCCCCTAGTCTGCTAAGCACCGACCATCGGTGCTCCCACAAATAAAGTACACCAGGCTCCTCCTGCACAGGGAAGGTCATTGCATTAGAAAAAATAAAGTTTCAAAATTAAAATCTGCCCTAAACTGGAAAATGCAGCGCTATTTGCGGGTGCGGCTCAATTTGGAAAGTTCCAAACTATACCGCCACAGTGGAGTTTGCCATTTTGGCAATCGCAAAGTGACCCGCGTGATGCAATTTTCATATGCGGTCTTGTTTGGTGCAAACCATAATTTCCTAACTACATCACGCGGTGGAGTAGGGACATGCGGCGAACTTTTGAGTAACTAAATGCTAAATTGCAAAGTGGCCCACACGGTGCACTTCGCATATGAGGTGCAATACAGGACTGCGCAGTTGTGATAAGACACTTTCCATGGTGCCATATGGCACTGCACATTTTGTGCAAGACCTTAACCCTATTTAATGCACGTAAAATGACAAAATTAAAAGTTGGATAGGGGTACATACCACGGGTCTTGTGCCGACTGGCCACTGATGTGTCTGAACCCTCTCTGATATGTGCCTGGGAAGCTGTTGTTGTGCCATTTTAACCGAGACTCAGAACTAAAATATGAAATTTTCTAAAGGCTAAGTTTGCAAAATGAATTGAAAATGACCCCTCGAGATCTATTTAAGCCTAAAAATTAAGGTTTTTTGACCTAATTTGACCTTCCAGCTAGTGTTTTGGTCCCTCGAACCCGTTTTCATCCAACTGAGAGTTGTTTTGTGTCCTTTCTGGCATTTTAATGCATTTTTTTGACATTTTGGGGCACTTCTGGCCTATCGGGCGCCTTGTCATCTTTTTCGCAAGATCATCCAAAAATCCAAAATTTTCATCCGATCTCTCGAAGGGGGCAATATCTAGCATTATCCATCCACTGGGGCAGCAGTGGGGCATCTGAAAAATCAAGAAATTTTGAACCTTTGATCACAGCAGTTTATTCTTTGAATCAATGCAAAAAGTACATTGCTTCAAAGAGGGGAAAAATGTAGACATGGAAAAAGTACAAATTCATTTCGACACACCTGATCCCAATTTACTAACAACATTTCCTCCTAAATCACATTCTTATCATTTCATTGCATTTTATCCCTTAATTTGATAAATCATTATTTATTGGATTAAGTCATCTCCTTTCAATGATTAAATAAATCATTTTATTTAATTAAATTCTCTAAAGTCCTATTAAATTAAATAAATTGAACCTTATTTGATTTAATCTAACATATTCCTTCTTGATTAAATAAATCAAATCATTTATTTAATAAAATCATTTCCTCTCAATTATTGACTTAAATCAATTCACAAACCTAAGTCTAAATTGTCACATCACCTAATTCTTCATTAAGTTAATCAAATCCTTGATTAAGTTAATCTCAACCCCTAAATTCCTCTAGAGAATGCAAGTTGCACAATAAATCAAATACTTTGATTTATTAATTCTTCTATTTTCCCTCACAAGGCATCAAAAAGGGAATATTCCTCTTTTGAATTTAAAAAGGCCAAGTGGATTTGGTCCTTCCAACAAGGCATTTAAAGCCTCTTACATGTCCTTGACCTTGAGCCAAGTGACATTAACTTCATTCCTTTTCCCTCTTCAACATGTCATTTCTCAAATTTGAAATGCCACCTAATTGCATTTATTGGCACTTTGGCCAAAATGTGCTCATTCCTCATCCAATCACATGTGGACAAGTGGCACAATGCCATTGGATTATCTTTTTTCCCACATTGCTTAATCTTGCTCACTTCTTCCAAATAGAAGTCCATAAATTGGAGACCCTTCTCCTTAATCTTCATCCACAAATCACATGCAAAGTTACTCTCTTCAAGTGAACTAATTTTGCTCATTTCATCCATACACTCCTATCATTTTCACATTTGCACCAAGGTTATGCTCAAATCTCTTTGAAGATTTGACCATTTCTTCATCAATCCACATTGCAACCATAGGAATTGGGAAAGGGCCAATTGCAACACATCGTTGGCACCAATTCCCCCATAAGATCATCAACTTATTGGCTTAATTAGGATTTAGTTTAAGTTTCTTGCTTTATGTTCTTCATTTTCCTAATTTTAGCATAAATAGGTGGATTTCATGGGGAATCCTTCAATCTTTGCATGCATTTTGATCTAACACTAACAATGTTTGACGTCTTTATGTACTTGCAGGTTTAGGGGTTCACAATTAGTTGTGTATGTGATCTAAGGACGAACGTAGCAACCCACAAGTTGGCCACTCGAGGGAGAGTAGATTAAATAGATGAGTACTTTCCTTCATGTTGTTTTTATTACATGCATAATAATTTCGAGTATAGTCATTTGCACTTGGTAATCTTGTAGAAGTCATTAACAATGTTGTTGTAGAGTCTAAAGTTTCGGAGCACTCACTGTCTATTATTTCCATAGTGTGATAGATGTTACAAATTATTATTTTTTGTTATTAAATAGATGTTTCATAGCTTGTTTACGAGTTTTTCTACTTATGTAGTTTACACACTTTTCAGTTTAGTTGTTTACATGCTTTCTCAATTAGTTGTCATGTTTTCTAGACTAGTCATTTTATGCTTTCTAGCTTAATATACTCCCAGCTTTCTTTAAGATCAATTGTTTTTCAATTAGATAGTTAGATGGCCTTAGGTTAGGATTTAACATTAGCTGCTCTAAAAGGTTATAAAATCTAAGGGAGATAGTCAAGTCTTCTTCTATTGCAAATTTCCTTGGACACTGCCTGGTCGACATATTGAGCTTTTATCTTCTAAAGTAATGGGACCTAACAATAGCCTGTCAATGAGGTACCAAATGGATTGAAAAATTCATTGTCTTGTGGGAAGGCCATTTCTTTTCTTTTCCTTTGTGACCTAGTTTCAACCATGTAAGACTTGTAAAAGGGAAAGTGTATGTGAGGATGATGTGGTACAATGTCTAAGATGGCTATGAAAAGGTATTCCTAAGTATGACCAAGGTATAACTAAGACCAAGGTTATGCAACTATGTTTCTTTGGGATATATGATATGCCTAAGGATGATACCAAGTATTGGATCCAAAGTGAGAAGATGTCAAGATGTCAATAGAATGACGTCACAATGAGGTCCAAGCTATGGTAGTGTCTATACAAGATGACTATATTTTTGGATTTTTCAAATGATGTCTAAGTATGATGTCAAGAGAAGGAACCAAAGTGACAATATTCAAATGTCAAGAGTGCCACAATGAGATCAAATTCTTGAGCAATTTCTAAGGTATACCAAATGGAGTGCAATTGTGAAAGGGTGGTGGGTAAAATGGTAATATGACCTAGGGTGATGACTAATGGTATGACTATTAAGCACCTTGTGGCAAGGCCAAAGTAAGGTTTCCTAATCAAACTAGGATAGCCAAAGGATAAAATTTGGTTTATCAAGACTTCAATGATGGTAATGACTAAATGAAAAGGTTTGACAAAGGCGGTCTCAAACTAGCCTTGTGACAAAAGGACTAAAGTGATGGAAAAAGTTTGAAGTCAAGACAAATCTGATTTGGTCACTATGGACTAGTCTCAAGTCTGATAAGTTTCCAAAGCTAAGGTCTACAACAAGGTGAATGCAAGCTAAAGGATGTCCTAAATTTTTTTCTATGGTTGATGCAAGGTATGCAATGATGGATGATAAATCTAGAAAATTTGCAAGTTTGTGATAAAGAACCAAGTAGTGCTCAAGATTGATCAGAGAATGGATTTCTCTCAGTTTCCCCTAAAAAATTTAAGTACAGGAAATTGCATCATTTCAGGTCTCAGTTGTGGTGAATGACAATCACTTGCAATTTTTTGGAAATGGTGATTGTGGTTTTTAGTGTCATGGTTGTATTGAAGGATAGTCAGTTATGATTCACAGTGCATCTTGCTTGGGTTTGACTAAGTTTTGACCAAATTTGAGGTGATTTTGTGAAGTTTGATTTTAGAAAACACAACAAATAGTTTGAAAACACTTATCTTTGTCTGGTGTGAATGTTTAAAATGTTTAAATGTGTAATAAGACACACGTAGAAAATTCACAACCTAGGCTAGGAAAAGATACCACTCGCTAGATCCCCACTTGGATTTCTCCAGCCAACTAAACAAGGTAGATAGCTAGAGACTTGGTGGCATTGGCTCCCCCTTACATGGCACAGGCTCACCAAATCTCATTCCCCAAAGAGGAATTTATGCCTCTACACATGAATAGTGAATACGTGGGGCAGCTTCAAAACTATTGTTCCTATGCTAGCAAGTGAAAGGGATTTTGGCCACTAAAATAAAGGTTCTTAGTGAATACTCAAGGAAATGGCACCTTATGAGCATCCATCAAGCCACTTAAGGCTTTAGTCACTATACTAGGGGTGCTTGTACTTTTTACAGTAGTACCCTATTCTGAATGACACTATACAGATAAGGCCTACATACCATGAGGACTTGATGGTTTAGTCTTATCCTTTTATATATCGACCTGATCAAAAAATGGGTTGGATTCATTCCCTCTTGTGAGGTAGGCCCCTCTAAAGGTAAGAAAAGAAAGAAAAGTATGTTTTTTTATCTCCAAGATTGCATGAAACACGAGGAGAGAGCATACACAACACCTTTTTCTCACACTCGCATGATGTTCATTTTAAGTCCCAAACCAAATGTGTGGGTGATTATAAAAAATCCAAAATATGTTTTTGATTCTCAAGATCACCAAATGGTGTGAGAGAAGAGCATACAGTTCTTGAAGCAAAATTCAAACCATAAGACAATGAAGAAACTTGTTCTTTTTAACCCTCAAAGCAATATGTGAAAAGACACTAGATGCAAGGTTAATTTTAAACCCAATGAGTGAGTATACAAGTTCTTTTTAAATAATGAGTGAAATGCAATTAAGGTAAATTTAGGCCCAATGACATGTAAATTCAAGGTTGAGTGAATGAAAAGAAGACAAGATAGTTTAATGAGAAATGTCAAGTAAGATGCCTCCTTTCCACCTATGCCACACACTGGAAATCAAATGTCAATAACTGAAAACCCCTATAATATGAAATGCAAGAGATCTAAACTAGAAATTTTGAATGAAACCCTAAATTTTAAAGTAACAGGAAATTGCATCATAAAAATTAATAATTGCGGCTCAAAACCAAAATTGATTTTGTCTCAAGAACTGTGACTACGTCATTTCAGATGTCGACTATGTCTCAAGAAAATGATTGTGTCTCGGGCCGATGTCAAATGTGGTTAACCAAAAAAGAAATTGCGGTGAAATACAATCAATTGTATTATGGGAACCTAAACCTACAAAAAAAATAGAAAATCTACCAAATCCAGATAACAAAGGACTAATATTACATGCAAATAGGGTTAGCCTAATGAAATGAAAAACCAGATGACCTAAATCTTCCAAAAAAACCAAGAAATTAGACAAAGTAAAAGTATGCCCTAATGCAAAATAGTTGCATCATTTGGCTTCACAGTTGCAGCATTGTGTAAAAAGTGATTGTGTTGTTTCGGCCTACAATTGCACCGATCTATACCTGTAACCTGTAAAAGTAAAAAATTTGAACGAATTCTGCAATTTTTTCCTTGCACGTTGAGTTCACCAATGTAAATTAGGGCTAAAATTATCGAGGTTAGGCAATAATGTATGTAAATCAAACCCTAATAAACAATGAATTACAAATAAGCATAAATATATAAAACATGGAACAATATTACCAAAGAGTCTTCATACCACCATTGATTCACCTTCATTGCACTTCTCCATTTTGCTTGAATATGATAATTGCCCTCAGATTTTTGAGTATGCAAATAGGCCTATGACAATGAAAAAGAAAATATTGAAGATTATAATTGACTATGGATGCACTTGACTTGATGTTGATAGACTTGATAGCAAGATGACTCAAGATAGCTTGTGTAGGAAAATGTCTAGATTCTCCAAGATGTCTAAGATGAAGAAATGACAATGATAGAGGTCTTTTATAGGAAATAAAATTTTGAATGAAAGGATAAGATTAAATTTCAATTATCAATGGCTAAGAATAAAAGATGTAGCATGGACTAGGATTAGGGAAAATGATAAGGATTGACAGTCAACATTAAATTATAAATAATTTAATCAAAGGTGGAGGTTAATTGAGACATGGATAGATAAGGACTTGATGTGGAAGATAATATTGGAAAAGACAAAGAGGTGATATGAAATTAAATAAAATATATATATATATCTAGGTGGCCAATGAATAATTAAATAATTAAAATAATTATTTAATTATAGAAGAATGTGACAAAGGGAAACTTTTGAATTAAATAATGATTTAATTAAAAATTCAAGAGAGTGGATCAAATTAAATAAATAAAATTTATTTAATTTATGACAGAAGAGGCTAATGAATAATTAAATAATTTAAAATAATTATTTAATTATAGTTTAAAGTGCTATAAAAATTAAATAAATGAGAATTTATTTAATTTTAAAAAGAAAGAGGCTTAATTAGTGAGGTGATTAAATAAATAAAATGTAATTAATTAATCAATGAGGAATAAAAATAGAAATGAAATAATTAAATAATTAAAATTATTTAATTAATAGAAGACATATGACATTAGAAAATAATTAAATAATTAAAATTATTAGACAACATTATGTCTATTACAGGACTCAAATTCAAACCTAAGACTCAACTCTAATTCCATTTCCATGTGCTTGTATTACAAAATTCCATACATGAGATCAAAAGATCTATCAACCAAAGACTCATACAATTGGCCTTGAATTCCCTTTTATAAGCACAAGGGAGCAAACAAGCTTTAGGCCAAATTGTACATTTTGTCACATTTACATTTGGCATTCATTTTATTTACATTTCAAAACACTCCCAAAAGCAGTTATATTTGTAACTCAAAGGAGGGAAATTCATATGAGACAAAACCCCTTTGCACATTGTTGAAGAAGATAACTCTCACCTTCCAAAAGGCATCCTTTATCATTGCAACAACATCAATCGTGAGCTAGATACCTTTCCCATGTGCATCCCAAAATTTTGGAAAAACAAAAAATAAATAGGAAGAAATAATTCCACCTCCATGTTAGCATACATGTCATCATTTGACCGAGAGGATATAATTTTTGCAATACTTCATCAAAGGCTTAATCTGTAAATTTTTCAAGCCATTTATTATATTCCTCCTTGATTGGCCACTATGTATCTAGAAATATTTGCACTTTTGATTCATGAAGGTTGTACCTAAAATCCATTAGTATTTTAGCCTCTTTCACAAATACATCCATACTAACCTCAATCTTAGTCATATCATCAATAGAAGCATTCAACATTGTCTAATCTGCAAGATTGACTGCCTCTTTAGCCTTGGGGATCATATTCGTTATTTCTTCCTTTCATGTATATAATTACTTCCTTTCCCCATCTTCATTCAAAATCTTTGGCATCCCACTTTCATCCATATCTATGAACATCTTTAGTTTTCTCTGGAGTTGAACACCAATCTTGCCATGATATGATGATTTCACCCAATAAGTCTACTACCTTTAGCAAATATAGAATATTTGTTGGAGCTTCATGATCATCCTTCATGTTTGGAATCATCTCCTTAAGAGCTCCAACTCTTGCACTCCACTTGTTCTAGTCGTTCTGAAAGGCATTTTGAACTTGAATATATCTTTTATGGGCTTCATTAATGATTTTATATGCTTCCCAAACAATATTAGATTTTTGTACCAACTTAGAAACCATGTTCCTCAAAATATTATCAAAAATACTATCAACAAATTTTGATATTTCTTCCTTAGCTTTCTTAACATTGTCCTCTTCTATTTTCAACTCTCCTTTCAACTAGCTAATTCTTAGTGATAAAGTCTCTCAATCCTATGATGACAACTCTAAGTAAGAAGAAGAAGGAGAAGGTAATTATCTCAGCAATGGACCTACCTATTCAGTAGCATTCATTTTATTGTACTCATTTAGGAGAGTATTGTACCTATCCAACAATTTATCATATTTCTTCTGATAAATCTATGCAGTATATGCACTCAACATTGTAGCATGTACAGTCAATTTAGAAGCTTGGATAGGAGTGATATATGTTTCTCTTTTCACTACAATAGCACCTATGACTTCCTCAATTGATTTTACAACCTCAAGCTTCCTTGTTTTTGGTGTCATTGACCAAATTACAAGGGTATGAAACTTGGGACTAAAGCCAGATCCGAAAAATCGATTGTCAAAATGTTCCTTGAATACAGAAGCCTTTGGATCCTTTCTAATTGCATCTAGTGCAATTTCAGAAGTGAGATTCCACCCTGGAAACAACATCACACCACTATCCTTGACCATCTTCCTAGCTTCAATAGGAGTAATTGTTCCTATTTCATTCATTATTTTTTCCTCCTTTGCCTTCTTTGCCTCCTCTTGCAAAGAGGCGTCCACACTAGCCTTTATGTCTTCAATTCTCTTCTTAATTTCTTGACTCTTGAATTGCATAAAAAATTCTTTAAATTCCTTAGTTTGAATAAAAGAATCATCAGTAGTAAATTCTTCACAGGCCTTCACTCTAACATCATCATCAGCCCCTTATCATACTCCCATTTGACACTTTTATCCTCTGGGATATAGGGGTCAATAGCATCTCTTATAGGAGGGGAAGGAAACCTCTTTTCCACCTCTTGATCACTTGGAATATGCTCAACTGACTAATCTTCTCCAATTAGTTATATCATTGAGTACTCAACTAATGGACTAGTTACCATCCCTTCACCAATCTCCAAAGTTTTTTCTTGAGTACCTTGAGCCTCTTGCTACTCCTTGACCACTTGAGCTTTCTCTGTGACCTCCTTGACCTTCACAGTAAATTCACCATTTTGTAATTCCTTTAATTTGGTCATAGCCTGCTCATATGGATTCTCAATCTCATCATAAGGACTCAAAAATAATGGATTTCTCTTCATTATGTCCTCTTCAATGTTTCAAATAGAAATCCATTCCTTCTTTCTTGAGGTCACAGCAGCATCAGTTGAAAATTTTCTAATTATATCATCAATATATAAAAATGATGTGAAAATCCAAAAAAACCTTTTCTTCTCCTTTTTGCATCTGCAAACCCCTCAGGGTCATAGTTCCTCACCTCATATATAGGAATTCTGAGGTTACTTAGCATTATTCCAAATTTTTCATAACCCTCCTTAGCAGTAGCAATAAATTAACCAAAGGAGAATTATGGAGTTATCACAAAAGCCTTTTTGTTATTCTTGAACTGCTCTTTGTTCATGCTAACCAACTACCACATGATCTCCATGAAGGCTAATCTATCAGAAACATACAAAGGTAGAAAATTTGGTGCAACCCTGGCTCCACAAACTCTAATCAAAGTGTAATGTGAATGCAGAAACCAATCATCCCAATTACGATCCACTTTGGATCCTTCTCTAAGCTCGTGTGGTTGTAGAATCTCTTTTATGACCCTTGATACTTTGTACAAAGGCTCTACTCCCAAGCTCTACATGATACCAACCTTCAAAACATTACAAAAAGTAATATAATTGGAATGTGGGAAATTTTGATCCCAAATGAATGTCCACATCTACACTGAAAAGTCATTTCCATCATCATTTTTTTGTCTCGGCTTCATAAACTTCTTCCACTTCTCCTACCCCATCCATAGAATCATATCAATTAACAAAGAATAATGGTGGAAAGATAAAGGGGCTTTCCCATCCTTTAATTCAACCAATTCCTTATGCATCTAATTTATGATGTAGACTACATAATCAAACCCTTTGTTTGAATTCCAATTTTGGATGTCAATGATCATTACCATCAATGAAATAGGTATCCTCTCATCAACTTTGTGATCCAACACTTGATCCAAATAGTAATATGTATTCTTGAAATAATTCTCAAACTCATCACAGTCAAATGGCTCAAAATCTTTGGGACCAAAATATACCTTTTCCTTTTTCCTATGTCTTGGGAGCACATTCTTTCTATATTCATATTTTTTTTCTATACTCATGACATAATTCAAAAAAATTAATGCTAATAGTGGCATTAGGGTTCAACTTAAAAACCTCCACTATTCTTCTTATGGATATGTCAAGAAATGGGGTTCCTTTAACACTCTTGATAACTTTGTCCTTAGCATCATAATGCTTTGCTAACTCTAACATCAATTCAACTTCAACAAATACATTGGGCACCATCATCTTTCCAAGGTCAAAACCCCACAAATTGCAAGATGGACATTTTGCAAAATGCTTGTTGAAAGCATATAAGAACAGTTCCCAGCCACTCTGAGGCAAAGGGACTTCTCCAATTTTGGTTGCATTATCTATTAACTTGTTAGCCATAACCCCTTGTCTAGTAGGTCATTTTCCTATTTTCTTGTCTCCCTCAGAAATCTCCTGAGACTCACCCTCCATGAGTCTGGTGTAGTCTCTCTTTTTTGCTTTATCTTTTGTAGTTCCCTCTGAAACTTCTAGTTTTTTTACAACCCTAGGAAGTTTTTGTTTGGTTTTAGACCCTACCCCTAAGGATTCACTAGGTTGACTAATTATTTACATCTAGGGTTTACGAATTCATATTCCAAACTAGGGCCTTCTGGTTAAATGTTCACAGGAACCTCAATTTTCAAAACACTAATAGAAACCCTCTTATACTTTAACAAACTCCTACCAAATTCTATGAATTCCAACAATATCAAGTCTTTTCAAAACCCCAAGCCCCAAGAGTTTATTGAATTAACCACTAATTTCCTCAATCAGTTTAATTCAACTAAAATTCACACAAAGAGATACAAATATTGCTTACACTGGAGAAATTCACCTTCAATTCTCTGCAAATTCTTCACCTGGATCCCTCACATCTTCTTCTACTTCAAATTATTGCAATTGTGAGGAAAATGGACCTATTAGGGTTCAGATAGATCAGAGAAATAAAAATTAACAATTATATGCAGATTAAATAACCCAAATATAACAATGAAGAATAACACAAAAGAGACCAATGTAGAAGTTTAATGTGGTTCACCCAATATGGGCTACATCCATAGAAACTCAGTCATCCAATGATTTTATTACCTAGTGCAAAACAAATTACAATCTCACGAATCACACCCCGCAACTTACATCCCAACCGCTTATAGCAAGATTTTTGGAACATTCTAGAATTAGGGTTTTACAAAGTAATTTTTCATTTGTCAGTTAACAAAAAAATTAACTATCAATGCCTTGATGGGAAAAATAGGGGGAAAATAATTCAGGGGTTACGCCCCTGAACCCCTACTCTCGAGGGTTGCCACCCCTGAACCTCGACAAGGATATGTTATGAGTGTACAATATTTGCATGATCAGTCACCACATACCAAAATGGACCAACTACCTTCTTTATGGCTCGGGAATGGATCGGTTTCACCATTAATGTCTAAAATAAAGCTAGCATGAGTGAACTAACACTTTAGTTGTCCATATTTGAATTCCAGTCATTCATCATTCTGATTTAAAACTTCATCCATGGACCTCCTTCATCCTCACACTTTACTCTTTTTTCTTATAGTGATCGCCCTTAATGTTGCCACATTGCCCCTTTTTTATTTCAACACTACTTGCTCCAAGACCATTTCTCATTTCTAATTCATCCTTAGCTTTCATGAATGGATCCATGATGCAAAAAAATTCAACGGTGGGAGGAATATTCCATCGAATAATGCTTAACTCCCCCATTGTTCATCGCTAATGTGTTCTCCATGTTGGCAAGAGACACTGTGAATTTCATTTGGTGTTGTCAATGATGGCTACCTCTAGATGGTGCAGGCATCTCTGGGCCAGTACCTCCCCACCAGATGGATCGGGATCTCTTGGATCTCTCTATGGAGGCTGATTCACACCCTCACTAACAATCCTAGTATGGGTTATTCCTGATCAATACTATGCATAACTAACTCTCTACATAGAGGGAATTGCATCATGGTATCGGCCTCTATAGAACTCTGCCTCTCGACCCATACAGAGAATCTCTCACATATAATCACCTACAGTGGTGCCATTGGCTAATCTTTGTATTCTATCGGTTGTAGTATGAGCTTGCTTTGCAACCTATCTGGTTGTATATCGCTTTCTTTTCAAGGTGGTAACCTATGTTTGTGTAGCTTCCAACTATCCTTGTACCTGTGAAAGAGCCTGAGCATGAGTTTGAGCCTGCGTCTACAATTGTGTCTGAGTCTGGGCCAACAAACCTTGTGCTTGTACCAACTGTCCCTATAGGGTTTGAACCTACACCTATAAGCTCGCAATCTACATTTGTTGATGCTGAGAAGGTACCCCTATACATACCCACTGCTCTGAGGGTGATACTAGTGATCGCCTCTTGCAAGGCACCATAAACTCTAGCACATCTATATCTCCACCACCTCCCTCATCCCCATCACCACCATCATCCCCCTCCTCATCATCACTCCCCTCCTCATCACTACTACTACTATCCTCCCCATCACCACTACCCTCCTCATCAATGTTTCTCTCAACCTCCTCCTCACCAACAATCTCCTCTCTCCTCCATCGGCATCAGTGTGCAAAATCAATCTCCTCCCCAGCGGCTAATGGCACTGGCTCATCTGGAATAGTAATCTGAGGAAAAGGATGTAAAATCAAATACTCTCCATAATTTTTTGTAATAGGAGCCTTGATAATATTTTTATGAATATCCCAAACTACAGGTTGTAGAGTCTGATACTCCTATACTGCAATATCATAAGAGAGGCAGGGTCCCCAATCTATAGCATCTATCTATTGTTGACCATAATGAGCAACGCCCTAGGGCATCCCCTGTACAATACCATATTATCTGAGTACCCTCCTGAGAATAAATCTCTCCAAAACCCAATGAGTTCAACCAATGAGAAGCAATGATTGAGCAAAATATGGCATTTGCATATCGCCATCATCCCAATGCTCACAATCCAAATATGGATGCCAGATAATTGCCTCAACATCATCTAGTACTCTCCACCAATGATCTAACTTACCCAGTCTAGGCTGAGTAAGTCGACCTGCATATATGTGCACATAAGGTCGTCTGGTTGGACACTACCTCACCATCACTAGACATGTAATAGCTATGTGCTCCCATGCCCACACCTGAAGTAAAGTGACTTCGGTCAATAAACTCTGACCTCCAAGGTACACCACTGAATGCAAATCATGATAGAGGTGGGAAATCATGCACATGCCCCAAGCATATCTCATCTCATGAACAATCATGCTCTCAAGCACATGGCCCCAACCAACAAAGAATCCTTTTGACCTATGATCAGGACAAAGGAATCCTCTAATGAATCTAGCAAGAACTGTCGGTAAAGTGGCATAAGCATCAACCATCTCATGCCATGGAATCCACAATCCAGCAACCCTGGCATCCTAAAACTCTCTTCGAAGAGCATCAATACCACCTTGCTCTGATGAATCATAATCAACAATATCCTTGACAATTGGTATCCGAAGACTCCTCCATACATCCTTTGGGGTGACTGTGATCTCATCGGTAGCTAGGTGGAAGATGTTATGTTCCTTGTGCCACCTCTCTACTAAAGCTGTCAGGAGGCCCCAATTAATCGTAATCTGGGGCATATCAAGTAAGGAATACAATCCACAACATGTAATGATAGTTGTCTAAGGCTAGGCTAGCTGTTGTATCAAATCAAATGTCTGAGGAAACCACTCTCTAATCTAGAGGTTTGTCAGAGCCTCCTATCATCATGAAATATTCAAAGTCAATACTCTTTTGTCAAATCATCAAAACATCAAATATCATATCAATCTAATCAGCTCTTGGTGATATTTTTTGATTAAATCTCATGAGTGAACATCATTGAACCTCGCCTATCATGAGGTCAATACATCAAATTGACCTCACCTATCATGAGGTTTATCAATCAAACTATAATTATTCCTTATCTATCATGAGGATAAGTATCATCAATCAAAAATTAGACCTTTCCTATCAAAGTTTGAACATCATCTACTTGATTAGGATCATCAATCATATCAAACCGATGGCTGACACGATCAAAAATCAACAAAATCAAGGACAAATTTGACAAACTTTATCAATCTGACTTAGAAGCACTAAAACAGAGTTTCAAAGCGCTAAATCATCAAGAGCACATTTTCAATAGGCATAAGCACCATTTATGATATTCAAAGTCCCACTTCAATAGAAGCATTATTATATCAGGTCAAAGCGCTAATCTTTCGGGTCAACACGCTAAAACATAAGGTAAAAGCACTAAACTTCTTATCCTAAGTGCTAATCTATTGAAAGCACTAAAACAGAAGGTAAAAGCACTACAAGATTCATCCTAAGTGATAAAATTTTAAAAGCATTAAAATAGATGACCAAAGCGGTACATTGGCATGCTAAAGCGCTAAAAGAAACCTAAATTTTAAAATCCGAAAAAAGCACGAAAAACAAAAAATGCACAAAAACCAAGAAGGTTAACGGGTACGTACTGGAGGTTCATAGATGGTCGAGTGATGGTGATGTCAAACACGCTCAAACCGGTGAGTATGGTAGGGAATCGGCATCTTGCTCCAAATTGCACAAATTTCTCTCTCACAAAATTTTAAAACTCAAATGCACGAATGAGTTTGAAAATGACCTTTTTGACCTTCTATAGGTTATTGAAAGTAGAATTTTTATGGGATTAATTAATTTTTAAAGAGAGATTAATTAAAATTCATCCAAGGGAAATATTATACATTCTTTATCGGGAGATAAATTATTCCACCATCAAATCTTCATCGGATCATCATCAAATCATCGAAAATTTATCCATAAATTACCGAAAATCCAAAAAAAATCATAACTTCATTAATTTATCTCCCAAGGGGGCATATATTCATCATTACTTGAAAATCAATGTTTGGGGCAAGTCTAGGGCATACTAAAAAAAATTCGTCGATACCAGCAGCAGTACAAAATTTTCTTTGAAGCAATGTGTAAACACATCACTTCAAAGAGGGGAAAAATGTATACACCAAAAAATGGTCTGGCGAATATAATTAATTAAATATGATTTATTTGATTAATTAACCTTTATTTCATCTACTATTAAATAAATATAAATATTTATTTATATAGCTTATATTAAATTCTTCAATCTTTATTCTATTATTTTCGTCTTAATTAAATAAACAAATTTCACTTTGTTTTATTTAATTATCATAATTAAATTCATCTACTATTAAATAAATAGAAAAATTTATTTAAATAATGCACATTCTAATTCTTCTATTCTTCAATTTTAATTAAATATACAACTTCAATAGTTTGTGTTATTTAATTATCACATCATTCAATCTTAATTAATTAAACAAGGTTAAATACTTTGTTGTTTAATTATCATATCCCTTCTATATTTCTTTAATAAACAAATTCTATAGTTTGTTTTATTAAATTATTTATCCCCTTTTTACTAGTTTGAATAAACCAAAATATTCAAATAAAGGCAAATTTCCTCTATTCACTCACCTACCAAATTAGATATAAAAAATCCAATTTAATTCAACTGGCATTTCACGGGAAAGCTTTGTCGACAAATTGGAATCAATCTCTCAATCTCCTTCCTTTGATTCTTCCTATCATCTGGCATGATATTTTCATGGGGAGAAACCATTCCCATTATCACCTCAAGCTTCTCAATCTCTTACCATTCAATTCTCTAGATTGAATCCAAGCCTTTGTTGTGTTGCCTCTTCACAAAATTATTGTCGTAAATCTATATATACAGCCTTTCTCCACAAGAAACGTATCTCTCATCTTTGTGCAAACTTAATCTACAGGAAAAGCAATCAAGCATCTTAGCATTCAAGAAATTCAACATAAAATCATTTAGCAATAGCAATCATAACATTTGTAGAATCAATATCATGGTTGCATCATAGATTATTGTAGCTTCCATCCATCAATTTTCATGTCAGCATAGTTTACAGTAGCATCAATATCATTTATAAATCACCATATAGAAGTAGATAATTGCATTTAGCATCATTCCATTCTCTAGATTGGCATTTTAACAGTCACAGTGCTTACCAAATCTGAGAGCCCTCTGTGATTTAATAAATCTTTGGAGATAGGAAATAATGAGATGCTTTCAAGTTTTATGTGCTTTAAATTAGTTAATTGTTGTTAAATCTTGATATAATGTTTCATTAAGAAGTGTTTCTAGTTTGTTTTACTTATTTACTTATTTCACACTTATTATTTGGCATCCATTGTGGGGCCTCTAACCCCATATTTTAACAATTTTTTGAAAAGTTTTCGTACAGGATACAGGAATGTTTTCTTTTAGCGCGATCGAGGGATTCTGTAGCGCTTCCACCGAAAGTCTTAGCGCTTCTACAATCTGTTTTAGCACTTCAACCAAAATTTATAGCGCTTCTGCAATCTATTTCAGCACTTCCACCGAAAGCTCTTAGGAAGGTTGATTGTTCCAGGTCCAATTCTATTTTAGTACTTTTGCTGAATTTTATAGCCCTTTTGCCAAATTTTGTAGCGCTTAAAAATGATGCAGCACTTTTGATGAATTAAATAGCACTTATGCAATTTGGTTTAGCACTTCTATAATTTCTTATCTGGATCTAACGCGACCATGGCCAAAAATTTATTTTGATGCATTTGGTTTAAAATATATCAATCCTAGGGTATTCATCATACATTTTCTATATCAGTTAAAATTAATATCATGACTTTTGTGAAGCAATATCTTCACCTAGAATGGAAAATTGTCTTTTGGGCTTAAAAATTGAACATTGATTAATGTGCTTGTGTGGTGATAGGCCTATGCTCTCCCCTTAACTGGGTGATCAAAATTCCAAACTCATCCTTTATGTTCATGCAATTTATGCTTTTTTAAATCCTTTAGAAGGTCTGTCATAGTGGGAAAAGCTACTCACCCTACAGGAACGACCTAAGTGGGAATGCCTAAAGCCAAGGATTCCAACCCACTATAATCAAAAGTGATTAGTAGATGAAATTCCAACTCGACAGTGGTGTGCAAGATAACCATCCCCAAAGCCTTTGTTTTAAAGGTTGGGAGGTCTCTTGAGGGAGTTTATCATTAGTCATACCGCATGGAAATCCTATCTACAAACCATAGTGTAGAATCCAGTTGAGTCAGTAACCAGATATTGTAATACTCGCAGTGCAAGGGGAGGGAAGAAATTTCCCCCAAGACACTCACCATATAATTTCCAAGGACCATTTGCTCAAGGGATTGAGAAATCTAACTCTGAGTACACGCTTGGAAAAGACAAAAAAATGGGTGCCCTCTAGGGGGTGACACGGTTGTGTGAGTCAGCACAATTTTAAGATGTGGTTTGTTGAGTATAACGCTGACCTTTTTGACCTTAAGAGTGATCATGTTTGAAGTTTATTTTTGTTAAACAAACCAGTGAAAATAGGACCATGTATGGTTCTTGAACATACACTTATTGTTTAGATTCTAGGTCTTAAAAACAATTGTTCTAAAATTGCTTGCTATGTTTTCAAATCACTAATTCAGATAAAGATCATCTAGAAGAACACAAAAGAGTCAAAAAAAATCAAATGGTAAAATTTATGATTAGGGATTGGAAATCCACAATGTTTGTCAAGAAATCCCTCACAAAAAGAGTCAAGAAACCAAATAAACAACTTAGTCACAAGAAACTCTTGGAAAGAAGATGTTTTTTATATCAAAGTAGGAAAGTCTTGCTTCAACATAAAACTTTTATCCATAGTTTTCATGATTTTTCTAGGGAATATACTGATGATTATACTTTAGAGCCTTTGTGTTCATAAGCTTATTTCCAAAGAAGAGCTCTTCCACAAAAACATAATCTTAGTCAACCTATACATCATTCTTCCATCCCACAACCAGCAATAGAATATTCCAACAGGCCTGATCAATTCTTACAATAGAGAAAACTTGAAAAACATTAGGCTTGTTGTCCAGAATTGGAAAACTATCAGCGGAGATATCCTGTTAAAATACCAAAAATCCCAAAAATTTGTCTCTTCACCAAAATTACACAGTGTCAGAATTTACCAGTCTTTTAACCTGTCTACAGTCTATTTTAGCATGTTTTCCCTTTGTATTAGTGCTTTTACAGTCTGTTTTAGCACTTTTTCCCTATATATTAGCACTTTTGCAGTCTGTTTTAGGGCTTTTTCCCTTTGTATTAGCGCTTTTGCATTCTATTTTAGATATTTTTCCCTCTGCATTAGTGCTTCAAAAGAACCAAAAAAAAAGAGCTTCTGGACACATCTGTCAGATTTTTTGGCATCATAAACTTGGTTTTTTATCAATCAGAAACTTTTTACAGCCCAAACAGTGTCTTAAACTTGAAACAAATAGGTTCTTACAATTCAAACTTATTTTCAAACTTAAACCTAGATCTTGCAATCTTAAGGTGTCTGAACTATCACACAAAATCTTGGTTATTAGGTTAAGTTTCTTCATGAGGATTTTTTCATCCCACAATCAAGAAACGAAATAGAATAGTCATATTTTTAAACTTAGTCTCATCAATAGTATCTATCATTCTATTTGACTTAAGTTAATATCCTTGACACCCAGCCCAATGAAAAGATCAAAATTTAGTGAATATAACAAATGCTTGTATGTCAATTTTGATGAGGTTACAAAGACAGAAACTTAATGAAAAGGAAATTGAAATACCAAACATCATGACTGAAGAAAATCCTTTGAGTATACCCCACAAAAATAACATGAATGAAATAACCCAAGAGGACATCCAAACAGCACAGCAAGATCCAAATTTCCATAAGTTTATGGAAAAGGTCTTACAACAAGATATGGAAAAATACCTCTTGATGCTAGCAGAATCAGGTGCAAAACTTCCAAAGGATTTTGATGTCAATCGATTAAAATAAATACCTAGAGCAAATGAAACTAAAGCACAACATACACAAAACACGGATCAATTTGTTGCCTTAACATATCAAATGCAAAACTTACAACAACAACTTTGAGACATGCAAAAGGGAACCACGACTCATTATAGGACATTTGTCCTTATCCTTTTGATCCAAGTGTGGACATGATACCATTTCCTAGACATTGTGAATTCCTGAAATACGACAAGTACAATGGTAAAACAAATCTAATTGACCATGTGAGGGAATTCAGAACCATGAGTTTAGAATTTTCACAAGAAGAAACTTATCTAATGAGGCTATTTCCAAGGAGCTTAGGAGGTCAATACATGGAATGGTTCTCTAAACTACAACCAAGAATTCAAACTTTTGAAGAACTATTCAACAAGTTTGTCTCATAATTTTCCTTTAATATTCAACATGAGGTAACTGTTGGATGTTGTGGTTGCATTTCTAATATGCGTTTTTCATTGATGTCAACACTATTAGCATTAATGATGCTTAAGGCTGTATATGTCGAGGATATTGAGAAAATTGTAAAAATAATATTGTTGGCAGCCAGTGATGCTTAGAAAGTCGAAATGTTGGAAATTTTTGTATGTTGAAGATCTAAAGGTGTGCTTCAAAGGGTATTTGCCGAATATTTCTAGTATGTTTTCTAGAAGTTTCAGAGGTTCACATCAAGATTTGTGGAAGTTATGAAGATTTGTGTGCCTACAGTTATTCAGTTTCTATAGATGGTGTTATTGGATGAAGAGGATGAAATTCTGGTAATTTCATGTGTTGTGCATGTATCTGTGACATTCATGGATGAGTCTAGATAATATTCTATCATTTTTGTACATCCGCATTGATCGGAGTATTCGTGATTGGAGATTTTTCTGATGTGTGCTCGAGTTTTCATGTTCTTGGCCGACATGATGGTGGTAGCATGTTGTGGATCAATGAATATTAATCTTTTATTGTTTGGTGTGTTTGAAGGTGTTTGTTTGGGTCCTCACTATGTTGTGACTGACTTGTGTTGGTGCACATTGAAATTGATTCATGTATTTAGGCCGACAGTTGTAATTTATTCTTTATTTGAGGTCGACTGAATAGTGGATGTAAATCCATGTAGCGGATATATATAAGTGTTTTTTTCCTCATTTAGAGGAAAATGCTCAATGTGTGCAAGAGGTGTAAATGTGCGAATAAAGGTCAAATCATTCAAGAGCAGAGCAGAGTGTGAAGAAGTTTGAGCAAAGTGTGGAAGAGTGTGTAGACATTTTTGTGCGCCTAACCAAAACTGTAATCAGGCTTTTGTAGAAGCTATTTTCTCAGTTCAACTTCATCAAATGGACTTAATATGATTATTGTATGTAAGGCAGTGATTCTTCCTTCTGATCAGTGTGCTCTAGGTAGTGCGCCTGAATGCGAGTGCATTCCCTTTTCATTCTTCATTATACTTCTAACGGGGTATAATCTTGTGGACTAACATCCACCATGGCTTTTCCCCTAACAAGGTTTCCATGTATAAAATATTGGTGTCCATGTGTCTCTAATGTGTTGTTGATTTATGCTTGCAATTTTAATTATCAGATCTGAGATTTAAGGTTGATTAATTTTGAATAAGTTTGATTTTGGAAACAACTGATTCACCCCCCCCCCCTCTCAGTTGTCTATCCTTGTTTTTCCAATAATTGGTATCAGAGCTAGTTCCTCTGAAGAATCCTAATAGCTTGAGGAGATCTGAGATGGCATCATACAAGAAGGATAGTCCTAGATCCGATGGTACAAACTACTCTTAATGGAAAGTCAAAATGGAGTGTCATTTGAAGTGCATTGGAGAAACTTTTTGGAAGATTACACAAAATTCATATACTATTCCTCATAATGGTTTGTCCTATGAAGATGAGATCAAGCAAGCAGAAGCTAATACTAGGGCTATTGAAGCTTTTTTGAGTACTTTGACATATTTGGAGATGAAAAATGTGTTAGGATTGAAGACTTCATACCAGATCTAGAAAAATTTGGAAACATTGTATGAAGGAGATGTGCTAGTGAAAAGTGCTAAGCTACAAAGTTTAAAAGGCAAGTGGGAAGACATGAAGATGAGTGAAGATGAGAACATCCTCTCTTTTTCTCAAAAGATAAATGAACTAGCGATGAGCATTAGATGTGCTAGTGGAACCTTGGATGAAGAAGAAATTGTGGCTAAGATACTTAGATTTGTGCCTCCCTGCTACAAAACAAGAGCTCATACTATTGATGAACTCAAGACAGTAAAAAATATTACAAGAGACATGTTGATCGGAAAACTTGTTGCCTTTGAGTTAAGTGAATTTGGTGAAATTGCTCCTAAGACTGAATATGCATTCAAAGCTACAGTATCCAGAAAAATCCAATAGAGATACAGTCCGAGTGAGAGTTCCAAAATAAAATTCAAATATGAAGATGAGATGAAAAATATTGAAGATGAAGAAAGAGAATTAGAAGAATTGGAAGCATTAATTGTGAAAAGAGAAGCCAGAGGTCATGGTAAGTACAAAGGAAAGTTACCTATTAAATGTTTTTCTTGTAGTAAAATAGGTCATTTTGCATATAGATGTCCTGAAAGAGTTTCTAAGTACAAACATGAGAAGACTAGATTTCAAAGGAAATGCTATTATGTTGAAGAAGGTGTAACTGATGAAGAATTCGATAAAGAAATTGGAAATGAAGATGAATGGGTATTTATTGCTATCAAATAAAATGGCCAGGTGTCCATTGAATCTACTAGTAATGTGAATGTTGAGAAATCTCTTGCAGTAAAAATTGAAGAAATGGATGAGTGGGTAATTGATAGCGGATGCTCACATCATATGCCTGGTGACAAAAGAAATATTGTAAGCTTGGAAAACTATGATGGTGGTGTTGTAAGATTTGGAGACAACACTTCTGGTGTGATTTGTGGCAAAGGCACTATTTCTTTTGGTGGTAAGCATAATACTGATGATGTTCTTTATGTAGAATTTTGAAAGCATAACTTGTTAAGTGTTGGACATATGGTAAACAAGGGTTACAATTTTCAATTCAAGGATGGTAAGTGTGGAATAAGGGGAAGTTCTAGAAATATGATTGCTTTAGGTACAAATACAAAAGGTAATATCTTTCATTTGAGTGTTGCTAGTGAAAGTTGCTTAATTGCTCAGATTGATGTAAGATGGTTATGGCATAGGAGGTTGTGTCATGTGAACTTTGATAACATTGTCAGAGTTGATGAAGATATTGTTAGACCATCTAGATATAGTGGATATGATTCAAATGATCAACATGACAGTACTAACAATGGAAATAATATTTAGATACAGAATCAACTTCATATTGTTCTGGTGAACCAAGGGAATCAAGAGGTAGAGACTAGTAGAAGTGAAAAAGAAAGAACACAAGAACAAGAAGTCAGAGAAAATCCTAAAACTCTCAAATATGTAAGGTGAAATCACTCTGACAGTCAGATCATAGGAGACAAGAGCAAAGGTGTGAAAACTAGAAGAATAATTTTGGAAGATTATTGTCTAATTTCCAAAGCTGAGCCTAGCAATATCAATGAAACATGAAAAGATGAACATTGGATGGAAGCCATGAAAGAATAACTAATACATATAGAGAAGAATGGTACATGGGATCTTGTTCCCAGACCTCAGGATAAAAATGTGATTGGAACCAAGTGGGTGTTTTGAAATAAACTGAATGAGCAAGGTGAAGTGATCAGAAATAAAGAAAGATTGGTTTGCAAAGGGTACTCACAGATGGAAGGTATTGATTTTGAAGAAAAATTTTCCCATGTTGCTAGAATTGAATCTGTAAGATTATTTCTTGCTTATGCTACTTTCAAGAATTATAAAGTCTATCAAATGGATGTAAAGTTAGCATTTTTGAATGGTGAGCTAGAAGAAGAATTCTATGTTGAACAACCAAATGGATTTCAATTGACTGATTAAAATTCAGAGGACTGAAGGTGACAAGCGAGGTCTTGGATATGAGGAAGGAGAAAGTTTCAGATCTAGAAAAAGGAGATTTAGGCAAGGAAATCAGATGAAAAAATCTGGAAGGTATCCAGTAAGACAACCTAGTGCTCAAATGTTCAATGGTTATTGTTTTGGTTGCAATAAATTTAGTCACATGGCTAGTCAATGTAGAAGTGGAATGAACTCAAGTGGTCCATCATTTTTTTTCCAGTGTTTCAATTGAAATAAGTATGGTCATAAGTCAGTTGAATGCAAAAATATGTCAAACAACATTTTCAATAGAGATGTCAAATGTTATGTGTGTAATAGACTTGGCCATATTGCTAACCAATGCAGATCAAGAGAAAATCAATGGAACAATTTTTCTAGACAAAGAAATGTGGTGTGCTATAATTGCAACAAATTCGGTCACATTGCTAGATTTAGTAGAAGCGGAAAGGGTCTAGTAAATCAAAGAAGAAACATGCAGAGGAATGAAAAGGGAAAATGGAAAGTCACTCCAGGTGAGATCAGGAAGAAAATGAAGAATATATGGGTGAAGAAGAGTCCTTTTGTTGTAGAAAATGAGCCAGCACCAAAATCTGGTTCTGGTAATTCTTTTGGGAATTAGTCCATGGTCTCTAAACCTAGGGAGAGTTCTCAATAAAATCCTTCAAACCCCTTGTTTGTATTTGGTACTGGGATACATATGAGTGCAGTTATTGCATAAATGATCTACAGATGTTGCTAAAATAGTTGGAGAAAATATTTATGCAGAATTGAAGGTTTGTAGAAGAGTTATCTTTCAGAGTATGGAAACAAGGTATCCGAATGAGTTAGGGAAAAAGCATTTATTGCGAATAAAAGCTAGGTATGTGAATGATAAAAATTCATTTGTATTCTTCATTTGTCACTTTGCACCTTGAGAAGAAGAAGTTTGGAGAGCTCTGAAGTAAACTTTGGAAAAATTTGGCGAAGATTCAAGTGTGAAGGTGATTCGATGATCAAACCCCAAACCGGTGAAAAGGTATTTATCGGGAAAACTTGTGAACTTGTGAATTTATCAAAATCAATACTCCATTGTTAGTTGATATCAAGGATAGACCCCATCCAAAATTCAAGTGGCATCCTTTCAAATTTGTTGAGACAAAGCCCTTAGGTGCATTTTTGTTCATTCTGGTGTCTTGCATATTGAAGACATTAGGTCATACATTCATGTAAACATTGAGGATTTAGGGAACTCACAGTTATTGAATTTGTACAAAAATCACATTATAGGAGAGGATTTTGTGTTAAACCTAAATTCAAAACCCTAGAGGAGAAGAAATTCATGTAGATTGTAAAATTTCCTATGTTTGAAGAAAGCGAGTGGGTCTGGTATATTTTGAGTTGAGTTCATGTTGAATTTATGTGTTTGAATCAACCCTTAAAGATTACAAAATAAGTCATAAGCATTGTTACTATTTTAAATTCCTCTGATGGGTTGTCGATCTTGAATTCCATGAAGAATCAGAAAGTTACTGATACAACCAGTTTAGTGTATGATAAAAGAGTTATGACGATTGATGATATTATTGAAGTGGATGTCAAATTTGCATCTATGGTCATTGGTTACAAAATCTATCATTCTAGTCAGGATAATGTTGTATCTGGTACAGCTATCTATGCATCATATCAGATGGTGAAGGAGAATGCAAAAAATGATCTATGTGAGTTACTCAAAAGCCATTTGATGGAAAATCTTGGTAAAAACAAGAAAGATAAGAAGAATTCCTTCAAATATGGTAATTTGTTGTTGTGTTTGTTATGTTACTTTATGAATGAAGTTTCAGGATTTGGAAAAGTACAATGGCAAGGTAATAAACCTGTAGCTACAAAAATTAGAGATATCTTGCATAGATTTGGTGATAGCAAGACAAGTAATACTGCAATATGGGCTTATTTCAAGAACTTTCAGAATGAGATGCAAGCAAGAGAAATAATTCCTAAGTCTATTGTGGATAATTACAAAGACACTATTTTTTTTATGGTTGGCATTGATCAATGCTTGATGGAAGCTGTAGATCCTAGAATAGTGTGGATTATTCCTATGGGCTATGAGGTTGCGGAACATATTTTTGAAATGTATGTTCAACATTTGTTGATTAAACCTTGAGATCCGTCAGAAGAAATATTCGGCACTTTTTCAGAGAAGGATATACAAGTACATAATCAACTAAGGAAGCTTGTGATATTTGGGAGAGTAAGAAGAGAAGTGGAATCCTTTGTAGAGAGTATGGGTATATCTACAAAATTTGTGAGAGAAGCTAGAAGAAAGAGAGAAAGTTGAAGCAGGAGAGCCAGCTAGAATTGAATCTACTAGTTCGGTTGTATCCTCTACTTGAACTAGATCTACAAGAAGATCCACTCTCCCATATGGTCTTGCAAAGAAGTCAAGTCCTGTGAAAGCTCAAGCCAAGTCATCTAGGAGAGAAGGAAAAGGGAAGAAGGAAAAAAGTACAAGAGTTTATGTTGTTTTTGAAGATGAAGATACTGAATCTAATGTAGAGATAAGATAAATCAAGCAAAAGGGCACAAATGAAACAATCATTTCTAAGGACAAGCCCTCTGGTGAAGAGAAAGGAAAGAAAAAGATGAAAACAGAAAAAATGGGTATGTCTATAGAAGAAGTGGAGAAAGAATTGATTAAGGATGGTAATATTAGGCCTCTTTGTGAATGGTATGACACCTTTCACAGTGTTGTTCAAAGGATTCTTGAGGAAGATTCAATAAAATACTTGAATAATTTCAATAAGGCTCTTATTGAAATAATGTTTGCATTACCCAAAAGTCTATATGAAGTTTTAGAAATGAGGAGAATGAATGCCAAAACTGAAGATGAATAGTTGAGAGAGTACATTCTTGCAATTTTATGTTCGGTGATGTCTATTGAGGAAATGAATTCAACTATGAATGGTGCTAAAAAGGATTTCAAAAGTAAAACAAGAGTGAACAAGCTTATGATTGGTCAGATTGAAGAAGTTGAAAAAGAAACTGAAAAAATTCTAAAGGAAGTTTTGTTAAGGAATAGAATCGATGTTGTTTTTGAAGAAGTGCATGATGGAGATGTTTCACCTGGTCCAATAGCCAAAGAGGGAAAAGAAGATACATTTTAAGACACTCTAAATCCTATTGACATGCATGATGTTGAAATTCCTATGGAGACTGAAGCTCCTAAAGTTGTGTCAGTTGAAGAAAAATAGATTCCTAAAGCCAAGAAAGAATCAGTAACTGAAGAGAAGAAGGATGAAGTGAAGGTGATTCCTGTGAAAGCAAGAGACATTGCTAAGGCAGTGAAGGAGTTTTTGGAAGAACAACGGGAAGAGTTTTATTGTGAACTAGTAAAAGGTCCTATCAACTTGGACACTTTATCCCCTATTCAGAAGTTGGAGGTAGCTTCATTCGCTCAAAACAAGGCAAGGGAAGAAATTTTGAAATCACATATTGAAGACAGTGAGTTGTTGAATCTTGCACTCAATATTTTGGAGAAGATCATGCCCTCTCATGTTAAGGATCCATTTGGTTCTCCCTTCGGTGATCTAAAGAAGCTTATTAATTTTGTAAGTACTCATTTTGAGTCCCTTGAGAAGTCAGCTGAGGATAAGGTACATAAGGAGTTGGATGCTAAAAGGCTCAGTAGGTTGAAAGGGATGATAGCTAATGATAAATCTATGTTAGCTACTTATGTAAAGAATATTCAAAGTGCTTTCTCTGAAGGTGGTAACATTTATAACTCATGTCTATATTTATCTAAGTTCACTGAGGACTTTGAAAATAAAATGAAAGATTGTGAGAAATAGTTAGTAGATATCACTCAAGCATTCGATCCTCTAACCCTCTTTGTTGGAAAGCAAGAAGTTCAATTCATATCCCTTCTTGACAAGATCAAAATTTTGAAGCATGAAGAAGATAAAATTGTTGGAAGGGTTTATGAGCTTAGAGGACTCATTGGTCCTAAGATGGAAACAATGTTGAGTGCATTGAAGGAATCACAAGATGCTATGGTGGTCAGTGATCCAGTGAACCTTGAATCTGTAGCGATGCAATCTTACTTATTTTGTGGGCACATGACTATCTTGGAGAGTCTCAAGAAGGGTTGGGACACGATTTTGATCTTTTTGAAGAACAATTTTACAAATCTATTCAAGTTTATATAAGTTTTAGAAACATGTTTGTACACATATAGTTTGTTCATAGCAATTTTTGTTTGATTTTTGGTATGCGGATTCCCACCTTTGCCATTGATGTCAAAGGGGGAGAATGGGACAGTGAAAAATGCCTTAATCATCTTAGGGGGAGTTGTGTTTTTGAAATTTTGAAGGTTGGCAGTGTAATTCATGTTGGTATTGATCTAACACTTAGTCATTTTTCACTAAGTGTTGCCATCAATGCCAAAGGGGGATATTGTTGGAAAGAGACATTGAAAATTTTATTTGGTGTTGTCGTTGATGGAAACCCTAGTCAGTGATTTGATCCACACATCATCATTTGATAATATTGGAAGTCAGATTGATTTTTTGTGATTAATTATCAAGCTAGAACAAAGCATTCGACAGAATTGTGTTCACCGATTCAAATGTAATTTTATGTTACTATTTTTAGTTGTAGATCTTAGGGAAGGTTTTTTGGTATATGATCTTTGTTACTCTTGAATCTTAGAGCCTCGTATTGATCTGTGTACAAGTTAGAAGATTCGGTTGATTAATTTTTTGTTTAACAGTGCATGAAGGCCGACTTGGTGGATGTAGTCGTTGCGGATATTTGAGTAATTGTTTCAATGCTTTTGTGTTCGAGCATATTGATTTTGGTCATCACTATGTTGTGGCCAACTTTGGTTGGTGTGCATTGAGAATTGATTATGGATTGAGCCAGCAGTTTGTAAATATTTTTTCATATTTTATTGAAGCCAACTTATAGCGACTAAATCTTTAATTGTGGATATATATAAGTGATCGATTATATCATTTTGATATAGATGAGAAGTGTGTTGATGCGAGCTATGAATATCAAAATGATTTTAGAGAGATTATGCACAATTTCACTTGTGCATAATAGGATTTGTGATGTGAATTGAAGTAGAGCAAAGCAGAAGAGAAGAATCAGACAGAAGGTCAAGAATTCGATTGATGAGCTTAACAGGAACTATAATCAGGCATTAGTAGATGTTACTCCCTCAATTCAATTCTTTAAATGGATTTAATCTGAATTTTTTGTAAGGTAGTGAGCCTTTCTATTTTGAGTAGTGAGCTCTAGGCAGTGTGCCTGAATGCAAGTGCATTCCCATTTTGTAAACACTTATTTCTGAGTATACTCATATTGTGGATTGGCCTTCCATCATGGTTTTCCCCTAACAGGGTTTCCACATAAAAATCCTTGTGTTATGGTGTTGTTTTTTGTTTGTCTTATGTTAATGCATATTTCTTTTGGTTGAATATTATAAGTGCTTTAATGATTAGATTAATAAAGTGAAAAAGTGCATAACACTGATTCACCCCCCCCTCTTAGTGTTCCTTGATTCCAACACTCCATTCCATTGACTATAACCATGATTTTTTTAAGTGAACCGATGGACATAAAACTTAACCCCCATCGCTCATCGTGGATACTCGCTTTCCTTCATCTTAGAACTAGAATTTTCATTTAAAATTCTAAGGGTTTTTATCCATCTGTACCCAAAATTTTGCTACCTTTTTCATGAAAAATTACTCTTTTGTCATCCATAATTCCAAAAATTCCATTTACCACCATATTGTTTCCTTCACATCCACCTTTCTTATCCAACACCATTTACCTCTTTACCTCCTTACTACAGCCCCTTCCAAGGTGGGTCGCAGTGTCACAGTTGAGAGCAGTCACATCATATCTTTACTGTTGCACCGTAAGGAGTTTGAATGAAGCCCACGGTTGAGTGGTGAAGTGAAAAGACACCACCATACCACGGAGGGTCATCAAAGGGCATGTGGTAGAGTGATGGAGGGAATGAAGCATGGTAAATTTAGACACCACCATACCGCAAAAGGTTGACAAGGATCTTGCAGTAGGGCAATAGACAGTGAAGATGGTAGCCAAGGTAATCCACCACGGTACCGTGGGGAGGTGACGGAGAGACTGCGGTAGAGTGGTGGAGTTGATGGTCAAGGCAGGTTACCTCTATACCATGGGAAGACAAAATGTAGTCTACAATAGGGCGGTAGACAACAATGACAAAAGGAGGGTACCTCTATACCGTCAGGGGTCAAAAGAGATCCCATGATAGAGCGGTAGGAATATTTGAGTGAGGAATCACCACAGAACCACAGGGAGCAACTAGGTAGACCATGGTAGAGAGATAGGTAGTGGAGTAACATGAAAAGTTACCATAGTACCGTTGGGAGCGAAAAATAGACCATGGTAAGGCGGTATCTTGATATAAACAAATCAGAACACCATGGTACTACAGAAGTTGAAATGATGGTGCACGATAATGCAGTAAAGTATTTGTTTCTACTATGATAGTTATGATTGTTGTTTTCCATTGTGTGTGGTTTTGAAGCGACGTGACTTTTGGCATTTCATGTGAATACAAACGGACCAGATCCAAAAGGCACGGGAAAGATTTTTTGAAATGTATGAAAGCAGGAGATAGACAATGAATAGGGGTTGGTCGGTTAGACAGATAAAGTTTTTCTAGAATTTTTTACAGAGTAGAGACCATGATGCAAGTTTAATTTTGAGGAAAATAATGAAAGACTTATATTTTGGTGGTTCTAGTTTGGTATCAATTGTTTGTTAAAATTATTCAATTATCTGATTGTCTCCAACTCAATGTTTTCTGGTTATTTAAGTTGATATATCTAGTGTATATTCAATTTATCAATGCACATTTGTTGTATTTATGTGATGTGATTATTTTGTTTCTTCGAGAAAGAATTAAATTCCTTTTGGTTAATCACAATAATCTAGGAATATTATTTGGATCGATAAGAAGAGTTAGATAATAAGGATTGGTATTATGCCTCGAGTAGGATTTGTCAATCATTATCTTGCATGTTTATACAAGTTATAAATAGATACTTATGTGCCAAACAATTTGAACTTATGCCAAATAGAATCCATTTATCAAAGACTTTCATTGGACTCCATTTTACTCAATAGGGCATTGGTCTTGCCTATTTTATTCATTTAAATTCATTAAATATTTTTTCAGACATTTGTTAACTGAACATATTTAATTATTCAATTTATACCAAATAGGTATTTATCTTTCCACTTTCAAATTTCCATTGTGGATAGATTGTTTAGAGGAAACACACAGTTCAAATCTGCTTCATGCATATAGGTTTACCCACCTAGGTTTAGCAGAGCCTAAAGAGTAGAAGGTTCAAATTCACTATTTGGCCTTGTACGTTAGCTAGAAATGTTGTGAGAGCTTGGAAACCTCTCATGGTTTAAACCTACATTTTTTATTCCTAAGAGTTTGGTGACTCTTTTGGGGACCATTAAACTGAACCCAAGCCTTTATTATAGAGTCATTATCTTGTAGAAGACTCTGCTGGGAACAACGAATTAAAGAATTTTCTCACTTTTGGAAAGTAGGTGGCGACTCTGAATGAACAAGTGCATTGAAAGTGATAAAGTGAAATACACATCAGAAAGGAATCATCCTAGAGTTCATAATATCAAAATTACTCACAAAATGCATGGAAGAATATCTTTTTATAAGGAGGATTCTAATAATGAAAAAATTAAATGGACTCAAAAGAATGATAGGGGAAAGAAGGTGTCTGATGACATGGGCCCAAGAAATAAAGACAAAACATCAAAAGCACCCCTGGAGACACATAATTCTTACGGTACATAGGCAACTAAAAACATATCGTCTAGAGAACCTCACAGTCCTGAGGAAAAGAGGAATCTCTTCTATCAACCAGACCCCAAGAAATTTGAGGAGTTCATGGCTGGATTTGAGGTTGAAAGGGAAAGGAGACAACATGAATATGATCAAAAAATGGCATTACTTGAAGAGAATCGGGATGCACTTGGCTATGAAGCAGCCTCTGAAGAGAACTATGAGCACATGGCTTAGTATGAGCTAAATTCATGATTGGAGTATGAAATACAAGACGTGGAAAGAGCAAGAATAGAGTATGAGCAGAGACTCCAAGCAACAAGAGAGCTTAAAGAATTGAAGTTGCAGAAAGCTCAAATGGCTAACTTGCCTAAATATGTGCCACCTCATAGGCAAGGGAATAATAATGTAGGACCTTCAAATCCCCCAAGAGTACAACAAAATCAATCGGGGAATCAATATAGACCCCCAAATGCTCTACCACAACATCAAAATACTTAGCCACCCCCTCACTAGCAATACATGCCTCCACATGGTCAATAGCACAAGCCCCCACAAGGTCAGCAATATGTGTCATTACCTTACAACAATCTATTGTACCAGTACCAACATCATCAAAATCTACCTCCTCCACCATACACAACCATGACTAGACAGTTTGATTTGGTTGGATTTCAAATATATCCTTATCCTATGGAAAACAATTGGAGAAGCCTCATCCCAAAGTTCACAGGAAGTAGTGCAGTCATAGTTGAAGAACACTTAAGGAGCTTTAGTTCATTTATTCAAGATTTGTATATGCAATATGAGGATATACAAATGAGATTGTTTATGATGTCATTGATTGAAGATGATATAGATTGGTTTAGCAATTTTCCAAAAGCTTCTATTGACTCCATTCATGAGTTATATGAACATTTTCTTGACCAGTATGGGAATCAATGTGCACCATAGTTTTCCTTGCATGAATTGGTAACTATCTAGAAGCATCAAAATGAGTTAGCTTATGACTTCAACCAGAGTTTTTCTAAATTGCATAATAAGATACCTCCTGGATCCAAATTAGTTGATCCTACTGCATTGAGTATCTATTTAAAATATTTTGATCCTAAGACAGGATATGATATTAGGAACAGGTGTCCCATGAATTTAGTTGATGCTCAAAAAATAGATCTAACTATTGAAAATAATAGGAAAGCTGCAAGAATGATTGGCATGAGGGATAACCGTAGTGTTCCTCAATATGTTCCTTCAAATAGGTAGGAAAATACATACAGAAATGAAAGTCCAAGGCTACATGACATGCCATATAATACAAATTGGAAGGATGGAAAGCCAATGATGGATAGGCCAAGGAATAAAGAGACACCTGATCCTTTAAAGAAAAGAGAGGCATATATAGTAGATAATAGTCCTTGGTGCTCAGTTTGTGACTTTCCGCATTCCCCAGAGCATTGTATTGTAGCTCAGTAAATACCAGGTAAAGATATACCAGAAGACAACAATGAAGAGGACCATAATATTTATTTAACTTCCCACACTCTTCGCTTTGTTGAGCAGGGATACTCATCTTCAGAAGGAGGGTATGAATATGATGTTGATCACCAGAAGTACAATGTCCATATGGAAGAACAACAAGTTTTTTCAGATCATGAAGAAAGTGATAATTAACAAGGTCCTCCTACTACATCATATCATACTAATAGGTGAAATATGAGGAGACTAACTAAGGAAGAAATTAAAATATTAACCATTGCAGTAGCTGAGCGGGCCAAAAGAAAATACTGGTTGAGGAATAGAACAATGAATGAGAATGAAGGTGTTCCAAAAGGAATATTTTTGAAGAATAACAAAATTCTCCATGAAGCTTCAAAAAGGACAGATGATAAGCACTTTGATTAAAAATAAAAAAATTCTATCCCTAAAGAAGAAAACAAAGAATTTCCCAAGGACAAACAAAATTCAGATCAAACAAACAAAAAGGAGAAAGAGGAGAACAAAGGAGAATCAATAGAGAAAAAGAGGATGATCAAAATAGAAGGTTCCTTTTTTGATTTCATGCAAGCTTTGTCCTAGGTAAAAATGTTTGTCCCATTACTTGAAATGATGAAGATTAAAGAGTATAGGGAAAGTTGTATTCAATTAATGTCTAGTGGGAGTAATCAAATTATAAACCTTGAACATAAGGAGATTCCTTAAACTACTTATAGAAAGGAAAAGATAAAAGTTCCAGAGGTTGGTCTAAGTGATGCATTGATGAATAAACCACAAAATGATCCATTCTTTACTACCCTACTCATAAATGGCAAGCTGGTAATAAATTGTATGATAGATTCAGGTGCTTCTATGAACATTATTCCAGTAGGGGTAATGAAACAACTTGGTATGTGGGTAGATGTTGAGGGTGGTAAATGTTATGCCATGGATAATAGACATGTCCGGGTTGTGGGAATTATGAGAGATGTGGAAGTGAAATTGGAAACTTACCCATAGGTGACTTATAACATTGATATAATTGTAATTGACACACCTCAGTTTGGAATGCTTTTGTCAAGATAATGGACTGCAGTTGTTGGAGGCAATGTACAGTTTGATTTATCATATGCTACAATACCAGTTGTACACATCTAAAAATGGTCACGGTTATTCAAACTACTAATTAATTAAATATGAATTATTTAATTAATATTCTAAAATCATCTACATATAAATAAATTTAATTATTTATTTATATTGTTCATTTTTCTAATTCTTCTAGTTTAATTAAATAAATAAGTTTATTTAATTATTGTTGCTTTCCTCTTAATTAAACTAAATAAATTTTATAATTTATTTATTTATTTATCATTTCATTTCTAAAGTTTGAATGTTTAAATTCAAAACAATGGAATATTCTGATTAAATATTATATATTTAAATATCTTTTTCACCCCACTTAATTAAATATTGTAAAATATTTAATTACCTTTCTTTTTCACTTCCCACATAATTAAATATTAATTATTTAAATTATGGAAACTTATATTTGCACATGTCACAAGAAATTAAATAAATTTATTTATTTAATCAAGCAATTATCCTCAAACTTCAACCAAATTTCATAAATGAAAGATAAATGCCATGTTTGTCTCCATTTTTGAATGAGGATGGTTTTGTGGGTTGAAAACATTCTTCCACTTTCCTCTCAACCTTCCACCTTTCTCTCAACCTCTCCATCTCTCACCGTTCATCTTGACAAGTTTGAATTTTAACCATTGATTTTCGCCAACTGGATTCTTGCCTTTCAAAAATCTATAAATACAGCCTACTCATAAGTAGATTTCATCCTAGATTTCATACGTAGTTACTATAGTTGCATTTGAATCAGCATTCTAGCATCATAGCATCATAGCATTTCAAGTTCATAGTATAAATTATCAACAATGGACATGCATTTTCAAACAATCTCATTCTCCTAAGCTGTCATTTCAACAAGTTGTTGCTTACACAATTGAGAGCCAGCAACTTTAATCAAATCCTTGGACATAGAGGATGATGGGACGAATTTGAAGGAGCTGCAATTGTTTAGAGTTTGCATTTATATTTTCTAGATTAGTTTGTTTCAATATAATGTCTTATTGGTGTGTTAGTTTATTGTTTAATTAATCTACATATTTTAACAGCACACATTTTTAGTGCCCACCATGGGGCATCCCCCCATTTTAATCTTTTTATTGTAGAAATTTCTTACAAGTGACGGACTGGAGTTGCGGTTTAGTGCATACGAGTCTTAGTTTAGCGCATAGACGGACTGTTTTGGCGCATCGACGAACTGTTTTAGCGCATTGACGAACTGTTTCGGCGCATAGACTGATTGTTTCAGTGCATCCCCGAACTGTTTCAGCGCATAGATGGACTATTTCAGCGCATCCATGGACTATTTCGACATATAGATGGCCCATTTTCATGCATATCGGAGTGATCTTTTAGCGCATTCGGCAACTGTTTTGGCACATTGGGGGACTATCTTAGCGCATACAGGGGGTTTGTAAAAATAAATTTTGATTCCGACGCCATCCGTGGACATAATTTTTCACTTCAATTTTTAAATAAAATGAAGCAACCCTAGGATAGAAATTTAAAATATGGAATTTACCAACCCTAGGATAGAAATTTAAAATCTGGAATTTATCAATCCTAGGATAGTCACTAAACATTATTTCATGCTTGATAAAATGAATCCAATGTTTGTTGTGAAGCAAAATCTTCACTTAGCATAGAAAATTGTCAATTTGAATTTAAAACTCAACCACTTGTTTGTTGTGATTGTGGGGTAATAGGTATATGCTCTCCCCTTTACTGGGTGATCAAAACACCAGACTTACCTATTTCATTTTATGCATTTCAAAGCTTTATTAAATCTTTTAGAAGGCCTGTCGTAGTGGGAAAAAGTACTCACCCTACGGGAACGGCCTAAGTGGGAACAACCAAAGCTAGTTTTTCCAACCCACTATAATCAAAAGTGAATTTTGGGGAAACCCATATTCAACGGAAGTGAGCAAGATAACCATCCCCAAAATATTTATTCTAAAGATTGGGAGGTCTCCTGAGGGAGTTTATCTATTTTCAACATCGAACGGAAACCTTTACTACTAACCATAGTGTAAAAATCCAACCGTGACAATATCCAAACATCATTTCAAACACAGTGCAAGGGGAGGGAAGAATTTTCCCCCAAGACACTCACCATATAATCACCACGGATTTTTTTCTCAAGGGATTTGGTATCCACTTCCGTCACCTTGAGTACACACCTAGAAAAGACAAAAACGCGGGTGCCCTCTAGGGGGTGACACGGCTGTGTGAGTCGACATGATTTTAAGATGTGGGTTGTGGATGTTATGATGACCTATTTGACAAACTAAGAGTGAGTCTGATTGAAGTTCTTATCTTGTTCAATACCTGTGAAAATCTCAAGAACATACACACTTTGTTTAGCTTTTAGAATTAAAAAAACAATTGTATGTCATATTTTTCACATTTAAATCAGATTAAGATCATCCAAAAATATCAAACTATCCAAACATGTCTATCTCAGAAGTTTAAATGGATATTTTAGCGCATTCCTGGTCTGTTTCAGCGCATAGCCGGTCTGTTCCAAAGCATTTGTGCTCTATTTCGGTGCATCGCTACTCTATTTTGGCGCATCGCTACTCTATTTCAGCGCATCTCTCCTCTGTTTCGGTGCATTTGTGCTCTATTTCGGCTCATATGTGCTTTGTTTTGGTGCATAGGTAGTCTGTTTTGGCGCATTCATGCTCCGTTTCGGTGCATGTGTTTTCCAAACCTAGGTAGTTTTTTCTCTAACATTCAGAAATCAATCATCTCAGTCTAGTCTTTTCCATGCTCAGAGTTTGGAAGTCTTTAAATTTTTCCAAAAAGTCTCTAGAAAGGAAGATTAGAAAGCCAAAGAAATCTCTCAGTTATAAGAAGTTATTGAAGAAAAGGAAATTTCTATACCAAATTCAATAGGTCTTGCTTGAACACAGGACCTTTATTCACCGATATCACGACTATATTAGAGGTTTCACTGACGATTATGTTGTACAACCTTTATACTCACAAGACTTCTTTCAAAGAAGAGCCCTATCTCAAAGGAACAACCACAGTCAGCGTATTCATTCTTCTTATATTCCCCAACCTACAATTACGTACGCTACTCGTCCCAATTAAATTCTGCAATAGAGAACTCAAGCACATTAGGCATTTATCACAATCCATATTTTTACAAAGCTACAATCAAAACCTCACAAAGTGCAAAATCATCTTTATTTTTTATCTTTGGTTTAATTCCCGCAAATAGGATTTCCATCCTTTCAATCAGGGAATCAGGAGCTAAAAATTAAAAATCTTTTAAGTCATAGAATCTTCATTCTATTCTGACTTTCATATCCATCAAAATTGCACTATTTCATTATTTTGATCAAAATTTAGTAGAATTTGGGCAAAGCTTATTCCTGTTGTCATGAGATCTCAAAAGCACATAGAAAAAGATGAAATAGAAAGTACAGTAAGCAAAATGGGTGATAATATTGATAGGGAAGAGAATCCCTTTCATACTGAAGAGATAACGGAAGAAAAGCTCCAAGAAGCAGAGCAGGATCCCCAATTCCATACTCTCATGGAAAGGATTTTAGAACGAAACAAGGAAAGATATTTCTTTTCATTAGTTAATCAAGGAGCTAAGTTACCTACCGATTTTGATACATAAGGGATTATAGAGAATCCTGAAACTCCTCCTAATGATTTTAGTGCCCTTACTCAACAGATAAAGAATTACAAGGGAAAATAAAAGAAATACAAGGGGGTGCAACAATGAAGGATGTTTTGGATGACATATGTCCTTATCCATTTGATAGGAGTCTTCAAATTATTCCTTTTCCAGAACATTGCGAAATCCCTAAATTTGATAGGTATAATGGGAAAACTGACCCCATTGAACATGTGAGGGATTTCTGAAATATGAGCTTAGAATTCACTCATGAAGATACCTACTTAATGTGATTGTTTCCACGAAGTCTAGGTGGACAATCCATGGAGTGGCTTTCAAAGATCACTCCCCCCATCAAAACCTTTGAGGAGTTAATAAATAAGTTTATATCACAATACTCCTACAACATCCAACACCAGATAACCATGCTTGATCTTTGTAAGGTGAAACAAAAAGTAGGGGAATCTTTCACTACCATTTTGCAAAGGTAGAGAAGGGTGTTTGCTAGATACTCCTATCCTGCTCCTCAAACAGAAAAGATGGAGATCTTTATTGATAGTCTAAATCAGGAGATGAGTTACAGACTAAACCTTCACTGTCCTCAATCATTTGAAAAATTGATTAAAATGCGATTACTATTGAAGGTGCCTTAATCAAGCATGGAGTTCTGATAGACACTTGTGGCTCGAAAACTGAAAGATGCGGTTTTCATGAACACATGCGACTCATAATATGATAGATGCGACTCTCTATAATAGATGCAGCGTTTAAACTGACAAATGCGACTCAGTTTTTTGACAGTTGAATTGTTCCCAAAAGTTTGATTTGACTAACTTCGTTGTGATCAAGATTTCAGCAAATACAGCAAATAGCAAACACAGCAATCAATGTATTTTCAATTTTTTGATGGTAGGACTATTGAGACTCAAAAAACATGTACAACGTAGGCTTTTTTTGGACAATACTTGTTGAATTCTTACTTGGATAAATCCTACTACACACATTCAAGGCGGATGACTAGTAGCTTGACCCCACTGGCTCCCCTCCACAACACTCACTTATACGGGGCAGCCAAGCTACTATACCCATGAAACTCCCATGGCATACATGTCACCTCAACACAAGAACCATAAATTTTTAAGACAGCTTCACAAGTTTTGCACCTGCTACACCAACAAATAGATAGGTTTTTGGTAATTCTACAACAAGGTTTTTAATAAGGGCATTCCATTCATGGGACACTATCTAACATCGGTGAGAGTCCATTTATGTCCATCTCGTCGGAATAGTGCACGTGATTCTTGGGGTTTCCCCAAGAATCCACTTTTATATACCGGTTGGAAGTTGCTTGGCTTTAGCGTGCTACCGGTCTAAGTCGTCTTGGGTGAGTACTTTTTCCCACCAAGATAGGCCCAAGTTCTAGAGTTAGTAACCGTTTCTCTTGCACCCAAGATTGCACGAATGTGCAAGGGGAGAGGATACTTTGATTACTAAATCATGAGGTTCTAAACTAACAAAGTAGGCACGAAAAACACTAATAAATTTATTAAGCCCAAATGAGATTATTTACACTACCAAACAGAAGTTCATTTTAACCCACACGACGATTATCTATCTATCAAAACAAAATCTTTCTAAAAAGACAAAGGCATTAGGTCCCGCATGCAAGTTTGTCAGTAATTCATTGTTCTTCGGCTTTCATCCTATAAAAAATTGTCTTAGAGTTCAATTGTCTTCTATGCTTCGTCCTGCAAATGCTATATTATTCCACCTTGACACAACTGAAACAAACATTAGCAAAAATCCAAATAATCTAAAAAGCAAAAACTGAGAATATGGATGCACGGAAATCAAAAAAAAGTGGAAAAATATTTAACAACTAGATGCGGCTTTTGGAGCCACAGATGCGGTTCATGAACTGTTTGACAGGTGGATGCGGTTCGTGAACTGTTTGATAGGCAAATGCGGTTCATGGCGTCGTGGATGCGGTTCGGTATGAAAGATGCATCTTTGTTTTTAGTAGATGTGGTTCGTGATGCAGATGTGTTGATTGGTGGAACAGATGCAGTGTGTCGTACGAAAAAATTGCAAAAAATGAAAAACAGAAAACGGAAAGATGGAAAGATGTGCGGATTTGAGGCATGTTCACGTCGGGTTCACCAAATGTAACTCAGATTTTTGGAATTGGATAGATGCTACTACTACACAAGATTACAAACATCAATTCTAATCTAAATAAAACATCAAAGAATGATTACAAGTAAGCATAATTAATCTAAACTAATAAAACTAGAATGATCTCACCAAATATGCGAATACTTCCTCGATTTATCTCAATTTCCCTTCTCCATCTTGTTGTATCATCATTCTTGCCCTCAAATATTTGTGTTTGAATGCAAGCATAACTTCGTCAAGTGTCTCAGCAAAGTATCGAAGATTGTTTCTTCTCAAAAGTATAATGATTTCATATGTAATGATTTCGGGAGAGGAGGAATAATGATAATGACATACCATTTTATAGATTTTGGGTTTTCGAACTATCGGCTCAGATTGAAAGAGAGATCGACGGATGAGATTGATGAATGCCATGCGATGAGTTATGTGACAGATAGAACATGAGTTAGAATGTGAGTTCAACTGCAGGATAAAGACTAATTTAGAACGTGAGTTAGAATACGAGTTCACAATCTTAATCTTCAAAAATAGAAGAAATAGACTGTGTATGCAAAAGCCAAAGTTAGAAGTTGAAGAATAATGCATTCGAATGCAAATAGGAGTTAGAACTAGTTAATCAACTAGTTGTGACAGAGAGTTCTCTCGCAGAGATAAACTAGTGTTGAACTCAAGAGATAAATGGAGAACTAAAAATAGATCTCAAGTCTGAAGGTGAGTGAATGAATTAGATAACTGAATGATAGAAGAATGTGACATAATTAATTAAATATGAATTAAATGCTAATTTAATTCAACATTCGAAAATAAGAGACTTTTAATTAAATAAATAAAGTAATTTATTTAATTTGACTATTTGAAAAGGATAATATGAATAATTAAATAATAAATATTTAATTATAGATAAAGGGGTTAAATGAATAATTAAATAAAGATATTTAATTATAGTTGGAAAAGTATGATAAAGGGGGAATTAAATAATAAATTATTAAATTGATAGATACAGGGAGAAGAATTAATTAGTTCGCAACATAATTAAATAAATATGATTTATTTAATTAATCAAGTTGAATAGAGGGTGATAATGAATTAATGAATTAATTAAAAGGGGGTATTTAATTAATAGAGGAAATATATGTTAGAAAGGTTAATTAAATAATAAACATTATTTAATCAAGACGATAGAGTATAGAAAATTATGTTGAATGTGTACTCGCAGGCCTAGACCAATTTTCGATATCTACAGTTTGCCCCTCTTTGATACAATGTTGTTACGGCATTGTGTCAAAGAAAATATGCCCCGATCGTGCCCCAGCATGAAATAGGTTAGGGTATGCCCTAGTGAAAGGGAGAATGACGAGGAGGTAGTGGTATGCCCCCTCGAGAGAATAGGCAGGTTTGAAGAACATGAGTGTGCTCTCGAAATGGATAGATAGTGGTGGTGAAGATGCAGAAAAGAAGAAATGTTAGAATGGAATTCAAAAAGTTACTATTGAAAAAGAATGGTTATTGATTGAGAAAAATATGATCTTCGATATTGTGCCAAATACGCTATGCTTGCTTGTTATCATCATTGGGTGGGAGATGACACAAATGGATAGTACACACTATGATATGAGATAGACCATAGTGTACAAGGCCATCCATCTATGAAAAATAGACAGTTGTAGACAAGGAGTGTCTTAACTCAAACGAAGGACAAAATGCCCCAGTCGTGTTGTCAAGATAAACCGTAGACAATAGACAAATAAAAGATGGGTCATGAGACGTCATTGCTCCTCTAAATCCTTGATAGGACATCCTTGAGGAAACTAGTAACATGACTCAAAACCCAATGTTAAAAAGATAGTTTACAGACAACAGCCAAAGAAAAAGATTCTTGATACATCGTTGCTTCTCTAAATCCTTCAAGGGAAATCCTTGAGAATGCTAGTAACCAAACTAATTTCACAAATCGATAGAAAGATAAGACAAAATAAAATGTAAAGTCATAAAGCCAAATAAAAGTATTTTCCAAAAACTTGATCTTGTGGGATTGTTTGATGGTTGATGTTTGACATAGCGTAATGTGAGGGATGACACATACCGCATAAGACGTTGAGTTTGGTTTCGACTTGGTGACTATCTGTATAAGGCATGACAAAGCCTGGTTTTAGAAAAGATGTGTCATATAAGACGTTGGAGCCTGATGACGTTGATGCGACAAGCTACATGATGCTATGACAATTTGATGACGTCTATGGACAAGAAAGACATATCTTGCTAAGACATAAGTTGATCATTTTGACAATGTGTTTGATATTGAATTGATGATAATTTGAGATATTTTGCCTTGTTGATGCATGACTTGTTTTGATTCCTTGACTAATAAAAGTGTGTGTGTGTATTTGATAGTGTATGACATGAGATGATACCCTAAAGGATGACCTAATGCAACTAAAGACATGCATCTAAGTGAATGATATGCAATGTGTGTGATAGTGATTGTGAATGAACCCTATTGGACTAACCTAGTGTGGTCTTGTGATCTCATCAATTGATTAGCCTTGCCTACGTTGTACATGCAGAGACCTTGTAGTTCGACACGACCAATGACTTTGATTGTAAAAAGAGTCATGATTTAAATGTGTGTGATACATGACAAACCTAGATTGATTGACCTAATGCCTCGGGGGCACATCGATTGATGGCCTTGCCTACGTCCCAGTCGCAGAGGCAACGTAGTTCGACTATGACTACGACTGACTTAACATGACTGACTTGACATGACTAACGTTGTTTTTGGGATTTTCTGACTTGTTATGATTTTTTTGGATTTTTGAAGTTTTCTAATGTTTTTAGATTTTTCAGGACATTTTTTGATGGTGGTGACAAATGCATGTAAATGATGCCTACACACAAGAATCCAAGGACAACTATGATCTTACTCCTAGTCTAGCTGAAAACCAATTACCAAGTGATGATGATGACGACGTTTTTTGACATGGGAAGGACACATCCTAAAACAACGTGAGGATGACAATAATGTGACTTAAGGATCAAGGTTTTCAACAAGGCGAGAAACAAAGCCAAGGAATGTTTTGGATGATGTGTTAAAATTCCTAGGAAGATTGTATGGATTGGTCTTGTTGCATTTGGAATGACTTGGATAGGACTAGATGGGATGATGGAAGGATGTTGGATTAAAATCCTTAGATGGTTGACAAGGTAAACCAAGATAGGTGATATGTATAAAAATATGGTGGGTGGTGTTGGTAAAAGATAGGAGACACGAGGATTATGGATGGGATAATTATCATTTGATCTCCAAGGACAATGTTGCATAGGGATAATGAAGCTATGAAGGTAATGACATGATGTTTCATGGATAGTTTATGACCAAAGGATAGTCATGTCAAAAATTTTCCCAAAAGCATGATTTAGTTTGTACCCTAGTTCTTATCAAGATCAAAATAGGTGGGAAAATGGAGGGAAATGTTATGGATTAAATAGATGGATGGAAAGGTCATGAGGAAGACATGGGAGATGAGACAACTTGCCCCCAAGTGTAAAGATCCACATAGATAATTGCTCTTACACATGATGCCCATTTGCCAGGTTTTCATCGTGTTACTTATCCAAAGCGCCATAAAAATGGTTTTCACTATTGGACGAAATTTTTCTCTTTACTATTTTCCAATTTTTTTAGTGTCACCAAGATGCTTGTTTGCCAGGTTTTCATCAAGGTAACCATTTGTTTGTTTTTATTTTTTTTATTTTTGTTTTGTTTTGTATTTTCTGGATTGCCTCGATACTTTAGATAATCACTGACTGTGTTGAATCCATTGATGGTGTTGATGTAAAGACTGGTGCCATGATATGCCAATAATGACCTTTATGAAGTAGTTGTCTTGTTAGGATCATAACACTTGTATATAACTGATCGATGTCATTGTGACCCTTGTTGATACTAGAGTTGGCCTTATCAAAATACACACATCGCGATAGAGTGCCATTAGAGTCCTTACAATAAAGAGTTGTTGCCAAGATGCGATGGATTTCTAACATGGGATTTTTGGACTTTAGATGAGATGTTGGATTATGACAGATGATGGTAGATGTGGGGGGATTGTTCAGAAGTTTAGATGAATCACTTTTTATTTTCCAAATTTGGGATGTTGGATGGCGGAGTTTGGAATTTTGATTGGGATAGCATTTGGAACCAGCACTTTTATATGCCTTGCTTGATGAGCATTGTTAAGGAGGTGGACATTTATTATATGTGGGAGTCCTCTTTTCTTGTGGCTCCACATTTTGATTGACTTTTGGATTTGAAATATTTTCTTTGGGATCCATTTTAACTTCAGTTGTCCACTCAGATTTTTGATTGCTTTGATGGTCTTTGACATTTGATTTTGAACTTTGGATTTGTAATAACTTTCTTTTTGTTGGTTCCAAATAGAAGGTTTATTCATGTTGGAATGACGATTTATGGTGTTGATGGAAGGATTGTTGGCAGCAATCTTATGGTAAGAACCACTCATAGCCCCCATTTTGATGTTTATATCAGATAAAGTTTCCCCCAATATCGAGGAGGTACCACTAACATCATTAGATTCTCTAACTGATGAATAACCAAAACCCTGATGTCTAGGATTTTCTTGAAGTTGTACTGGTTCCCAAATTCCTTTCTCGTGTAGGCCTAGTCCTTTTCCTTGATACTGCATGTTCTAACAGATTTTGTTTGCAATGGGGTATTTTTTGTTTTGAAAACAAGATGTTAGCCCATCATTGTGTATGTAGACACTGTTACTTGGAATCTTCTCTTCTACAAGAAATCTTGCTCTGACAAATATAGATGATCCTATCTGATAAGATGTTGTAGCTTCGTTAACATGTTGGATATATTTTTGATAAACATCTTTGGTTTGTTTTTGTGAAACATTAGATTCTGATGGTTCTTCAAAAGATATCGGTGCTTCCATGTCGATGCAGAAACTATCCTTATGGTCATTATCATGGAATCCAGTGAATTTAGCTATACCTTGATCATTTGAAAATATGTCCAGTGTAGAAGACTCTCATTCTAGAGGAAGATCATCTATGTTTCCAAAGGAGGCAAGTGTCTCATTTTGGGAAATGGCGGTGTTCAAAGTTTGGGTAGGATCAACCTCAAATGTTTGATCATGAATGGCATAAAGGTTGATAAGTAGATCGTTTTGGATTTCTTGATCAATGGTTGTGTCTTGGTCAAAGATAGGTTTGTCTTGGATGACTTGATTGGGAATGAAATCTCGATCAAGGATAAATGTATTTTGGCTGCCATGATTATCTAGAAGGACTTCTTCGATAGACCTAAAGATAGGGTCATGGGATGGACTTCGTTGATCTTGACATGAAGGTGAAGCCATGATGTCATGCTTTGGACTTTCTTTTTTACATGTATCCTCAAGTGTAGGCAATGGGATGTGATTTTGGAGACCATGAATAAATGTATTTTCATGACTAAATGTAGGTTGGGATGGAATGAATAGGAATGGATTAGTGGATGATGGACTAGGATGGGATGTGGAGGGTTGGAATGGGTTGAGGGATGATGGACTAGGATAGGGTGTGGATGCATGACCAGGATATGACATGAATGGAGGATTAGGATGAGATGAAGGACTAGAATAGGACATGGATAAAGGATTAGGATAAGATGAAGGACTAGATTATGATGTGGAGACTTGGACTGGATTAATGGATGGTTGATTTCCCTTGTCAAGGTTAGGGTGGGTATGACTTATGAATGTTTCATGGATGGTGTTAGGGGAATCTTGATAATGAGGATAGGTGGATGGAATACTAGAGTTTATGGGTTGTTGATAAGAGGGATATGTGGGTAGTTGACCATGGGTTGAGGTTGATTGGAATTTGGATTGGATAAATTTTATTTTGAAGTCTATGGCTTGTTGGTATTGACCCATGCGGAGTAATTGGTATTCAACTTGACTAGCAAGCACATCAAGGTGACTGGAAGTAATGGTGGTGGATGGTAATGCAAATGATATGGAATTATGTCTATGTTTTTGGATTTTTTGACAATAACAGATGTTGCTAAAATGATTTCTAAAAAGACGTAGACTAAGATGACGTATGGTAGGATGGACAATATGCAAAATCTCGTGTAGACTATGACGGAAAATGATTCTAAAATGGGTATAACCCACCACCTATGGAATAAAGGCATGCAATTATTTGTGTTTGACCAAGGAACCTGATTGTAGGACAAAGATGGTGACAAGATGAATTTCCCAAACTAGACTGTTGAGCTAGAAAGATTCACAAATAGGACTAAAGTGACTAGGTTCAATGACTTGTGACAAACTAAAACATGAACGTATCCAATGACGAGGAAAGTTACCTATTCAACGATATGCAATTTCCTAGGAAGTATCTATATGCATGCAACTTAGGATGACTATGACGTTGACGTTGACTGTGACTAAGACGTATATGACACCTAAAAAGGCAAGGTTTTTTAGCAAAGTTTTTCCAGTTTTTGTCCAAGGTTAATCTTAAGAGCCTAAAGCAAATAGTGACAATGATGTTTCGGACTCAGCTCGAGATTTTTGATGTTTTTTGTTGACAGTAAAATGCGGTTCACCTAACAGTTGCGGTTCAACGTTTGACAGATGCGGTTTTTGACAGTGCATGCGGTGTTTTGGAATAGTGCGCGTGATTCTTGGGGTTTCCCCAAGAATCCACTTTTATATACCGGTTGGAAGTTGCTTGGCTTTAGCGTGCTACCGGTCTAAGTCATCTTGGGGTGAGTACTTTTTCCCACCAAGATAGGCCCAAGTTTTAGAGTTAGTAACCGTTTCTCTTGCACCCAAGATTGCACGAATGCGCAAGGGGAGAGGATACTTCGATTACTAAATCGTGAGGTTATAAACTAACAAAGCAGGCACGAAAAACATTGATAAATTTATTAAGCCCAAACAAGATTATTTACACTACCAAACAGAAGTTCATTTTAACCCACACGACAATTATCTATCTATCAAAACAAAAGCTTGCTAAAAAGACAAAGGCATTAGGTCCTGCATGCAAGTTTGTCAGTAGTTCATTGTTCTTCGGCTTTCATCCTACAAAAAATTGTCTTAGGTTTCAATTGTCTTCTATGCTTCATCCTACAAACACTATGTTATTCCACCTTGACACAACTAAAACAAACATTAGTGAAAATCCAAATAATCTAAAAAGTGAAAACTGAAAATATGGATGCACGAAAATCAAAAAAAAAGTTGAAAAAAATTTACCAACCAGATGCGGCTTTTGGAGCCATAGATGTGGTGCGATGTTGACAAGCGGATGCGGTTCGCGAACTGTTTGATAGGCGGATGTGGTTTGTGAACTGTTTGATAGGTGGATGTGGTTCGTGACGTCGTGAATATGCTTCGGTATGACAGATGCATCTCTATTTTTAGCAGATGCGGTTCATGATGCAGATGCATTGATTGGTGGAACAAATGCGGTGCACCATATGAAAAACTTGCAAAAAATGAAAAACAAAAAATGGAAAGACAGAAAGATGTGTGGATTTGAGGCATGTTCACATCAGGTTCACCAAATGTAACTCAGATTTTCAGAATTGGATAGATGCTACTGCTACACAAGATTACAAACATCAATTCTAATCTAAATAAAACAACAAAGAACGATTACAAGTAAGCATAATTAATCTAAACTAATAAAACTAGAATGATCTCATTGAATATGTGAATACTTCCTCGATTTATCTCAATTTTCCTTCTCCATCTTGTTGTATCATCATTCTTTCCCTCAAATATTTGTGTTTGAATGCAAGCATAACTTCATCGAGTGTCTCAGCAAAGTATCAAAGATTGTTTCTTCTCAAAAGTATAATGATTTCATATGTAATGATTTCAGGAGAGGAGGAATAATGATAATGACAGACCATTTTATAGATTTTGGGTTTATGAACGATCGACTCAGATTGAAAGAGAGATCGACAGATGAGATTGATGAATGCCATGCGATGAGTTATGTGACAGATAGAACATGAGTTAGAACATGAGTCCAACTGCAGGATAAAGACTAATTTAGAACTTGAGTTAGAACACGAGTTCACAATCTTAATCTTCAAAAATAGAAGAAATAGACTTTGTATGCAAAATCCAAAGTTAGAAGTTGAAGAATAATGCATTCGAATGTAAACAGGAATTAGAACTAGTTAATCGACTAGTTGTGACAAAGAGTTCTCTCGCAGAGATAAATTGGTGTTGAACTCAAGAGATAACTGGAGAACTAAAAATAGATCTCAAGTCTGAAGGTGAGTGAATGAATTAGATAACTAAATGATATAAGAATGTGACATAACTAATTAAATATGAATTAAATGCTAATTTAATTCAACATTTGAAAATAAGAGACTTTTAATTAAATAAATAAAGTAATTTATTTAATTTGACTATTTGAAAAGGATAATATGAATAATTAAATAATAAATATTTAATTATAGATAAAGGGGTTAAATGAATAATTAAATAAAGATATTTAATTATAGTTGGAAAAGTATGATAAAGGGGGAATTAAATAATAAATTATTAAATTGATAGATACAGGGGGAAGAATTAATTAGTTCGCAACATAAAAAAAAAATATGATTTATTTAATTAATCAAGTTGAATAGAGGGTGATAATGAATTAATGAATTAATTAAAAGGGGGTATTTAATTAATAGAGGAAATATGTGTTAGAAAGGTTAATTAAATAATAAACATTATTTAATCAAGACGACGGACTATAGAAAATTATGTCGAATGTGTACTCGCAGGCCTAGACCAATTTTCGGTATCTACAATAGGTGTAAAGGTCATAAGACAAACAATTGCCAAGGGTTAAAGAATATTGTTCAGGATTTGATTGATAACCACACCATCACGGTTGAGGGACATAATGTCAATGATAACCATCAGGCATTCAAGGATCCTCTCCCTAATTATCAAAAGGGGGAATCTTCGAGTGATAAGGGCAAGAATGTTAATTATGCCCATGACACCATTATCAATCATATTTATACTGACGATCAACAAATCAATGCTATCTGAATCAAAGGTAAGCAAGAATATCGAGAGGTCAATGCTATGACAAGGGGACAAGACAAAATCATTGTAAAAGGAATCTCATCTAAAGCAGCAATTCCCCCTCCAAGTCAATACAATTTGGTTGATCAACTACAAAAAACATCAGACCAAATTTCTATCTTGGAGCTCTTAAAGTTATCACCTGCGCATAATGACATTCTGGAAAAGGCACTTGTTGATACAACTACCTCTCTTGATCTGGATATCAATAAATTTCAAGCCATGGTGGGACACTTGTCCTCATCCGCATGTTTATCCTTTACTGAAAAGGATGACTCATCCATAACCCATCCACATAATTCATCACTCTACTTAGAGGTCATGGTTCACAAAGCTCACATTAGATGTGTCCTAATAGATGGGAGAGTCGGATTAAATATTTGTACTTTGAAATTGGTCCTCGCTTTGGGATATTCTAAAGAATCTATAGATCCACGAAGAAAGATTAAAATCAAGGCATATGATGATGAGGAAAGGACTTCCAAAGGCCTCATCATGCTACCAATCAAAGTAGGACCTATTGTGAAGAATACCTTTTGTCAGGTTCTGGATCGGGATCTAACCTATAACATACTCTTGGGTTGTCCATGGATCCATGACATGCAAGTTGTTCCATCTACTTATCATCAATGCTTGAAGTTTCCATATGATGGACAAGAGGTAACAATACCTGATGATCACATTAGCAGTCAAACTTTCTCTAACCTAAGAGCAACTCAGGACACACTCATCCTGCATAATAGAGAGGCTTTGGCCATCTCTACCTCCAAATACAATGAGAAAGCAAGAGAAATGATAAGTAATTTTGGCGCCAAGCTAAAATTGAAAGATAATGGAGTAAGAGAATATTCTTTATCTCTCTCTAATTTACCCATATCTCCAAGATCCCATGGTCAACCATCAACATCCATATAGCAGGCTACAGTAGTTTTAGCCTCAACTTCAGTTCCCATCACCAAGTTTAATGGACTGTTTATCAAACAAAATGAAATGGAAGATAGAGCTATCCTTGATTGGCTCTATAAAGATGATGAAGAATCAGTACAACATATCAAGTTAACCACAGAACAATATGGAAAAGGTTATGTGATCATGCAACAAATGGGTTATGAAGGAAATGGCCCTATAGGTAAAAGAAAAGAGGGTATTATTGAGCCTATCCAACTGAAAACAATGCACCCAAAGGATAAGACTGGGTTGGATATGGTGAGGATACAAAGCAAGAAGTGGTACAAAGAATGTCTAAGGAGGAGTTAACTGAAACAATTCTATGAATTAAAGCAAATAATTCTGACACTGACTCCAATGAATATGAATGGGATGACTTCTCTGATGATACGTTCATCTCTGAGAAAAGGGTGGATGTCATACACAAATTCACACCCGCATTCTTACAAGGGGAAAGCTCAAGGCCTCTGCTTGATTACATTTTGCAAAGAGATCATGACTCAAGTGAAAACTATTCGATTCAAAGTGATACAAATCATCCACTGGAGGATACCATCCTAGACCTCTCTCGTAACGACGTTAATAATAGCATCATGACCTTAATGTCTAGTGACCTTACTCATCCTAACGATCCATTTCCTTTGGTCCATCCTGAACTCATCAATTGGGAACAAATCGCACCTATTGATGTCCCAACTTTTCCTAATGACGAAACCATCATAAACTTTCTTTGTTCATCCCATCCAGAAACAAGTTCCACCAGGGAATCACAAGATCATAGTTTTCGACAGGAAAGTGCCAAGTTTCTCAGCTATGAAATAAATAACATAAAAGAAAAATCTAATGGTGAAAACCTAACAAAGGCAGTATTAGATCAAGAAAAGAGAAAAATAAAAAGTGTATCCAATGGTGAAAACCTTCCAAAGGCACTAGAGGATGGGAAACTTCACACTCTCCCGGAACATTACCAAGAAAGGTCTTCTATTCTAATAGAACCAACAGTGGCACTCAATATAGGTACTACAGAGCAGCCCAAAGTATTGCAACTTGTTGCATCCCTAATAGAAGAGGAAGTACCAAGATTCACAGAATTTCTCAAGAACAACCAAATCAGCTTTGCATGGTCCTACGCAGATATGCCTGGATTAGATCCAGATCTCATCATGCATCATCTATCTATTATGCCGGGGGAAAAACCTATAAAAGAGAAACTCAAAAAAATGCATCCACATGTTGCATTATTGGTTAAAGAGGAATTAAAGAAGCTTTTAGATGTTGGATTCATTCGGTCTATTGACTATGCAGAATGGATCTCCAATATCGTACATGTTTCAAAGCCAGATGGAAGGATTAGAATTTGTATAGATTTCAAAGATTTGAACAAGGCATGTCCTTAAGATGATTTTCCTCTACCAAACATAGATATGATTGTTGATTTGACTGTTGGACATGCAATGTACTCATTAATGGATAGATTTTCAGGATACAACCAAATAAAGATTGCACCAGAAGATCAGGATAAAACAGCATTCACATGTCCTTGGGGTACCTATTGATGGAACGTAATGTCATTTGCGTTGAAAATTGTAGGAGCTACATACCAACGTGCAATGACAACAATTTTTCATGATATGATGCATACATTCATGGAAGATTATGTCGATGATCTCCTTGCCAAATCTAACACTAGAGAAGGACACATAGATATCTTATCTAAAATTTGCAAAAGAATGGAACAATTCAAAGTGAGACTTAATCCAAAGAAATGTGTCTCTGGAGTGAAATCTAGAAAGTTGTTAGGGTACATTGTATCAAAAAAGGGAATTGAAGTGGATCCAGCTAAGGTGCAAGAAATTATTGATATGCCACTACCAAGGAACATTAGTCAACTACGCTCTTTACAGGCACGGTTACAATCCATTTGAAGATTCATTGTCCAACTAGCGGATAAAAGTTTACCATTCACTCATCTCTTACACAAGAATGTTCCATTTAAATGGGCGGACAAATGTGAAGCAGCGTTTGATCAGATAAAGCAGTATCTCATGAATCCACCAGTATTGATTCCACCAATGCAAGGTGCACTCATATTGTATATTTTTTCCATGGAAGTGTCCCTAGGAGCATTATTGGCACAGGAAGACAACTCAAGAAAGGAGCAGGCAATTTATTACATCAGTCGAACTTTGACAAGTCATGAGCTGAATTACACATTCATTGAAAAAGATTGCTTAGCAGTAGTGTTCACTTCTCAAAAGTTATGACATTATATGCTAGCACATATAATAAATCTTGTGGCTAAGATTGATCCACTTAAATATCTTCTAAGTAAGGCAACCTTAACTGGCAGGTTGGCTAAATGGGTCATGATATTGAGTGAATTTGACATTCATTATGTGGATCGCAAAGCTATAGAGGGACAGGTAATTGCATATCAATTAGCAAAAGCACCAATGCCAGCGGAACACCCAATACACATTGATTTTCCTGATGTCGATGTATTCATAGTAGTTATTAAGTAGTCATGGGCACTCTGTTTTGATGGTTCCTACAATCAACATGGTTCAGGAGCAGGGATTCTTTTTATTACACCTCAAGGACATACAATTCCAAAATCTTATCAGCTAATGTTTCCTTGCACAAACAACATAGCTGAGTATGAGGCATTATTAATTAGCATGAGAATTGCAGTGGATTGGAAAATCACAGAACTTCAAGTTTTTGGTGATTCACAACTTGTTATAAATCAAATCAATGATGAATATCACACTAAGGATGACAAGTTGGTACCTTAAAAAAAGATGGTGGATGATTTGAAGAAATATTTTTTTGATATCAAGTTCATACAAATTCCGCGTATTGATAATAAAGTAGTAGATGTTATGGCTACAATCGCCTTTCTACTCCAGTTATCAGAGAATCAAACACGGTATGATTTTCTAGTGGAACAATTGTTTTCTCCCACCTATGAAAATATAGAAACTCAAATCATTTGCCATTTGACTAGTTTTGATTCTCCCTTGTATGGCCAAATTTACAATTACCTAAAGGATACTATTTTACCTTTAGACTTGTCTAGGAATCAGAAAAGAAACTTCATCCGTCAATCATCCCATTACACTTTAATTGTTGACATCTTATACCGGCGTGGTCTAGATGGTACCCTCCTTAGATGTCTTGAACGTGATGAATCTGATAAGGATTTACAAGAGGTACATGGTGGTATTTGTGGGACACACTCGAGTGGACTAACTTTAGCAAAGAAAATTGTGAGATTAGGTTACTACTGGCCGACCATGGAGAAAGAATCATTCATCTTTGTGATGAAATGTGCAAAATGTCAGATTCATGGGAATCTCATTCATGCTCCTACTCAAGAATTACAACCCTTCACCACAACATGGCCTTTCGCTCAGTGGGGATTGTACCTGGTTGGCAAGATACACCTATCATCCTCAAATGGACATAAATTCATCATTACAGCCACTGATTATTTCACTAAGTGGATTGAAGTTGTTCCCCTAACAATTGTTACTGCCAAACAAATCTCTTCATTCATTTTGAACTATATCATCTGCCGATATGGTATTCCCAACTTCATTATCACAGACAATGGAATACCCTTTAAAAATTAGGATGTTGATGACCTATGTGAAAGATTTCGCATCCAACATAGTTTCTCTACACCTTACTATCCACAAGGGAATGGTCAAGTTGAAGCTTCAAATAAAACAATTCTAAAGATTTTGAAGAAAACAGTAAATGAAGCAGGTCATGATTGGCATGTCCAATTGAATCCAACATTATGGGCATATAGAACAAGCATTCACACACCAACAGGTGCTACTCCTTATGCTTTGATTTATTGAGTGGAAGCTATTCTACCACTGGAAGTTGAGATTCCTTCACTTCGAGTATCACTAAAGGGGTTAATCAATGATGAAGACTATAGAGTATCAAGGTTGCAAGAGTTGGAACTGCTTGATGAACGGCGTCAAATTGCAGTTAATCATTTGAAAGGATATCAACAAGTTATGTCCCACAGCTACAATCACAGAGTCAAACCACAAAATTTTCAAGTGGGTGACTTGGTTCTCAAAGAAAACCCTTGAAAGCAGCAGGATCGGGAAAATAAAGGCAAGTTTGAAACTAATTGGTTGGGCCCATTCGTTATCATTGCAGCATATGGATCGGGGGCATATCAGTTGTCAACATTAGAAGGGGACCTATTTGAAGATCCAACCAACAGCATACATCTGAAGAAGTTTTATACCTGAAAATATCAAAAACAATATAAAAAGTCCTGAAAAAATGCAAATCAAAAAAAATCAAAAAAAAAGAGAGAAAAAATCGTTACCTTGATGAAAACCTGGCAAATAGGCATCTCGATAACAACAAAAAAACATAAAATGAAGAAAATTTGCAAAACAAATGGTGAAAACCTGGCAAACAGGCATTGTTTGTGATTTTGTTTGGCTCTCTTATCTATTAGGATACATTTTGCATATCCATCTTTTCATCGGCTATTTGTTCTTCAAGAACGAAGGCAAATTTATCAAATCATGCTAATCTATTCTTGATGTTATTCAACAGCATATAAATCAAATGTCTAATCTAGCAACAATCATCAAGTACATGTCAATTTTTCTTCAGAAATTGAAATTCGAAAAAATTTCATGGAGGCGTTAAAACAGGTCATCAATGCACTAAACCATGTATGCACAACTTTAATCCATGGATGCGCTAAAATAGGCATTGGATGCGCTAAACTATCTATGCACTATTTTATCAAATGTATGCACTAAAACAGGCATTGGATGCGCTAAACTATCTATGCGCTATTTTATCAAATGTATGCGCTACTTCAGGTATCCTATGTGCCACTCTATGCTATGCGCTAAACCAGCATCCTATGCGCAATTGTTTTGCATTTATGCGCTACTTTGTATGTGCGACTTTATCTAACCTATGCACTAGACTATGACTCGTATGCGCTAAATTAGAACGTATAAAATTTAAAAACTCCAAAAAAAATGAAAATCGATCAAAAAAAATTACGAAGAGGATCAAGATGACTTACCGGAGGTCCGTACATGACTGATCTTTGATATCAGTGGGCTCGCTTGAATCTGTGGCACTCATAATGGATCGGCATTGCAAAAATCTATCTCAGAGCTCTCAAAATTACCACAAGTTATTGTTCAAATGACAAAGACTTTTCATCTTTTCCACCTTTTAAGGGGGTAAAAATGTGAAAATATTCAAATTTTTACTATGCAAAGTGTTATTTCGAGAGTTAAATCACCTACATCTCTCCGAAAATCATCAACATCCTTTCAAAACATCTTCATTATCATTCAAATCATGCGATTTATCTCTCGAGGGGGCATATAGCATTGGTAATTTCTAAATTCTGGGGCAAAATTCTTTGAAGCAATGCGTAAAACACATCACTTCAAAGAGGGGCAAAATGTACACATCTAAAAATGGTCACGGTTATTCAAACTGCTAATTAATTAAATATGAATTATTTAATTAATATTCTAAAGTCATCTACATATAAATAAATTTAATTATTTATTTATATTGTTCATTTTTCTAATTCTTCTAGTTTAATTGAATAAATAAGTTTATTTAATTATTGCTTCTTTCCTCTTAATTAAACTAAATAAATTTTATAATTTATTTATTTAATTATCATTTCGTTTCTAAAGTTTGAATGTTTAAATTCAAAACAATGGAATATTCTAATTTCATCCCATATTTAAATATTATATATTTAAATATCTTTTTCACCCCACTTAATTAAATATTGTAAAATATTTAATTACCTTTCTTTTTCACTTCCCACATAATTAAATATTAATTATTTAAATAATGGAAACTTCTATTTGCACATGTCACAAGAAATTAAATAAATTTATTTATTTAATCAAGCAATTATCCTCAAACTTCAACCAAATTTCATAAATGAAAGATAAATGCCATGTTTGTCTCCATTTTTGAATGAGGATGGTTTTGTGGGTTGAAAACATTCTTCCACTTTCCTCTCAACCTTCCACCTTTCTCTCAACCTCTCCATCTCTCACCGTTCATCTTGACAAGTTTGAATTTCAACCATTGATCTCCGCCAACTGGATTCTTGTCTTTCGAAAATCTATAAATACAACCTACTCATAAGTAGATTTCATACGTAGTTACTATAGTTGCATTTGAATCAGCATTCTAGCATCATATCATTTCAAGTTAATAGTTTAGATTATTAACAACGAACATGCATTTTCAAACAATCTTATTCTCCTAAGTTGTCATTTCAACAAGTTGTTGCTTACACAACTGAGAGCCAGCAACTTTAATCAAATCCTTGGAGATAGAGGACGATGGGATGAATTTCAAGGAGCTGTAATTGTTTAGAGTTTGTATTTATATTTTCTAGATTAGTTTATTTCAATATAATGTCTTATTGGTGTGTTAGTTTATTGTTTAATTAATCTACATATTTTAACAACACACACTAGTCAATGGTGAAGAATTCAAGTTGTATAGAGAACCCAGGATGAATCGGATTGTTGAGTATATTCCTCAAGAACAGCTCAATTGTTTTTGTGATGTGGATTTAGGGAGTTTCAGAGTGGAACTATCTCAACCTGAATTTGCAAATACTGACCCAATTGATAAGCATGTTTCTAAAGATCAGTAGGGTGTGTGGAAAATGTATTTTGATGGGGCATGTAGCCAAGAAGGTAATGGAGCTAGAGTAGTTTTTATATCACCTGAAGGTGTAACATTAAAATATTCATTTTTGTTAACCTTTGAGTGTACAAACAATGTGGCAGAATATGAGGCCTTATTGATTGGTTTAAATATGGTTGTCAAGCACAAGATCAAATTGCTAACTGTCTAGGAGATTCTGAGTTGGTTCTCACAAATCAGATCAAGATATGCCACAAAGAACAAGAGGTTGAAATAATATAGAAATGTTTTATGGGACACAGTTGAATTATTTGATGCTTTCTCAATTGATTGGATAGATAGATCAAAAAATTTGATGGCAGATTTTCTGGCTAATGTAGCCTTGAAAAGAGATGATATCACTTTGGCTTGAATATCTCAAGTTGAATTCAAAACAAGACCGCTATCCTTGACAACATATACAATTGGTAGGTTTTTAATGATGATACTGACCTTTTGAAGTTTCTTCATTGTATAGATCAGTATGAGGCACAGGAGATTGACTTCAATGCTTTTGTGGAGGAAGTGGATGGGAAACATACTATATTTGAGAAGAAATTTTTGTAGCTTAAAACCAACAAGCTCCCCAAAGGGCTTGTGGCATTGGAAAGAGTGTATGATGGGAGTGATCACCCTCTCATGAAGCAGACACTGGTCAAGAAAGAAGATATTGAAGAAGTAAATCTAGGAACTGAGTTAGCACCAAAAAGGGTCTACATTGGAAAGAAGATAAGTCCAACCATTAGGGTAATGTTGATTGCATTATTGAGACAATACAAACATGTTTTTTCTTGGTCTTATGAGGATCTCAAGGCATATAGAGAGGACCTTTTCCAGCATGATATTCCACTTAAACCAGACTCAAAGCCATTCAGAAAAAGGCAGAGGCCTATTAATCCAACTTTGGAACCTAAGATGCAGGAGGAACTAGAAAAACTAAGAGATGGAGGCATTATTAAACCCATTAGGAATTCAACATGGGTCTCAAATCTAGCTCTAGTAAGGAAGAAAAATGGGACATTAGATTAAGTGTAGATTTCATAAATCTGAATGTTGCTTCCCTTAAAGATAATTATCCTCTCCCAAATATGGAGGCAATATTGCACAAAGTAACAGGGTGTGAGCTACTGTCAATGATAGATGGGTTTTCTCTATATAACCAAGTTAAATTCAAAGATTCTGAGCAATACAAGACAGTGTTCACTACACCATGGGGAACATACGTTTATGTGAGAATGTCATTTGGTCTCAGAAATGCAGGGGCCACTTTTCAAAGGGCCATGGATGTGGCATTTTCAGATTTGATTAATTCTATAATGGTGGTGTACCAAGATGATCTTACTACTTATTCCAAAAAGGAAAAAGATCATGTCGGGCACTTGGAGAATATATTCATCAAGGCTTTGGAATATGGTATTAGTCTTAATCCTTAAAAAATGTCATTTTGTTGTTACAGAGGGTAAAATTTTGGGACATATTGTATCAAAAGATTGGATTAGGATAGACCCTGCACTGATACATTTTGACTCAATTTCCAATGAAAGTTCATCAAAATTTTGACGCCCTTTCATCGAAAGAATTTCGTCAGAATTTTGAAGAAATTTGAAATGTCAAAATTCTGACCCAGCATCGTCGGTCGGGGCGGAATTTTGACGTTTCAAATTTCGTCAAAATTCTGATGAAATTCCTCCAACGAAAGTTCATCGAAATTTCGATGACCTTTCGTCGGAAATTGAGTCAAAATGTATCAGTGTTGAGAGAGTAGATTCCATAGATAAAATTCTTATTCCCAAAACTATCAAAGCAATCCAATCATTTTTTGGTCAAATTAAATTTGTTAGAAGATTTGTATCCAATTTTTCTGAGATTGTTAAACCTATATCCAAGATGTTGAAAAAGGGAGAAAAGTTAGACTGGACTGTCGAAGCTATGGAAGCCTTTATATCTATCAAAGAAGCTCTCATCCTAAAGTCCCCTGATTTTACTAAACCTTTTCTGATATTTTCTTTTGCTTCATTTCACACCATAGAAGTTATTATGTTGCAAAAGAATGATGAAGGTCATGAGCAGCCTGTATCTTTTTACAACAAATGTTTGCAGGGGTCAGAATTGAAATATGACATTATGGAAAAACAAGCATTTGCATTGGTCAAAGCAGAAAAATATTTCAAACCATATCTTTTTGGAGCTAAAGTAATTGGTTATGTTCCACATGCAGTTGTGAAAGATATCCTAGTACAGACAAAGGTGACTAGAAAAAGATGTAGATGGATTAATAAAATCCAAGAGTTCGGTATGGAAATTCAGATTACCAAGTTGGTAAGAGGACAGGGTTTGGCTAGGCTAATGGCATGAACGAACATAGAAGCAAATCAAATCTGCAATATAGAAGGTGAGGAGAATGAAGTTGCAAGTATTGAACATACCTCTTGGTATACAAATGTAATGTATTATCTCAAGCACATGAAATGCCTTGAGGGGTTGAACTATAATCAAAAGAGAACTTTGAAGCTGCAAGCATCTAAGTATGTTTTTATAGAAGGGCTTATTTTGGAAGAATAGCGATGGAATGTTGCTATTGTGTCTAGATGAATCACAAGAAAAATATATCTTGAGGGATATGCATGAGGGGGTGTGTGGTGGACATTATTCTGCTAAAACTACTGCACATAAGATTCTCAAGGTTGGTTATTACTGGTCTAAATTTTTTAATGACTCTTTTTCCCATGTAAGGAAATGTGAGGCTTCTCAGAAGTTTTCAAGGAAATTGAAGTATCAGGGAGCCTTACCACTTAATCCTTTGCAGGTAGAAGCCCCTTTCCACCAATTGGGAATTGACTTCATTGGATAAATATGGAAAAGATCAAGTGGAGGACACAAATGGATACTAGTGGCCATAGATTATTTTACTAAGTGGGTGGAGGCTATCCCAACTAAACAAGCAACAAGCAAGGTGGTGGTGAACTTTCTGATGGAGAACATTATAACTAGATTTGGCACACCGGTAAGATTGATCACAAATAATGGGATGTGTTTTAGATTTGATGAGTTCAAAGATTTCTGCAACACATATGGCATTGATGTTTCCTATTCTACCCCTTATCATCCACAAGCAAATGATTAGGTAGAATCAAGTAATAAAAGTCTTTTAAAGATAATAAGGAGGTTGTTAGATACAAATAAAAATGCATGGGACTCAAAGTTGAGAATGGTTGTCTGGGTAGATAGGATTACAATAAAAAAGGTAGTTGGAAAGTCTCCATTTGAACTAGTATATGGGACACAATCCAAGATGCCACTACATAACCTTTTACCAGTTTACAATTTTATTCTGCAAGAGGATTTGGATATTTCTGAACCAATGGAGGAAAGAATGGAGCAGCTTGCAGAACTTGATGAAATAAGGATAATGGCCCAGAAGAAAAATGTGAAATTGCAATCACAGATGAAGTATCTTTTTGATAAAAAGGCCAAAGAGTGAAAATTTGAAGAAAGTGACCTAGTGTTGACGTGGAATGCTCGATGTCAGGAGAGGGGAAAGCATGGAAAGTTTTAAGCTTTGTGGTTGGGTCCTTTTGTGGTCATTGGAAAAGGAGGAGAGGATTCTTATTTCTTATGGAATGCATCTAGAGAGGAGTAGGATTTGTCTGTACATGGGCAGTTCTTGAAGCATTTTTTCTCTTAAGGAATAACAGAGGATTAAGGATTTCCAGTGCATGGATAATTCTTTACAAACCTCTTTAAACAATATTTTTCCATGCACAGTAGTTTAGGAATTTAAAAGGGTCTGGGAATTTCCAGAACATGGACAATCCCAGAGTTCCCTCATTGAAAACAATGTTTTTTTTCCATGTATAGTAGTGTAGGGTCACTTCCATACTCCATTTTCCATCTTCCATTTTCCATCTCCTTCATCTTTCCACTTCCTCCATTTTCCACCTCCTTCATTTTTCATATACTTTGGTTCTTGGTTTGCTCTCCCAGTGATATTCTGGATTCTTGCAGTGATTGGCAAATCACTCATCCCCAATAGGAGTCGTTGTTAGAACCAGAATTTTCATTTAAAATTCTAAGGGATTTTATCCATCTGTACCCAAAATAAATCTACCTTTTTCATAAAAAAATTACTCTTTTGTCATCCATAATGCCAAAAATTCCTTTTACCACCATACCGCTGCCTTCACATCCACCTTTCTTATCCAACACCATTTACCTCTTTACCTCCTTACCACGGCCCCTTACAAGGTGGATTGCGATGTCATGATTAAGAGAAGTCACATCATATCTTTACCATTGCATCATAAGGAGTTTGAATGAAGCTCGTGGTTGAGCAGTGAAGTGAAAAGACACCGCCATACCGCGGAGGGTCATCAAAGGGCCCATAGTAGAGTGGTGAAGGGAACAGAGAATGGAAAAGTTGGACATTTCCATACCGCAAAAGGTTGACAAGGAGCCTATGGTAGGGTGGTAGATAGTGAAGATGGCAGCCAGGGTAAGCCACCGCAGTACCGTGGGGAGGAAACGGAGAGACTATGGTAGAGCAGTGGAGGTGATGGTCAAGGTAGGTTATCGCTATACCATGGGAAGACAAAATGTAGTTTGTGGTAGGGTGGTAGACAGCGATGACAAAAGGAGGGTACCACTATACCTTCAGGGGTCAAAAGAGAGCCTGCAGTAGAGCGATACGAAGAGCTGAGTGAGGCATCACCGCAAAACCATAAGGAGTAGATAGGTAGACCATGGTAGAGTGATAAACAGTGGAGTAACATGAAATGTTACCGTAGTACCGTTGGGAGAAACAAATAGACCACGGTAAGGCGATATCTTGATATAAACAAATCAAAACATCGGGGTACTGCAGCAGTTGAAATGATGGTGTGCGGTAACGCAGTAAAGTAATTGTTTTTGTTGTGATAGTTATGATTGTTGTTTTTAGTTGTGTGTGGTTCTGAAGCAACGTGACTTTTGGCCTTTCATGCGAATGCAAATGAACCAGAACCAAAAGGCACAAGAAAGATTTTTTGAAATGTATGAAAGCAGGAGATAGACAATGAATAAGGGTTGGTCGGTTAGACAGATAAATTTTTTCCAGAATGTTTTACAAAGTAGAGACCATGATACAAGTTTAATTTTGAGGAAAATAATGAAATAATTTTGTTTTGGTGGTTCCAATTTGGTATCAATTGTTTGTTAAAATTATTCAATTATTTGATTGTCTCCAACTCAATTTTTTCTGGTTATTTAAGTTGATATATCCAGTATATATTCAATTTATCAATGCACATTTGTTGTATTTGTGTGATGTGATTATTTGGTTTCTTCAAGAAAGAATTAAATTCCTTTTGGTCAATCACAGTAATCTGGGAATATTATTTGGATCAATAAGAAGAGTTAGATCATTAGGATTGGTATTCTGCCTCGAGTAGGGTTTGTCAATCATTATCTTGCATGTTTATACATTATAAATAGATACTTTTGTGCCAAACAATTTGAACTTATGCCAAATAGAATCCATTTATCAAATACTTTCATTGGACTCCATTTTACTCAATAGGGCACTAGTCTCACCTATTTTATTCATTTAAATTCATTCAATATTTTTTCAGACATCTGTTAACTGAACATAATTAATTATTCAATTTATACCAAATAGGTTTGTATCTTTCCACTTCCAAATTTCCATTGTGGATAGATTGTTTAGAGAAAATACACAGTTCAAATCTACTTCATGCATATAGGTTTACCACCTAGGTTTAGCAAATCCTAAAGAGTAGAAGGTTCAAATTCACTATTTGGCCTTGTACATTAGCCAGAAATGTTGTGAGATCTTGGCAGCCTCTCATGGTTTAAACCTACATTTTTTAGTCCTAACACTTTGTGCATGCCATCAATGATGTGAATAACACATGCAATGAAATCTTGGCCATTGGATCAAATTGTCTTCCTTTGACTCTATGCTCCCTCCATCGCTCATCACTAATAGGAAAGTCCTATGGAAATAACTTCTAGTGATGCCTTGGACTCTATCAATGAGAACATGTATTAGCACTTGCATCGTTCATCGTTGATTCATTTTACAATTATTGAATCACATTAGTGATGGAAGAAAATTTAGCGATGGTTCAAGATTTGGCCATGTGTCTTAGCAATAAGATCTATGGTTATGGTGGGAATCACTTCCAGCAGCAACTTGAGCATAAAAGGATTGGTGATATAATGTTTTAAAACCATAGAACTACAATTTTCATCACTCATCACCAATAAGAAAATGGAAAGTGGGAAGCAATGTGTGATGGGCGATGAGCCGGCGATATAAAATATTGTAATGTTATCGCTCATCATCGATTTAAAAAAAGAGTGTTAATTCAATCAAAAATACAAGGTTCATGAGTGATACAAGGTAAAATGACTTCACATCACACGTCACTAATATGGAACTTGAGGTATTACACTTACCTATGATGTAAAGCACAATAGTGATACATGGAAGAAAATATCCATCACTCATCGCTAATGCAAGGCTAGCGGTCACAAGGTTATGTGTGATGGGTGATGCACTGAGTGGTAGGTAATGACTTAAGTGGGAACATTCTACATGTGCTTGTAAGTTGTTTTAAAAGGGAGACCGACTAGGACCATAAGGCAAAGCAACATAGAACCAACCCAAGACAAAACTTAGGATAAATGATAAATAATGGCAACTCGACCATTGGAGAATAAGACCATGAGCGAAATATTGTAATATGATCTTGAGACAGTACCCCTAGACATAAGGGACCAGTCAATACATGGATACTAAAGACTCCAGTTATTTTTAAATGACCAAAAACCGACCACAGCAAATCAATGGAAAGCTAGACCAAAAGAACAAGGATTAAGATGAAGGAAAATATGCTCAGCGAAACCAACCCCTTAGCATAAAACCCTAAAACCTTGTGACATAAACCTTTACCAGTGGGTAAGGATAAGGTCTATGAGACAACCAGACAACACTTCAAGATAGAGGAATTTAAGATTTTGAGGGTTCCACCAACCTGGGTGACATTTCTTAAAGAAAAATCAGAAGCTCTAGATAAGTTTAAAGCTTTTAAATCTATGGTTAAAAATTAAATGAATTTGAAAATCAAGTGCTTGAGGTCTGACAGAGGTGGTGAGTTCACCTCTAATGAGTTTAACAGTTTTTTTAAAGTTCCTAGAATAAAGAGATATTTATTAACTCCTAGGACTCCTTAGAAAAATGGAGTTGTAGAAAGGAAGAATAGGATAGTTCAAGAAGCAACAAGAACCATGATGAAGGAAGCAAATCTACCTAAAGTCTACAAGAAATAAGCAATCCATATTGTAGTGTACATACTTAAGAGATGTCTAGCAAGAGTGAATAGTTCAAAGACTCCTTATGAGTTATGGTATGGTAAACCTCCTACTATGAAATATTTCAAAGTGTTTGGAAGTAAATGCTATATTAAAAGAGATAAAAAAACTTAGGAAAGTTTGATGCAAGATCTGATGAAGGAATATTTCTTGGATACTCTACAAAAATCAAGGCATACAGATGCTATAAAAAAAGGTTGAAGAAGATTGTTGAAAGTGAAAGTGTCAAAGTGGATGAAGAACCACGTCAGAGTTTTATGTTGATAGATGGATATGAATCTGATGAACCCCCTTCCAGTGAAGAATAAAATGATGAAGATAAATAAAAAGAGATGACAATTGAAGAAGAGGAAGCTCTAGAAAATAACCCTAAGACTCCTAAGTATGTGCAAAAGAATCATTCTAAAGATAAAATCATTGGAGATAAGAGAAAAGGTGTGTTGACAAGGAGAAAATCTGCTATGATAGAGGAACAGGTAATTTTTTGTTTACTTTCAGAAGTAGAATCTAAAACAATAACTAAAGCATGCAAGGATGAGAAATGGATCAAATCTATGGAAGAAGAGTTGAGATAGATTGAGAAGAATCAAAATTGGGAATTGATCCCAAGACCAAAAAACAAGAATGTGATAGGAACTAAATGGGTTTTCAGGAACAAACTGAATGAGGAAGGAAAGGTTGTTATAAATAAGGCTAGACTTGTGTGTAAGGGCTACTCACAAGTGGAAGGAATAGATTTTGAAGAGAATTTTGCTTCAATAGCAATAATTGAAACCATTAGAATGTTTTTGGCCTTTGTTCTTGTAATGTCATAAAATTGTACCCCTTGCAATTTCACATACATTCTTGCATTTTCTTTAATGTCCACTCCCCTAGCATTTGTGTAGGCTCATTTTAGCCCTTGCATCAACCTTTTTCCCCTCTCAGGATGCTTGAAACCCCTTTTCAGCAGCTACCCTCATGTGTCAGCTTTGCATTAAACTTTGTGTTTTTCCTATTCTCATCATTTTATAGCATGATGTGTCTGGACACTAGCACATTTTGAAAATGCCGGTGTGTCGTGATAGCGTCTTGTGACATTTAAACGTTCAAACAATTGTTTTTTAGCATTATTTCCACTTGTCAACCCATTTTTTCAGTGGTAACGGTTCAGGATGTCATATAACCACTCAAGAAGCTTATTTTCCTTCCTCTTCTCCCTTTAAATGTTATATTTCCAATTCATTTATGCTTCTAGCATCTCTCTAGCTTCTTGGCTTCTCTCTTTTCCCTCTTTCCTCTCTTGTTTGCACAAATATCTCACTTGTTATAGTAGCCTCAAGCTCTCAAACTCTTACAACACTCTTTGCAACTCTCTTGGATCTCATAGTTATCTCTTTCTCTACCCCTTTGACTTCCTTAAGCCTTGCATCTGACATCTCCCTTATCTTGTTCTTGTGAGAATCCTGGGATTTCACACATCCCCTATCAATTTCATCTCTATCTCATGATATGGGTTCTCCTCCTTTAGCGAGGATTGCTTTTATCACATCATATTTGCTTACTTTTTTCACTTTCTATCTATTTGGTTGTCTGTGGAGGTGAGAACACCAAAATGGGGGTTTGACTGAGGTAAACCCCTATACAACCCCAACATTTTCTCTCGATCTTACGCATGCAAGAATTGAAGATATTCATGTGTTGGAAGATTCACTACTTGGTCTATTGTGAGAATTTTCTATCTCTTATTCTCCTACTTTATTATATATACTTCACTTCATTTTAATTTTGTTACATTTTGTTACCTTCTCGCATTATATAAGTTCTTAACAATCTGATTTTTAGTAGTTGCTAAGTTGTTTTTTTGGGATATTCTCGCTTTCTAGTCTGTAAGAGATGCCAACACACCTCTAGGACTCCAGTTTTTCATGCTATTGTCCTTATTCCACGTTGGTGTCCTTTGGCCGAGAGCTTGTCGGTTTGTCCAGAAAACCTTATGATTTACTCTTTTTTATTCTAGAACTCTCACTTTGTTCCTCGAGGTAGTTTAGGGAAGTTCGCCTCTTGGGAATATCTTAAGAATAAAGAGACTCGTGAGTAGTGAATCCCCCTTCTCTACAGTAGCACATAAATACTTCAAGGTGTATTAGATGGATTTCAAGTCTTCCTTATTGAATGGTGAGTTAGAAGAAGAGGTTTGCATTAAACAACTAGAAGTTTTTTCATTGTCAGAAGATGTTGATATAATTTGTAGATTGAAGAAAGAATTGTATGGACTCAAACAAGCTCCTAGAGCTTGGTATGCAAGATTGGATAGATACTTGTTGCAACACGGATTCAAAAATGGTATTTCAGATAGCAACCTTTGCTTCAAGGTTGAAGGAGATCATATCCCGATTGTGGTTGTGTATGTTGATGACAATCTTTGGAGGAAATGAAGGTGTGTGCAAGAGATTTGCAGAGCAGATGAAAAAAGAGTTTAAGATGTCTATGTTTGGTGAGATGAATTTCTTCCTTGGGTTACAAATCATTCAATCAAAAAAATGCATTTTCATTTCACAGTCAAAGTATGTCTAGGAAATATTGAAGAATTTTGGAATGGAGGATTCTAAACCAATGTGTACTCCCATGGTTACTAGCTGCAAGTTGAGAAAAAATTATGAGTCTTCTTAGATAGATCAAAGAAAGTATAGATCGATGATTGGTGGATTGTTATATATTACTACTATTAGACCAGATATCATGCATGTAGTTTATCTTATAGCAAGATTTCAAGAAGATCCCAGAGAATCACATGTGGTAGCAGTCAAAAGAATATTCAAATACTTGAAGGTCACTCTGAATTTTGGTCTATGGTATCCTAAGGGTACTGATTTCTCTTTGAGTGCCTATACAGATGTAGATTGGGCATGTTGTGAAAATGAAATAATAAGTACAAGTGGATGTTCTTTCTTTCTTGGAAGCAGATTAGATTCATGGTTAAGTAAAAATTAGGATTCAATATCATTATCTACTATAAAAGCATAATATATTGCAACAACATCATGTTATACTCAAGTGTTATAGATGAAGCAAACATTGAAGGATATTACGGTGTCTTATGATGAACCTATTTCTATCTTATGTGATGATACAAGTGCTATCAATATTTCAAAAAACTTGATAATGCATTCAAGGACAAAGCATATCTCTATTTGGTATCACTTTCTAAGAGATAAATTTGCAGAGAATGAGGTGAAGTTGGAGTATGTGCCTACAAAGGATCAAGTTGTAGACATTTTCACAAAGGCACTTCTAAAAGATACATTTAGGTATCTTTGATAAAAGTTAGGGGTTATTGCCCCACATTTTTTCAACTAGATGCATAATTTGGTGCATCTGTCTATGAAGCATTTCAAGATACATTCTTGGTCCTAGACTGATGAAGGCTACCTCTTAGGGGGAGAAATTAGTGGTGTGTTTTAATTGGTGCATTCATGTGGAGCATATATTATGTCCCTAAGGAGGAGAGAGTAGTAGAGAGAAATATATGAAGAGAGAGTAGAAGTAAGTGTGAGAGAAATTAGTGTGTTGGTGTAGCCTGAAGTGAAGTGTGAAAATCTTTCCCTTTGCCATTGATGTCAAAGGGGGAGAGATGAAGTCTAAAATTCATGGCGAGAGATACATGGGGATAAATAAAGCTTGAAAAACATGGATATTATTGAGAGCGTGAAGCCTAAGAAAGTGTTAAAAGTGTAAGGAATGTCCCAGTTAGGGGGAGAGTTGTCTGAGTGTTGGAGTTGTAGAGTTTCCTTTGTTGATTGATGGTTTTTCGGAGTTGGTTTTGCCAACAATGACAAAGGGGGAGATTGTTGGATATTGTTGGTGTTGTCATTAGTGTTTTCATTGATGTCAACCCCTAACTTGTGTGGAGATTGTTGGAGTTGTTGAAGATTTATGGGTCAACCCCTAGTGTATATGTGTTGTGGTTTGATTTCATATTGATTTCAACCTCTAGTGTGGTCAAGAAGATTGTTTTAGTGTTTTCATTGTTGTCAAGAGTGAGTGTGTTGCACTATGTTGCCTTAGTGTTGTCATTGATGTCAATCTATAGTGTTTTGTTGAGTAGATATTGTATATGGGTAGATTTTTGGTGTTGTGGATGTTTTAGATATGTTGAGAAGGTATTTTTGGTGTTGTTGATGTAGCTAATTCACTTGGTTTCCAAGTGCTTTTAATAAAATTTGAATAAAAGAGTGTGTAGTGTGACAGAGGTGTGTTCAGTGTTGTGCTCCACATTTCTTCATGGTTAAAGATATGCTTTTATAGTTTGGATGTGATGATCAGAGGATTTTAGAGGTTTTATACCCAAATTTTTAGGTTTTCGATCATGTGGTAGTGAAAGTTGTGTTTGACACTGTGTTTTCCTATGTAGAAGGTTGTCTAGGAGAAATGAGATTGCTTTGTATTTCTCGCATTGAGGTTTCTTGTCTTATAGATTTGGGAATGTGCTAATATTGTCTATATGTAACCTCCCTTGTATTTTTCTATCTTCAGGTGTTCTACAAGGTTGATTAGTGTGTTGTATGTTTGTGGCCATGTTGTTGGTTGCACGAGATGATGGTGTTCTTAGTTGCAGGTGGTTGTGGTAGTGTTGCAAAATATTCTGATGATGTTGGAATATTTTGTGATGTTGTGTGGATGATTTGGAGTGTTTCTTTATGGTTGGCATGTTGTTTTCAAACTTGGAGAGGAATGTATGTGGTCGCTTGTTAATGTTAGTGTAGGTTTGGTCAACTTGGGTACTAGTGCTAATTATGGAGAATGTTGTTTTTGGAAGTGTGGTGAAGTGTGTCAATGTAGATTTGGGTCCTAGTTAACCCTTGGTATGGTCTTCCTTCACTTATTTCCACCACAAAAGTGTTTGGTTTTGAACTATTTAGTGGTTGCACATTTGAGGTGCATATGTTTCATTATGGCCAACATGGAGAAGATTTTTAAGTTTGTGGAGGATATATAAGCAAGGTTAATTGTTTGAGATGTGTGGTGTGTGAAAGATGCAAATGTGATCAAGTGTGGTGATTTGAGTGTGAGCTTAAACACTTAAGGCTACCAAATGTAGTGAGAAGAAGGTGTCTACATTTTCAATGTGCCTAAAATTATTGGAGGTAGTGAGCTGAAGGTTATAGATGGTGTAGAGTTATAGTGGTGTATTTTTCTTGTTGCTATGATATAGTGAATGTCTCTATAATAGTTTCTTCTATCTTCTTTCTTCTGTACAATGAGTCCTTTTAGTAGTGAGCCACTAGTAGTGAGAATTTCTTCTCTTTTGGGCAGTGAGCCCTTTTGGTAGTGATCCTATTGTATTTGGTGTTGCTATTAATATATATGTGAGCTAATCCTCGCCATGGTTTTTCCCTAATTAGGGTTTTCCACATAAATTCAGTTTTCCCTTGTGTATGGTGTTGAATGTGTTTATGTTTCATATGTTTACTTTCTATTGATGCTTAATAATGATTTGAAATTTAATAAATTTTTGATGATTAATGAGGGTCTAAATCTTTAATGTACAACTGATTCACCCCCCTCTTAGTTTTCCCATGATTCTAACAACTAGTTGGCCTCTCACAAGAGTATCCCCATATATAAGGTCTTTGAGAGTCTTGTTATTTAAAAATTGTAAACATATGATAAATTGTCAACTCTTCCAAGAAGATAGGAAGAGGACCAAGTCTTTAACTTAACAAAAAAATTAAAGTAGGTGGAAGTAGAAGTGTTGGAATCAAATAAAGAATATATAGTATTCAAGAAGACTATTGTAATAGAAACATGCTTAACAAGACAAATATTTAATTCAAGCCACTAATCATTGTTAGAATAGGTTTATTCTTCCTTCCATGATTTATTGAAGGGATGGAATGAATTTCCACATCCTTAGACCATCGCTCTGCATCACCTTCAATAAATACACACATGCTAGTGTCATTCACCCCCTCTAGTTTTGTTGAACCAACATCTTTCTACTATGTGTTGAGAATCCTTTTGTTGTGGGTTGACAGGTTCTTAACTACAGGGGGTTAGTCTTATTTCGAAGGCATTTTTAATTATTAATAACTATAATTAATCATAAAATCATACTCAATCCCATAAAAATTCAAAGATCATTCATTTATTCATTAATATATCATATCATCTTCAATTTTTCTTAAATACTTAAAGTATATAGAAATGATTAGAAATATATTTGAAACTTAGCATAAATGAGATAAAAAGACATGAAACTAAAGAAAGGAATTGGAAATTTTTAGGGCTCATCACCACTATTGGAGATGATGAGAACAAATGAGCATAAAGATAGAGTATTGGTTTGCAATAAAATAAGGAAAAGTATACTACTAAAAATGATAGCAAAGAAGCGAATACAAAGATATGTGAAGTATAGTTGGATGCCACACTAAGAAAATGTTCATCTAAAGTGGACCCATTTTATGTTCCTTTGGTTGTAAATTATAAGATGGTATTGAACTACATGATTGATTTAAGAGCTTCAACAAATATTATGACAATGCAAGTCATGGATCAATGACCAAGTCTTATGGGAAGTTATTTGTAATAGATGATTGATAGGTTCCAGTCATTGGTGTCATGAAGGATGTGGAATTTAAGTTGGTGGCCTTACTTGAGAAGGGTTAAAAATTAATGTGATTGTTTTTTATATCCCTCCCTAGTATGATATGTTATTGTCAAGGAGGTGGTCAACAATTATAGGGGGAATTATTTAGATGGATTCTCCCTATGAACTCATTCCCATAAATGACAAATTTGTAAGATTGGATAGATAGAAATGGGCTCCCTCCATTATTAAAGATAATGGACATTGTGAGGAAGATATATGTTTCATTGCTACTAACTTGGAAAAATTTAGAGTAGAAATGTGTTATTCAACACAAATTTAGAAACATCCTTAGAAAGAAAAGAATCAAGCAATTTATTTTGACAATTGCATTTGGTAGATGTACTTTTTAGTATTTCTAGCACATTCTTGAACCAATGTGTTGATCCAAATATATTTGTGTAGTGGTATTCATGAGGTTGTTGACTGCAACCCTTCTTTATCTTTTGACCTTTGTATGGATAAATATTATGATCTATGGTTGATGGCCAAGGTTATATTAATGTTTGTCCAACTAATAAACATGGTGTAGCTGAGAGAGATTGTTGTGAATATGATTGGAGTGTTAGTGTACAAGAGAAGCATGAAGATGAAAGTTGTCTTGATGAGATTGAAACATATAAGAAAGATGAAAAGTTGATTTATTTTTGAGATGCTTCAAGAGTATTTACATTTTGAATGATTTAATTACTAACTGGTACTATTCTCTCAACTTAGAAATTGATAATTGTATTATCATGCATGGTAGTGATGTGTGTTGGGATACATATGATCAAGAGTAGAGTAAGTGCATAAAGGAACAAGTACACAATGGAACAAATAAATTTCAATTAGTAATGTATGAGAAATTTCTTTCTTATGTTTGGGATGCAGCTACTTTTGTTGAAAATATGAATGTTTATGATGACAAAGGTAATGATGTATTGTATCCTTTCATTGGCTAACCTAATCATGGTGATATTTTTAAAATAATTTATGCTAATTTAGAGGACTATATAGCAATTGACAACCAAGAGCTTGAGATTTTCAAATTTGGTGTAGCTAAATCTAGTCAAGAGGTTGCCAAAATATTTCATATGGCATGGATGAATTTTGTGAGCTAAAAAAATTTAGTTCATGCATATTGGCAAAGGATTGTAGAGTTAAATTTAATGGTACTAGTAAAAGGTTTAAAATTACTCCACATTTCATTCAAATAACAAGTTAAAATTTATATTGCACACACACATTCAAGTCAAATTTTGTGAGATCTTTAAATTACAAGGTGTATGACAAAATAAATTTGCTATATTGATTTTTCTTAGTGATTTTTTATTGCTAAGAGGAGGTAAAAGGGAAAAGGAATAAGCATTAGGTTATTCTCAGTGGTATTTTGGTTTTATCTTGTCTGAAAATCCTTGTTTGTGATCTATGGTAAGGTGTTTTTATGTTTTCCTATGTATGTTGGTCTAAGTCCTAGAGCATTTCTAAATCCTCGCTATGTCTCACTAGAATGTGCATCCCCAACTAGAACCACTATTGGGACTCAAATATGTAGTGTCATTTTATTTTTCATTTTTGTATGTCTTAAATATATTTGATCCATTATTTATAACTTATTTAAAATAATATATCATTTCAAATATCAATTATTCAAACCACATAATGTATAACATCAATGCTCCTCCTAAGCAGCAGGGTCTGATGATGGCGAGCGATAGGAAACAAAGCGGGGGTAGGAATTTGAATCCCCCTGTTGTAGAGGGTGGGGGAGATGTTGATTCTGGGGATGAGAGGGATAGTTTGTGTTTGGTTCTTCCTAATGGCAAGCTTATTGGAGTCGACAAGGAAGCGGATGGCATATCTCTAGAATATGTTGTTGATAGTTGTGGGATTTCAAATTTGGAATCTACGGTTGTTGGTGATGGTGAATCTGTCAAGGAGGAGGAGGATGCAGATCCTTTGGTTTTTGCTAGGTTTTTTGGTTTGTTGATGGAAGAGGCTTTCTTGTTGATGTTTGGGGTAAGCTATGGTTCTGTTGAATTAGGAGTGTGTTTGGAGTTTTGGCTATCTCTTATTCTTGACTAGCATGTCAAGGAGGATGGGTTGCTTAATGAATTGGTTGGCTCCCTTCATTTTTCCCATGAGGGTTTCCCTTATCTTCTTGTTGGGCTATTGATGGTGGAAGGGTTGTTGACGGCAGAAGGGAAACAAGATGATGATGCGGATCCTCTTGTTTTTGTTGGTTTTTTGGGTTGTTGATGGAAGATGATTTCTTGTTGATGTCTAGTTCTTCAGGGTTAGGAGTGTGTTTGGAGTTTGGGCTATCTCTTATTCTTCACTAGCATGTCAAGGAGGATGGGATTCTTAATGGATTGGTTGGCTCCCTTCATTTTTCATATGAGGGTTTCCCTTATCTTCTTTTTGGGTTGTTGATGGTAGAAGGGTTGCTAATGGAAGAAGGGTTGTTGTTGTGGATGTGTTCTTGTTTGTGTTACTGACAATGGATGGTTATTGTTGGCAGAAGCTATTGCGGGTAGTTACTTGGAGCTTGCAACTAATAGTGTTGTTTTCCTTTTGAAGGAGGTTTGGTTCACTTCTCTTTATGAGCTTTTTTTATTGATTGGGTAGCTCCCAAAGCTTTTTTCTTTAGCTAGGTTGTGTTTATTCATAACCTAGGTTTTCATGGAGATGATGGTATCCTTTGTTGCCCTTTTTTTTATTTTTTATCAATGGTTGGGTTGTGTATAAAGTTATATCTGCTTTCCCAAACTAATGTGTTCCATAAGGAAGCTAGTTTTTTGTTGGTTGAGATGTATGCTAAGTTCCTCTTGAATTTTTGGATTCCTAGACTACCAAAGGATGTTTTGTTTACCCTTTCTACTAGATTTTTGTCTTTCTTCTTGTTTCTTTAGTTTGTGTCTTCTATTGAGGTGAAGACTACTCCTATGGAGGTGAAGTCCTCTCCTTTTGAGGTGGAGATAGTTGTCAAGGATGAGGAGAGTGGTGGATTTGGTAGCAAGGGTTATCATTTTATCCTATCCTATAAAGGAGAGATCTCTCCTATAGAGGTGGACCTTAAGTTGGTAGATCAGGTGAGATGGTGCTACAAGAAGGCTAAGGCTTCTCAATTTTTAACAATGTTCTCTTTCTTATTTTTTCCTTGTAGCTTGAGGTAGGGATTTTGGTAAAATTGATTGTGTTAAAAAGGATCTCATGCTTCCCTTTTTGTTATGGCTCGGTGATGAGCATATGGTTTGTTGCATCAGGTTTATTATATTGACAAGTGCTTTAAGGGTATTCTTCCTACCTCCTACTCAACTTTGCTAGGTAATTCTATTAATGAGGTAGGGATTTTTTTGGTTTGATTGTTTTGAAAGGGAGCTTTTACTGCCCTATTCCTTGTGGATCTTTTTTAATATTATTGAGTAGATGGTTTGTTGCAATCTAGTTGTGTTGTTGTCTGGCTGATTCTGGTAGTTTCTCGTTGTCTAGTTGACTCAACAAGTCTTTCTTTGTTCTTTGGGTTTTAGGTCCCAATTAAAACCTAGTTGTTGTGGGCTTCAAGTCCCCTTGAAAACTTGGTCCTTTCAGCATGGGTAGTCTTGTGTAATTTTTTGGTGCTAATATTGTTGGGTTGTTGATGGTCTATGTCTTATATATATGCAAATTTCTTTTCTATGGGTTTAAGGTCCCCACAAAACCTATTTGTAATGGCTTTCGAGTCCCATCAAAACTTTTTTTTCTCCTAGTCAAAAAATAATTTGAAACAACGTAAATAGGTCCCCTAAGTGTCAAAAGTTGCGAGAATCCATAACAAGTCTAATTTTGGGTTGTTTCTAGTTCTTTCCATGGTGATTTATGTGTTTTTCAAACTTTCAGACTTTCAAGGATGTCCATACCTATATACCTTTCCTACTAATCTTGAAAACCCACTCTTGCTAAATTTGTTTTTGTAGACACGTAAAATATGCATGCACCTGATCCTGATTTCACTAACACCAGTTCATCCTGAATCATCTCCTTTACTAATCAATTTAATTGAATAATCTTTATTTGATTAAATTCATCATATTTCATCTCTTAATTAAATAAATCAAATTTATCTAATTAAGTCATCATCTTCTATTAATTAAATAAATCATTTTATTTAATTAATCTTATAATCCCTCTTTTAATTAAATAATTCACTTTAGTTAATTAATCTCTAAAGTCATCTCCTTTAAATTAAATAAATTAATCATTATTTGATTTAATCTAACACCACCCTCTTTAATTAAATAAATCAAACTTTATTTAAGTCAACCATTATTCATCTCATTTTGATTTATTTAAATCCTAAAATCTAAATCAAATTTTATCAAATCAGCTAAATACTATCTAAATTAATCAAATCCTCATTAATGTTAATCCATCAAATCCTCTAGATTTTGTAACTTTCTCATGAATATCATTTTAATTGATTTATTAAATCTTTAATTACTTTCAAAAAGGAATCAATGTTGGAATATTCTCCAAGTTTGAAAAATCCCTCCAAAAGGGTCTGTACATCCAACAAGGCATTAAAGGCCTCTTACATGTCCTTTGCCTTGAGCCAAGTGGCATTTAATTCATCCTTCATCTCCCTCCAACAAGCCAACTTTCAAATTTCAAATTTGAATCTAATAGAATTTATCATTCACATTGACCAAAATGTGCTCCACCTCCTTCCATTAGCATCTTGACAAGTGGCACAATGTCATTGGTCCATCTTTAATCCCACATTCATCCTATTCTTCAATCCTCCATCCTTATTTGTTATAAATAGAGGCCTCCTCTATTGCATTTGATCATCCACAATCTATGTAATATTACCATGCTCATTCGGATCCACACTCTTAGGAATTTTCATCCATTTTCATCCACATTTCATCTTACATAGCTAGGTTATGAAGGATTTTCATCAAAGATCATCAATCTTCAACAAAGATCATCAAATCTTGCAAGGAATTGGGAAAGGGATATTTTCCACATCAAAATATCACCAATTCCCCCATGGGATTGAGAGTTTGAGCATTTGAATAAGATTTAGTTTGCTTTCATTTGTGTTCTTCCTTTTATTTCTTGTTCTTCGTGTTTCAAATGAATCTTATGGGAAATGTTGATTTAGACTTGTATAATGACTAATTTGCATTGTTTGTTCATGTTTGTGCAGGTCTAGGATCACCATTCATATTTTGGCACTAGAAGGAGGGCTAGATTTGAAGAAATTAACATTTTTTTTGGTCAAATTCTACTAACTTTTATGTTTTTTGTCTTCCTAGATCAAACAGCGCCACTAGAGGAAATTGCAATGACTTTGTGGTCTATGTTTTTCAAAACAGCGTTGCTAGTTTCAACAAAGCACCGCTTGAATCCTCAAACAGTGTCGCTTTCATTCTAGCATCGTTGTTTGGACCCCATTAGCGCCGCCGCAAAGGGTGTAGCCTTTGCTTTCTTTATTTTTCACTCAAACTTAAAATGGTCATATCTTGGTTATATTTTGGTCTTTTTCAAAGCTTTTTCTTAAATGGGGCAGAATTTCATAAGCTATCCAATGGTGTAGGTGTTTATCAACTTTGTTAGAGTTAAAATTTTCAAATTTTTACCTAATGTCAAATCACAATGAAACTTGGTCTAAATTTTAGGGTTTTTATGCTTAATCATTTATCTAACCCTCATATATTCTTGTTTCTTGATTTAATCTAACATTTGGAACTTGTATTGCAGGTTTTAAAGGATCATGGAGCATGTAAATGAAAGAAAAAACATTATCACATAATTGTAACAAGTGTTTTTAAACACTTAGGGAGCAATTATAATCTCATTTTTAAGGCTTTGTTATCTTAAAGTTTTAGGACTCAATAATTTTCATTCGGGCTTAAAAAGAACAATCAAAGGGATTAAAAATAACCTTAGGCAACTTACTACATTTTGTTTTGGGCTTAGCTGTTGAACAAGAAAACTTCACATTTCAATCTTGGTACTTAAAAAGAACCCATTCTTGCTTTGAAGGTTAAAATGAACATGTGTCCTTTATGTTTTGTAATCGTTTACACAAAGTAATCTCATTTAAAAGGGTGTATACACTTCTCTCATGCTTCACGGTGATCTTGAGAATTAAAATTCCTTTTGGTGACATTAAGTTGTATAAAATATTGCCTCCATATTTCAATTTGGGCTCTTAAAATTGAACAAAATCTTGTGAGTGTGATTGGATTATATCACATGTGTTCTCTCTTTGTTTCTCAAAAAATATCAATCAAAATACAGATGTACTTGCTCACTTTTGTTTATCCTTAGAGGGTCTGCTTGGTGGGAAAAGTAATCACCCCAGGGAACGACCCAATTGAGAACACGCTAAAGCCAAGCGACTTCCAACCAGTATATAAGTATGGGTACTTAATAAAATTTCAAGTATCACAATGATTTTTCTGACAAGAAGGGTAGCAATGGTCTCTTGTCGTATGGATGATTCCCCACGAACAGAAATCCTATATTAAAACCTTTTGTATAGAAGGCCCAAATCCCAAAATCTATTTGTTGATGCAAGAACGATCGTTCTAAATTTTTCCCACATTTTTATGGCTCTTGGTAGAGATGATAAGTATGCCATGCGATTTTCATGGGTATCGATGCTTGGCTGACCCGAGAAGTGTGTGCCATGGAGGAGATCCAGTGTGTTCAAGCATCTAATCATCCGCTAAGAGTATGTGTAGATGGATTTATCCAAGTGGGAACTCAACAAATATTGTCTCATTTTATCCTAGGAATGTGCATCACTTTGGAATCAAAACACTTTGATTGATCTAAAATACTTGAAAACAAACATTCAACCATGATCATCAAACTTTAAACTCTTTAGGACGATCAAATACCTTTGACAAATCCAATTGCTCTTTCTTTCCCTAGGGATTCTATCCTTAGAGGCTTCTAAGCATTTAAATTCACATCACAATCTTCTCTTACTAAAGTCAACATTAGGAAACTTTTGTCTTGATTTCCTTGATTTCCACATAATGTACTTTGTGGGATGAGAAGAAGTTAGGACATTAGACATTTATTTTGAAGAGATAATCAATAGAGTGTTTGTAGTAAAAAAAAATTCATTAAACAAAGTTAAGAACAATTTAACCCCACACATGTGCTTGGTATCTTTTGGTCATATGGTTTTCCATGCAAACATTGGTCTTTTGGTTTGAAATACTCTTAGGGAAAATCATGTTCTTCAATATCTTGGTCTAGTAAACAATTCCTTATTAGGTTCATTTAGGATCAAAATCAAACACTTCATCCATCCAAACATTTATCATCTCCATCTCACAACCAACTTTTGAACCATTGGAAAAATCATTCATACTAGACTTTGGGTAAAATCCTTCAAATCAACATCAAAGTCATCGTGTTTGGCTAGGTGCATGTAGATGCATCCTTCTCCATACACTTAGTAAAATTATCATCTTATGAGAAATTTTATCCCATAGATAACATCCAACATCTTGGAGTCTATTTGTTCATTATCCAAATCAAATCCAAAATTCAAAATCAAACCAAATCAAATTCAAAAATCTAAAATCTAAAATCTAAAAGTCTAGTATCCCCTTCAAGATTTCTTAAGGGTTCAATCATTCACATAATCCATATTTCATTTACCTTATCATCACCCTTTGATCCTTATCATCCTAGGTTTTCTTTTTTTGTTCCTAAAGTTTAGATCAATATAAGGAGTTAGAGGTTCATCTCCCACATTCTCGAAAATTGATCCTTATTTTACAGTCCAAACTAGATCTCAACACAAGAAAAACATGGATTATAAACTTGATTCATACATCATGAGTGGTCTAAATCAACCAAACTATCAAATCCTTACAATGTTGATTGATTATCGAAACTCACATTTATGCAATCCATACATGGCATCATTATCTCTTACAAACCTCAATGGTACAACAAATGTGAGTATGCCTAATCTAAATTTTGGAACACCTTTCCCTATGGTAGATTTAAATCAAATTCCAAACCTACAAATCTATCAACCAAACAATCAATGCATGGTTCTTCAACAAAACAACATTATCCCACCAAATCCATACATGCCAAATATGAATAAACCAAGTACAAGTTTACCAAACATGAACATTTTAAATCCACACTTGGTAAACTTTGGGATAGATATGTTTGCAAATCATGCAAATTTTGTTCAAAGTCCAAACAATATGTTAACAAGTCTATTTGTTGATCCAAGTCAAGGTAACACCATGCAAAATCAAAGATACCTAAATCAAGGAAACATGATTCCCAACCACAAAAATGTTTAATTTCAACCTATAATTCCAAATCTAAACCTCATCCCAAATCAGAACATTGTCCAAAATCAATTTTTCCATGATCCCATACAAACACCACAACGATGCATTTCAAATCTTCTTGAACAAAAACTAAATCAACTATATCAAGGGTTTCAAGTTCAAAATCAAGATCAAATTTTGTGAGATCGAATTGCTACACTTACCAAAATAGTTGATCCATTGCTCCAAGAGACATCTCCACCCCAAAATCAATACACTCTTCCATTGGTTGAACCATGTCATTAAAGCACAGGTTGTGTCCCCAACCACATCAATAACAATATCTCCAATTTCAAGAAGTTAGATATAAAGATCAACAACATCAACAACAAACCCAACCTCCACATCTCGAAGATCAATCACCACATCTCCAAAATAAATCGCCACATCTCCAAAATAAATCGCCACAAGTTCAATTTAAAGTACAAATCTCACAAGGTAATAAATGAAAATACACACCACTTGGGGAACCAAACGAATCGGTCATGCAACAGTTGATATAAGAAAATCTCATTAAAATCCCTCTTTATGAGAATTATCAAGAGCCCCAAGTTAAACCACCAGGGTATAACGAGAAGCACCTTTGTGATTTTCAAAAAATAAAGGGACACTCAACATCAAATTGTATTTGACTTAAAAATCTCGTCCAAGACCTTATTGATCAAAAAATAATGACTATTGGGGACAATGATCAGGATTCAACCACTAGCGATAGCAATGACAATCTCTCCTCCACAATTATTGAAAACAATAATCAACATCTATCCATCAATGAGCACCTTGAATATGTTTCTACCTCATCCTAAGATCAACTCAACATACATCAAGAGTCACTTTTTGATCATGATAAATACCCCTCAACAATATCCAACAATTATCTATTCAAAGGAGTGTTAACATTATTTGATCCTATAATTGGTGATCCTTCCACCAATGATCATGTTGAAAGTGTCTCTACATCACCTAATGAGTTAGAGGACATATCTCACAATTTTACCTCAAAGCATGATCGACATATTTCACCAAAGTCTAGCAATGGTCCTTTCCAAGATATATTGACATCCTTTGACCTCATGGTTGCAGATATTGAAGAAATCCTCAACTCAACATTTGATCCAGGTCCACTCAAAGATCAAGAGGATATTGAGCCACTTCCCATGCCTAATGATGATATCCAAGAAACCTTTATAAGAAATACATCCTTTGAAACTGACCCATGTCAATAACGTGATCCAAAGCATCTCAAAAGCAATTCTAAAATTAATCAAGATCAAGAATTCATATCTCCAAGGTACTACAATGATCTAATGGACACTCTCATATCTATACAAGATGTCACAAATGATGATCATATCCATATAGCACATACCCCTTTGTCTACTTGTGAGATGCATTCTTTGGATGGACATGTAGATGATCTTCATTCAAAACAAAAGTCTCATACTCTTGATATCATTACCAAGGAATAAGAGTCTCCTAATCTTAACATTTATACACGGGATCAAGATATAGAAAAATCTAGAGATATATCAAAAATGGGTCATGAAAAAGGCTTCTACAAAAGTTGTGAGTCAAAAACATCTTGTGAAGGCATATCAAAAATGAATCATGAGGGAGACTTTTACGTGGATAGTGAATTATCAACACCTCTAGGAGAAGCATTAAAATCTGATACTTCACAAAATCAAGCCAAAGATATCAATCAGAAAGTTATCCCACTTATGGAGGGTCATATCACTTATAAACTTGGATCACTCACCTTTTTAATGGAAAATTATCTTATCAATAAAGAAGCTATCACCTTTGAAGATCCATGACAAAGCAGACAAGGATTAGCACCATGCTTCCAAGATAAATCATATCCTATTGCAAATAAAATGTTTCAACAGATGAATTAATTAGGCCTACATGAACAGGGTATCCTAGAACCAGTGCAAATTATTGGCAATCCTAAGCATCAAGGTCTTGGTTATTTAGTATTGGGGGAAACTTCATCTCAAGCAAACGTCAACATAGGGAGCATGAAGGATCCTTATGATGAAACCGATGCCAATACTACAACCAGCCACATCATGAATCTTCATCCACCCATCACCCCATCCACGAATTGGGACCAACATCAAAAGAAAGATTTGAATCAAAGCATGAAAAATTTCATCAAAGAAAAAGAAGTAGTGAAGCATGAAGGACAAATCAAATACAAGTGGATACCAAAGAATACAAAGAATGATTATCCCTATAAAACTCCATTAGTCAAAGAAACTATGGGGAAAAATTAAAAAGGGAAAAGTATCCATCAAAGATTTCCACAAAGGAAAAATTAGGCTTCTCAAATGACATACACAGTATATCAAGCAGTTGGTCCTAATTCCATGCACACTTTCGTATCCACCCATTATTGCTCATATTCCCAAGTTTGGAGAGTCAAAGGTTCTAATCTATCAACCAATCCATATTTTATTCCTAAAAACACTTCACCATCCATGCCTCCATGCATGATATCCAATTCTCACATTGACCATGTATTGGCAGCAACCCTTCATCATAAGGATTCAGAAGGCATTTTATTGCAATGTGCCCATAAAGACAAAGTTAACTCTGATATCAACAAAGTAGATCAAGAATCTCAATAGTTGCATTCAAGTGCACGTATCTTGGCAAAGCAACTTCTTCAAGTAGGATATCAATGGCACATTATGACAGAAGCATCTACATCAACACCACCAGGTGGTTCAGCATGAGCTTGAAATATTTCACAAAAATCAAAAAAATCAAAAAATCATGAAAATAGTAAAAATAAAAATCATCCTCTAGTGAAAACCACTATGGTGGCACTTTGGATAGGTACCATGATGAAAACCTGGAAAATAGGCGTCATGTGTAGAATCAAGCATCTACGTGCACCAGTTCAGTTGGAAGCATCCCATCCCATCCATGATAAATCTAGCATTTCATCCATCTTATCGATAATAAATCCATTCATCCATGAACCATTTATCCAATCCATCTTCATCTATCTACATCCATCTTCCAAAGTATTTTGATCTTGGAAATTTTGGTGCACACTTTACAGTTGCTTATGATAAACATCTTGACATGGGTTATTTTCATTGATCCTATCCTACCCAATATTATCTAAGCCTTGAAGCATTATCCAAATGAGCATCATTTTTTTGAACACCCTATCTTGTCACAAGATAATCTTTGGCATCATTTTCATTCTTACCATATCCATCCACCTACCCAAGCATCCACCCATGGACTTTCAAAAATTGCTAGACACTGAGGGCAAATATTTACATCTTGCTTTAGGAATAAATCTTGATCTATATCCTCCAACTTATGTGATGATCCAAACATTGGAAAAAGTGAAATCAAATTGGTCAAAGCATTTGTGAGCAAAAAAAAATACAAATCACTAGCCCATGGCATATTTTAACGAGAATATATTCCTTATAGAGCTTTAGCTTTCATCAAACATCAATCCAAACAATCAATATCAGTAGCATCTAATTTAAACTTCAACGTCACATCAAATCATCAAAAAAAAAATTCCAAATCAAGCTTCAAAATATTGATCATTCAATCCATCATCATCTTTGGATATCCTTCCCAATCCTCATGTTTCTTAACACTATCCTTGCATTGTTGTGTATCTTCAACAATGTTATCATCATCAATCCATCAATCTGATCAATCAACCCTAACTTGGTTTTCAAAAATAATCCCAAAATAGAGCATTGATATCATATCCATATCCAAATCATCAAAATCCAAAACATATCAAAATCCAAAAAAATCCAAAACATTTCAAAAATCCCAAAACAGGTCAAAAAAGTTAGAAAAAGTCAAAAAAATGGTATTTTAACTATGTCATCTCTTAGCTTAAACGTAGGCAAGGCTAATCTTTGATTAGCCCCCGAGACATAAAATCCATAAACATTCATAAAAAACCACAAAAAATGGAAAAATTGAAAAGAAAAACATCTGTAAAACATTGTGAAAATACCAAAAACATCCAAATATTTGAAAAATCCACCCATCCCATTTCTCTTTCACCCACAATAATCTGATCCATAATAAATCAATCGTCACCTTCATCCTTTGGCAAAACAAATAGAAACAACCACAACAATCAGCAAAAGCAAACTTCAAACGCAAAATCAAAATCAAAACAACAAACTTTTAAATGCAAAATCAAACTCTTGATCATTCACAAACATGTCAATCGACCTTATATCAACATCCTTTCAAACAACATATCAACTTTCCACCATCCACTAACTTGTCCTAGGATGCATCCTTCCTACAATGGGCATTATCTTTGGCAAAACACTTTGGATTCTTATCTTAAGAAAAACACATCCCCTTGGCTAGAGGTATGAAGAACATTGGCTTGTTTGTGTACTTAATATTTTCTTTGATTTATCTTATTGCACTCATTCCAATGACCTCTCGATGATGTCCAAACAGAAGGATTTAGAGAGAAAGAAATGGGGCAACGATCATTATCTTTTTATCTATTGTGCTTTATGGATATTCTTGTAATATAACCTGGTCATGCATACTTTGTTTGGGTGTAGGGAGGATGTTTTAGGTTTCTTTTTGACCACATAGGAAGGCTTTCCTTTCTATGTTTTGGTCTGAGATATTTGGAATATCTGAACTGCATTTTAGATAAGGTTTTGTATGCTAGGTGTGAACAGGAGTACTCTTATCTGATTGTCAAGTCACAGTCCATCACACTAGGTACAACGTCATCCTATTTATTTATAACTTGATGCATCGTACCTATGTGTATTATCAAACATAAGTTAAATGGCCCTTTTAAAATCCCAATTCCCGATAAGCAAATCATCATCATCATCATCATCATTAATAATGTAGGCTTGTTAAATCCTCTTTTCATTATCCTATTTCTTCTATCTTCTTTGTGTGCTAACATGATACCATTATAGTTAATCAAAAAAATCACCAATGCATCCATCTTGAACCTCTTTGTCGCGAGATCGATCCTCAAATCAAAATTTTGCTTGTTCTCTCGAGGGGGTAGTGTACCAGTTTACTTCTTTCTGTTGGGGCATCTGAAAAAATCAAAAAAAAATTGAAATTTGACCGTGGCAAGATTGTTCTTTGAACCAACACAACAGGTACATTGCTTCAAAGAGGGGAAAAATGTAGATACATAAAATATGCATGCACCTGATCCTGATTTCACTAACACCAGTTCGTCTTGAATCATCTCCTTTACTAATCAATCTAATTGAATAATCTTTATTCGATTAAATTCATCATATTTCATCTCTTAATTAAATAAATCAAATTTATCTGATTAAGTCATCATCTCCTATTAATTAAATAAATCATTTTATTTAATTAATCTTATAGTCCCTCTTTTAATTAAATAATTCACTTTATTTAATTAATCTCTAAAGTCATCTCCTTTAAATTAAATAAATTAATCTTTATTTGCTTTAATCTAACACCACCCTCTTTAATTAAATAAATCAAACCTTATTTAAATCTAAACCATTATTCATCTCATTTTGATTTATTTAAATCCTAAAATCTAAATCAAATTGTCAAATTAGCTAAATTCTATCTAAATTAATCTAATCCTGATTAATGCTAATCCATCAAATCCTTTAGATTTTGCAACTTGCTCATGAATATCATTTTAATTGATTTATTAAATCTTTAATTACTTTCAAAAAGGAATCAATGTTGGAATATTCTCCAAGTTTGAAAAATCCCTCCAAAATGGTTTGTACATCCAACAAGGCATTAAAGGCCTCTTACATGTCCTTTTCCTTGAGCCAAGTGGCATTTAATTCATCCTTCATCTCCCTTCAACAAGCCAACTTTCAAATTTCAAATTTGAATCTAATAGCATTTATCATGCACATTGACCAAAATGTACTCCACCTCCTTCCATTAGCATCTTGACAAGTGGCACAATTCCATTGGTCCATCTTTAATCCCACATTCATCCTATTCTTCAATCTATCATCCTTCTTTGTTATAAATAGAGGCCTCCTCTATTGCATTTGATCATCCACAATCCATGTAAGATTACCATGCTCATTTGGATCCACAATCTTAGGCATTTTCATCCACATTTCATCTTTCATAGCTAGGTTATGAAGGATTTTCATCAAAGATAATCAATCTTCATCAAAGATCATCAAAGCTCGCAAGGAATTGGGGAAGGGCTATTTTCCACATCAAAATAGCACCAATTCCCCCATGGGATTGAGAGTTTGAGCATTTGAATAAGATTTAGTTTTCTTTCATTTGTGTTCTTCCTTTTATTTCTTGTTCTTCGTGTTTCAAATGAATCTTATTGGGAATGTTGATTTAGACTTGTATAATAACTAATTTTGTGTTTTTTGTTCATGATTGTGCAGGTCTAGGATCACCATTCACATTTTCAAAGTTTTGTTTTTTCATGTTTTCAAATTTTTTGGGTTGTCCATACTTCCATCCCTATTATCGATGTTTCAAGAATTTTGACATACTTATGTTTTCCTTGTATTTTTTAAATCTCAAGGTTTCATCATTTCCAATCGCCTAATATAATTCCCTTGGAATCCTTGATTTTTGAAGCCTGAAATTCTATTCAAATCCTAATTCCTTTCTATCAAAGTCAAACTTTTGATCATTCCTTATTTGAGTATGCATTTCTAAAAACCCTAAAAACCTAAAACTCCACCATTTGTTCCAAAAAGGTTTCTAAGTCATACAAAGTTGGACTTTGAGTAGTCCTTTATTCAAGTACCATTTACCATCAAACCTCAAAAAGAAAATACTCTATTGGTAACTCAAAATAACTTATTGGAGTTAGACTTTTGACCTTCCTTCAACCCAATACCAAGTTAAGCCCCATCCCAACTCCTTGATCATGACATCCCGAAAGAATTTTCTTTGTTAGGGTTACCTTGTCAACTTTCCCCCATCTTGCATGATTTTCATGTCACCCCTAAAACCCCAACAAAGGAACAAATAAACTCACCAAGTTTGTGATATCAAGAAGTTCACAAGTTCATGAACCTATAGAAATTGCAACAAGGAGAAGGGATGAGTTCAATGAGTTGACAAGTTCTAAAGTTCGAGAAATTCTTGAAAATCCAAAATAGTTCTTAAATTCATGGTTTTCTTGAAATCCCAATAAAGCTCTTTATATCTCCTTTTCATTGAGTTCACAATTTTATGAACTTTTTGAAAGGCCAACATGGCTCTTCAATTTGTAGAAAGTGTGAAAAATAAAAATGGTTCACCGTGCCATAAACAAGTATGAAATATTGAAGAAGGAAAAGATAAAAATTCATGAGGCTTTTGATTTTTCTAAGTTCATGAGTTCACGAGCTTACCAAAGATCGGCATGGTTCTTAAGTTCATGTTTTTTCCAATAGGCCAATAAATCTCTTTAGTGCTATGTTTCGGTGAGTTTGTGAACTTCTCAAAATATTGACATAACTATTTTTTGTGTGTGTTGAATATGTTTTAAAAGGTTTCTAAATTCTCAAAATTAGTGACATGAAAAGGGAGATCTACAAATGTTTAGCACCAAGATTTTGTCTATTACATCCTACCATCAAAAACATGATTTTGATGTTGTTGTATCCTAACTGAACCATTCAACAATTTGAAATAAAACTATTAGAAATTTTCCCATCATGAAAGTGTAATGTGATAAGTTTCATACACCTAAGAGGTATTTTCCTTATATTTTCACTTTAAAAGAAAAAAGGATTTGCACTATAATGAGTTGGAAAAGGAGGGAAATACTCTTATTGTCAGTGTCAAATTTTCTAGAAATATAGAGTGTCCATCATTATTGAAGTTCAAATGTTACATGGTTTATGAAGAGTTAATATAAATGATTTTTTATGGTTTAAATTATTTATAAGAAAAAATTAATCAAAAGTGGCAAGCCACTATAATTATACTAATATTAAAATATAGATATTACAAAACCTTGGTTTAGGTGAGCATACCGATGGGAAAGAACTAGGAATAAAACCCTCAGTTAGAGCTTGAGTAAGTACATAAGATTCCTAATTATATTCCATGACTGACTCATCCCTAATATCGACCACTTTACATTGACAGATGACATACCCCTTTTACATTTTATAAAAGCAGTCACCCTGACATTTCCAAAATATAGCCCCATCACCATTTGAGTATCAAATCCCCTTAAGTAACCCTTTACATTCTCAAAAGATATCCCCATTACATGACCAAAATACAAGCCCTTTGCAATCTTCCATCGGCAAGACTAGCCACATGTCTCACCAATCTGACCACTTCAAGCCTTTAGAGATAAATTGTCAGTCAAAAAGACATCCCAAGTGTCTCACCAATTTTTCTCTTTTAGGAGGAAGCGTCCATGACTTGGAGCCTAAGCCAATTAAACCTGAGCATGCATTGGAATTCATGTTGATTGAACCTGATCTTGCATTGGAACCCATTCAAACATTCACAGCCACAATACACCCATCAGCATAGATCCATTCTTTGGCATAGTATTTCCATGTTCTTTTGAATTGATAAGTTACACCGATATGACCCTCATCGAGATAGCACCACTGATACAAAGCTCATTGAGATAACTTCCTTCATCGGCGCAGAAAATAGAGATCATTCTGACAGTCTAAGTTACACCGATAGAACACTCATTGGCATAACTAGAGTTAGGTTACACCGAACTGAATAATTAGATCGATATGGCGATTGAACTCTTTATCGATGTAACATCTTCGGGTTACACCAACGTTTAATATCCATCATAAAAAACCACCAAAATTGGTATAACATTCTCAAGTCCAATTGAAGGACAATGTTACCCTGATGCCACTGAGATCGGTAAGACTCTCCCTGATGGAACTTCTCGGCCAAACTTCTTGCATCTACATGAGTTAGAAAACTGACATCGATAATTCAGGTCACCCCGACAGTTGTCATTGGCAAGACCGACCACATGTCTCACCGAACATCTTCAGGTTACACCGACGTTCAATAGTCATCAGAAAAACCACCAAAGTCGGTATAAAATTCTCAAGTCCAATCGAAGGTCAATGTTACCCCGATGTCACTAAGATCGGTAACATCAAAATAACAAAATATATATTTAAAATATCATATCATTATAATTATGATTGTCAAAGACAATATCATAATTATCATTATTATTATTATTATCAATATACTATATAATTATACAATTCTCAAAATATAAATACTAGATATCATAATCATTATAATAATATGAGATAAATAACTTGAATCAACATCCCATATTAAATAATAAAATAAAGATAACTTATAAATGATAATCAAATATAAATAATAAACGATTATCTGTATAATATTAGACCATGATGGACACCTAATCAAATTCACAAGCACACCTTAGATGGTATAGCGAGGGAAATTTCCAATTCTTCCCATGCTTGAACATGTATCTTCATCCCCAAGTATGCGATCAAAGAGACCCCAAGGGGCTAGTGTATCAAGCACACAAAATACTGCATACAGGGAAGCATTCACAGTATGTTGTAGATGGGAACATAAAGGTGTGATGATGTTGACAGAGAAATTCTCATCCAAAAAACTATCCACGTCCATCAAATCCTGATTCTCCCTTTGGTGGTGATAGAGACACTACTCTAGTAGGTCGCTAATATTATCAAAGTTTGACACAGGTAATGAAGACTGGCAAGCACTCCCGTTAATAGTCATTTTGTTGCTTATGATACATTCAGATGTATAGCTGCCATTCGGGAGTAAGATCGGGCCGTGTTTTAGACATCATGCATAATCGAGGGACTCACAGCTAGAGAAAGAAATAAAGATTATTAATAGATAGTAATTATCCCCTACATAAATTTTGGAGGCTAGCGATTATTTAAGAACATAACCAGCAGGTGTGTCTTTTGGGTAAATAACATTGAAGGGACATGTTCCTCACAACCCACCACAGGTATTAAAAAAATGAGTAAAGTTCAAGAGCCAAAGACGGGGGAAGAATTTTGGTAGACACATACTCTTGTAATAGGCAAGGTCTTTAATCTGAGAACCAAGTTAATATCTACCCCTGAAAGGATCTAAAATTTATCCTAAAATTTATCATTACAATTATCAATTGTGACTATCCAAATATTCTAAAAGACTAAGAGGCGAACATTAGGCCAAATTCCATAAAGGAGACATTACAATGATTTCAAGTGAGACTACTCACTTAGCTTTAATATTTAGTTGTCTTCAATCTAACATAACAATGTTACATGAACCTTGTATGCCCAACCAATCTATGTATTATTAAAAATAATTGATATGGTTTATTCATTGGAATGTGCCCAGTCCCCTCTGATGTGTTGGAACCATGCCTTCTTGATACCGAATCTAGAAATACATTCATTATACCAAAAATTGGCATTGAACTTAGGCAGACTATGTAGTCCTTGACTGATCAGAGGCCAAAGGGTTTATCTTCTATAGATATGGCTTTAATGATGATTAATTTGTATTTGTATTTTATTTCTGCTAATATTGGACTTACAGGATATGATGAATTGCAAATGAACATAATGAACATGTAAACATCAATATTGCTTAGTTTAGTTTTGTATTCTGATATACCTTCATATTAGGGTTCAAGGAATTGTTGATCATATTAAATACTCTTATTGCATAATACATGTAAATACAAATGAAGTACTAATGACTACATATCGATGGCCTGAATTGTGTTTGTAATCTCGCCAAGAGAGCTGAGTCATAACTTAAGTGGTTTGTCTAAAAACCTCACCTAGGTTCCGCCCCATGGGCCCAAAGCAAGGGTTGGGCAGTCTGCCCCACAAGCCCATGGGTTGGGAAATCTTGCCCCATAGGCCCATAACAAGGGTTGGGTAGTCTGCCCCACAAGCCCATTGCAAGGGTTGGGTCATGGAGGGGTGAGGGTCCCACCTTAGCATTCTGCCCCACAAGCCTGAAATATGGGTTGGGCATTGGAAGGTGGTAGATCATAGGCCCTTAGGGATTCCCCTCTCCTAATGGGCTAAGTAACTCTTCTTATGTTTATCAATCTGTAATTATGATATTTTCTAATTTTGGATATCTATATATTATTGCTAACAAGTATGTTGTTAATGTGATTAATACAGATTGCAATCTAGGGTTATTGTATTAAAAGGACATTCTTTTGGAAAGAAGAAACCCTAAACCTAATCAACAAGCAAATTCTATGGCAGAAAAATGGATTTTAGGGCAAGTCCGGGTAGGGGACATTACAAACTCTCCTCGATGGAACGTCGCTACCAGACTTCAATCATTGATATGAGTTAGAAAACTCACATCGATAATTTAGGTCATACCGACAGCTGTCTTCAGCAAGATCGACCACATGTCTCACCAATCTAACCACTTCAAACCTTTAGAAATACACTGTCGATCAGAAAGACATCCCACGTGTCTCACCGATTTTTCTCTTTCAGGAGGAAGCATCCATGACTTGGAGCCTGAGTTGATTGAACCTGGGCATGCATTGGAATTCGAGCTGATTGAACCTGGACTTGCATTGGAACCCATTCGAACATTCACAGCGTCAATACACCCATCAGCATAGCTCCACCAGTATGAAAACCCATCGACATAGGTCCCTTCTTTGGCATAGTATTTCCATGTTCTTTCGACTTGCTAAGTTACACCGATATGACCCTCATCGGGATAGCACCATTGATACAAAGCTCATCGGGATAACTTCCTTCATCAACGCAGAAAATAGAGATCATTCTGACAATCTAAGTCACACTGATAGAACACTCATCGGCATAACTACAGTTAGGTTACACCAAACTAATTAATCAAATTGATATATCAATTGAACTCTCTATCAGTGTAACATCTTCGAGTTACACCGATGTTCCATAGCCATCGGAAAAACCACCAAAATTGGTTTAACATTCCCAGGTCCAACCGAAGGCCAACGTTACCCTGATGCCACTAAGATTGTTAAGATTATCCCCGACAGAACTTCTCGACTAGACTTCTTGCATCGACATTAGTTAGAAAAATCACATCGATAATTCAAGTCACACCGGTAGCTATCGTCGGCAAGACCGACCACATGTCTCACTAAACATCTTTAGGTTACATCGGCATTCGATAGCCATCGAAAAAACCACCAAAATCGATATAACATTCTCAGGTCCAACCAAAGGTCAATGTTACCCTGATGCCACTGAGATCGGTAAGACTCTCGCTGACAGAACTTCTCAGCTAGACTTCAATCGTTGATATGAATTAGAAAAATCACACCGACAGCTACTGTCGACAAGACCGACCACATGTCTCACCGATCTGACCACTTCATGCCTTTAGAGATAAACTATCAGTTGGAAAGACATCCCAGGTGTCTCATAGATTTTTCTCTTTCAGGAGGTTCAGGTCAGAATATTGAGGCACATGTTTCCAACAAACTCCCACTTGACGAATAACTTTTGTCACCTCTAAAGCATTCAAGAACTATTGTGTTTCTTGGGTCCAACACCCTTCAAACTAGCAACAAGGTGACTAACTATAATGAACTGATGTGATCGAATTGGTATATTACCAACATCATCAGGTGGTATAGAATATACTTATTAATAATCCACCCTGACATCATAAATTTCCTAGTCATCATACCATTGCTAACACACCAACCCTACACTTACATTTCCTTGCTTACCCTTCTGACTCACCCTTACTTAACTTCCCTTATTGACTCAACAATACTTGTTTTACTCTACAGCCTCACGTGCCTCATGTCTTATCAACCTCAACAGTTTTGGGTATGGGATAAGTTGATCCAATTTTTTATCAATCTTCAATTCAATCGAATCACAACCCAAATTTTCCTAACAATCTGCTAACTTATTCCCTTCTCTATACGTGTGGGTAATTACAAAACTTTGAAATTTTTCCAATAATCTTCAGATGTTTTGTAAGACATACTTCAGCTCTCTATTATGAATTTTTTGGTTTTACATGCATTGAAAATTATTGTTAAATATCCTTCAATATGAATCCTAGAAATTCCTCTCCTTAAAGCCTCCTCAAGACCCAACAGAATTGCTTTAGCTTCTGTTATATTATTTGTCCTGCATGAGAGATGAGAAGAAACAAGAGCAATAACAGACCCACAGTTATCCCTTAGGCATACACCAGCCCCTGAAAAACCCGGATTTCCCCTAGAAGCACCATCAAATTTTAATTTAATGCAACCGTCTTGCTGGGGATTCCATTTTACTAATGCTCTATCTACTTTTTGCTTATTGGCTTTGTGTAGACTTCCTGGAAATGGCAACACAATGTTTTTCCAGCCCTTCAAGATGAAAGCATCCTAGCTATTAAACCCAGATCCTGTTGGCACTCTCAAATTTTGCAAATTTGAAGTGCCCATATTGAAAATTTTGTTTCTTCACTCTCAGAGGTGCACCTGAAAATTTGCCTAAATGACCTACTTTATAAGGTCATATTTCGGAGCCTATTGATTTTCAAGCCAAACCCCTCGAGGGACCCACTCATGTGACATATGTGAACGTGTATGTCAATTTTCATCTTCCCATGATAATTTTTGTCAGGGTTTTGAAAAGTGAAGCTGAAGGGTTTTGGCACTTTTCTGTTGTTTGCAAACTTTCAGTTTTGCAAAGTGGCCTCTTGTTCAGGTTAATATTTCACAAATGGTTGAATCTCAATCCAAAGGGTTTATCGATCTCCATTATTTATACCAAAGTGTACTCCCATGTCAAGTTTCAGAGCTTCATGATCTAATTTGCTATTTTTACTAGTCCAAAACCAAATGCAATTTGTTCAGTTTTGCACCTACATTTTTCAGGGAGGTCAACTTTGACCTTCAATATCTTTTGATGAATGATGATTAAAGCAAATAAATCTTGCACATGTGTTCATTGTACCTAAATTTTCTTATGTTTCCATTGGAAGCTCGCCAGGAGTTGATTTGGTATTTTTGCAAAATGGTGATTTTGTGAGTTCTGATTTGTTCTGAATAGCTGTAGTTGCAGAAAAGTCCAACTAAGCAACTTTGGCTTTGAATAACTTTCACCTCGTGATATTTTTTCCCAATTCGTTTGTTGCACTTCATTCTCAGGTCATATGTCTAGATGTTTATAAGTTTTTATTGCTCCAAGAGGTCATTTGACCTATTTCCCAAGTCGATTCCAAAGCCAACTTGGCCAGTTTTTCTCATTTTTCAAATGTGTCAGAAAATAGATTTTAATGACAACCCAGTTCATGTTTTCACCTCTGAAGCATTCAGAAGCTACCTCAAACCAATTCAAGGGTAAAACTTGTTTGAAAACAAAAAAAATATTAGTCGGGCCCACATGGGGACCCGGCATGCTTTGCACAGTTGTGAAATTGTAATTAATGAAATGCCTCAAAGAGATGGTAAAATACTTGTTCAATGTCTTCTTGCAGCAAAGGAAACATATGTAAGTGAATTGTAGAAACACATACAAGGCATGTAACCTATTTGAGTGATTGACTCTAAGAATAGTATTATCATGAAACACAATTGTAGAGGAAGACGGTGTCTCACTCGAGTCACTATGGGATAATGTCACAACATTTTTTAATCTTGCCATCAAATTTGAATTTGCTGCATGATGGTATAATGGAGGCACTTTATGAAAGGGACCTGAAGGCAATAGAATTGGGTGTTGATTTTGTATTGAACTTTCCCAAACTTCAAGAGTTGGTTGATTTGAATGAAGGTAGAATGTTGGGTTCTATTTTACAAATAAAAGCTCCTCAAGATACAATCTATAGTGCATCAACCTCTTGTTGAATCAGATAAATTCCTATGATAATCACAAGGAAAATTTAGAAAGGGAAAGCAGCACATTTCCACAAGTTTCCTCAAGCAAAGAGAAATAAATTGATAGTGCATGTTGTGCTATAAGGGACAAGGTCACAAGCATGTATGAGCAACAACTTTTGATTTATGAGGATTCTATTTTCCATGATGGAAACAAGAAACCATTAAAGCAGCTTACTTTCAAAGCATGAAGAGCCAAGGACCAAAAGGAAATTGTCCAAATTGAGCTTCCAAAGGGAATGTTTATACTTAATGTTCATTAATGATCTTATTATCAATTGTTACAGAGCTTATTTTGATAATAAATTGACAGAAGGAAAATATTAGTGAGCAAAAGAAAGCTCTTCAGAGTCACTGAGCTAGGGTACATGGTTGGAGAGGATTCAACAAGGGTGCAATAAAGAGATTGGGAGTTCAATGGTGTGTTGGTTATATGTGGATGCAGAGGAAAAAAGGAAAAGTCCATGCTACAAATTGGTCGACACCATTGTTGGTCGAAGGGTGTTGAATTTGATGTGGAATAGAAGATTTTAACACAGGTATGAGAAGTTCCTGCTGGAAGTAGCTTCATTCAATGTTGATGTATGGAAACCCAACATGTGATTACTTTGCATAAGGATCAAGATCTATGCCTACAGGCTCAAAATGCATCAAAATGGTTTGATAAAATTACATCTTGCAACATAGCCAGGACATATGAACTATTTGGAAAAGGTTCCCAAATTAATGTGGTTTAATGGAGTGTCGTAATTGTTGTGTATGCACAAAATGGATGTGTTGAAAAGGCCTTAGAAACTTTTAAGAAAATGTAGTTGACATGCTATATGGCCAGCTTCTACCAACATCCTCTCAGCCTGCCCCGCGCCTATGCCAATGCGTGGGAGATTTGGAACGGGTTATAGACATCCATCAAAGCAGAGACAATTTTATTGTAATGCAATAGAGGGAGGTTTGATCAACACAATGGGAAACATTTTGATAAGGTAGGAGTGCAATATTGCGGGGGTATGGGCGGCCATCATACCAAGCAGGAGGAATCATTCAAACAACATGGTTTCATGGAATTCCACAAATACATATATACAAAATTGATTTGTTGAAAAGGTCTTAGAAACCTTTAAGCAAGTGCAGTTGACATGCGCTCAAGCCACCATGAGCCATCAAAGCAACACCACAACAAGGTCATCATTCTTCTACAAGGCTTGAACTGAAATGGATGTGTGTCAGATGAGAGGGCTCGAGGTTGTTTGCAGAAGTGAGAATACTACTAGCAGGTGTAAAACCAAACTTTGTCGCCTTTCTCAATGTAGAATGGAGATCCATCAAAGCATTGAGGGATGGAGGGCGCGACCAGCCAATGGAGAAGGTTGTGAATGAAGCAATACAAGATTGGGCAAGGATGGTGTCACCATGTCCATGAAAGGTTGCAGAATGCCAAAAAACTCGTGAAGAATATTAGGGCAAGAAAGAAAAAATCAACGGCCAGTGTGAAGCAAGACCACGTGGCATCATCACGCGGGTCGTGCAGGAGTGAGGGTGATGTCGGCTAGGGCAACTATGTGGTGTGCATGCTTGTGCCATGTGGAGTGTGGGCCCCTTTTAAATTAAAGGCACGGGCAATTATTTTTTTATGCCTTCAGATTTTAAATAGAAGACAAGGAACATTAAAGCCCGGTGATATTTTTTTTAAATGGGTTTTCTTTCTAAAACAGAACATGTGGCCCCGTGAATAAATGTCTCCGGTAATATTTCAAGGTTCCCTGATAACTTTTTAAAAAGAAAATATGTTAATGTTGAACATTGTGGTGTGGGTAAAATATCTTACCCAATGAAGGTTTATATGTTTTCACCATTAAATGAGCAAAGGTATGATAAATATAAAGTGAAATAATTTGTGGTGGGATTGTTAAAATGGAGGCACAGGTGAAAAATTTTATTTTCATGTGGAGGAGTGAATTAAATATTCACTATGGGTAAAGTGAATGTATTATTCACTTTATAAACAAGTATTATGTGTTGGGGATCAAAGTAATAAAGTGCACAAAGGAATATTTTGATGTAAAATGTGGTTGCAGCAAATAAAGTGAAAATGTAAAGAGCAGCAATAAGAGGCTTTCACGGCTAGAGACATTTTCAGCTACTAAGTAAAATGGTGAAATTCTCCACATGGATAAATTTTATGTTGTTGAACAACTTGAAGCAAAGGCAAATTGAGAGGCTAGGTTTGTTGCAGGAAAGAGAGTAGAGAGAGGTTTTTTCCAGATATTTTGTTGCAGATTAACGGTGGATGAAGCTTTCAGATGTCATCAATGGATCAGTTCTAGGGTTGTTTCTATTTTCTTTATCTTCTCTTCTTCTCTCATTGTAAATGGTTCTGAATTCTTGTATGGGGTTGAGTAGATAGAAAATGTTGAGTTTAAGTCATGAGTTGAGTCTGTAAGTTGTAATTGTTGATTTCATGAGTAAATATCAGCCAATTTGTGCAAGCAAATTATAAATTTCATCAAATTGTCTCCAGATTTGTACATTTCAAGTCATATGAATTCAATAATACAAAGTATGTTTGAGTTTATCATCTTAGTTTCCCAATGAGTGTTTTATTTTTTCATGGGTCTATTTCAAAGAAATGGTTAAATTACTTTGAGTAGATAATTGTGATTTCAAGTGTGTAGGTTGGATTTATAAGAAGAGTTTGATTGATAACAAGATTGGATTTGTTGGTGTAATACATTAGCAGTTTGAATCCAATGGTTGAACTTCATTTGCTGATGAATTCATTTTATGTATTTGACTCCATGGCCCAGAATTAGGCATCGATTTGTCTTTCAGCTTAGTGCATTTTAGAAATAGTTATTAAACTCAAAATCATTTTATCTTACAGTTGTAATATGTACTTAAAAGTATCATTTTGATTCCTAGCATTAGGTGATTATTTGCTCAAAGGTCTACCAAGCCTTTAGTGAATAATATCTCTTTGAATTTAGTAGGAATGTATCTGTGTATTAAAGTTTTCTTATGACATAGAGTATCAAATGAACACAAATAGGAACACCCTCCTTGGTCTCACAAAGCCTAAAGAGTAGGGGAAAATCCCTAAGAAGCTTTACTTGTCAATTGGACACTAACTTTGATAATTCTTGAACATAGAGATTGGCTACCTCTTAGAGATTTTCAAAGCTTAGCTAGAAAAAACACCAACAGATCCTACACTCTTGTGTCTCATAACATAAGCATTAACCACTTCTGAAATTACCTTCTCAATCTTAATAGTTACAACCTACTCTAATGAATTTGTTTCCCTAAAGATGTGGAGATTTCTTTCCCACCAGATATTCCACACCACCATGGATGGAATAACCCACCAGATGCAAGCAAAAAATGTAGATTTATACAAGATGGGCCAACTTTGAAAGAGGTCCCGCAATGTCTTTGGTAACGACAAAGCTAAGTCCAATTTATTCTTGACGAACTCCCAACATGCCTAAGCAAAGGAACATCACACAAATAAATGATCTATGGTTTCCAAATTAGAATGACACAAATGACACTTGAATGGATCTGCAATTTTCATTTGATTCAGTCTTTCGTTGGTTAGGATTCATTTCCTCAATGAAAGCCATGAGAAACTAATCGCTTTAGGTAGAGTCTTATCATTCCAACAAAAGGAGAATTCTCTCTTAGGCACACTATTGTCTTTTATTTGCACTAAGGCTTTATAACCCAACTTCACAGAATAAGAACCATTTTTGGTTGGTGCCTAGACTACTTTATCCACATTTCCCATAAAAAATACAACTCTATCTTTTAGAATAACAAATAAATGTTGGAATTGCTTATTAGACAGCAAAATAGAGGTTGTATTATCCTTCCATTAGACTCTCCCTATGAGATCATCCACACCTTGAGCATAATTGGAAAGATAAACACCCCAAGCATCAATTAAAATCTACCTTACCTCTTTCAATTCTGGCACATTCTGCAAAGGAGGGTATCCATTCCATGAGTTAGCCCATAATTTCACCGATTGTCCATTGTGAAATTCCCAAGTAACATAATCAGTAATTACATTCCTACATGAAATGAGAAAATTCCACATTGTTGAACCTCTTGGAGGATTAAGCATTGTAAGAATCCTCGATGAGCATAGTGAATCCATGTATTTTTCCTACATGATCTTACATCATCTAGCCTTAGGCTTAGCAAATAACTGCCAAACCAACTTTTCCCCAAATGCTTTATTACGGATAGACAAATTTTGAATACTTTCCCTCCCATGAGATTTGTCTTTCACCATAGAATCTAGTGAAATGAGAGGGATTTTATTTTGATCATCCATGTTACCTTTCCAAATGAAAGACCTGATTATTTTTTCTATCTCCAGAATGACAGCTTGAGGTGACTTTAAAACAGCCAAGAAATAATTAGGAATAGAAGCTAGGACTATTTTGACAAGGAGAATTATACCCGATAAAGCAAGCCATCTGGCTTTCCACATAAGGATAATCAATTTCAATCTTTCAATTACCTTATTCCATTATGCAGCTCTTAACGGACCCATAAAAAACGGTATTCCCAGATATTTACAAGGTAGATTAGCAAGTTGAAATCCCATAACTTTTATAATTTTCTGAGATACCTTCTCCTCCGTGTTGAAAACATATATTTTTTATTTTGCATCATTAACCTTCTACCCAGAAGTCAATGTGTATTTTTCTAGAACCTTTTTAACAAAAGTGGCAGCAGGGAGAGTAGCAATACTAAAAATTAAAGTGTCATCAGCAAATAAAGAATGTTTTTCTATGATGCCAATAGAAGGAATAGTTATTCCTTGTCAAAGGCCCTCCCTTTGAGAATTTGAAATAAACCTACTCAAAGCTTCAGCCATAATAATGAATAAGAAGGGTGACAATGGATCACCTTGTTGAACACCCTGAGAGGCACTAAAATAACCAGAGGGAGAACCATTGATGATTACCGAAAACTTGGCTCCCGCTAAACATGATCTTATCCAATGTCGCCACTTACTATTGAATCCAAACTTAGCTAAGACTTTATTTAAAAAATCCCAGTCCACTCTGTCATAAGCCTTCATTATGTCAAGCTTCACAACAAAAGATGATATATGTGAAGAATGAATAGAATGAAGAGTTTTATGGGCAACCAAAGCCCCCTCAAAATTTTCCCTTTCAGGAACAAAACCTCCTTGTTCACATGAAATAATTTTGGCAATAATAGGTTGCAACCTCAAGTAAATGGCTTTAGTAAAAATCTTGTATATTGTATTGCACGATGATATTGGCCTAAAATCCCCAAAAGACTCTGGATCCTTTACCTTGGGAAAAATAGAAATATTTGTAGTATTAAATTGTTTAAGCATCGTCCCTGTCCTTCTTGATTCTTTTAAAGCCCATAGAAGATCAAAACAAATGAAATCCCAACATTTTTGGTAAAAGATACCCGTGAATCCATCAAGACCCAAAGTTTTTTCAAAAGCCATAGAAAAAACCACTTGCTTAACTTCTTCCAAGGAAAATGGTTTAAGAAGTTTATCATTATCCTCCTTTCCAATTAACCTAGGGATCGCTTCTAAGATCTCCTTCTCATCTGCCAATGCCTAAGTAGTCTTATGAGTTGGAACTGACAACAAATTGGTATAGAAATCCACACCTTCTCTTTGAATGTCATCTTCATTAGTTATCCATTTACCTGTAGAGACTTGCTTAATTGAAAAGATAGACTTTGCAGCCTCCTTAATTTTTGCTGACATGTGAAAAAACTTTGTATTTTTGTCACCTTCCTTGAGCCACAGCTCATGGGATTTTTGTCGCCAATAAATTTCTTCTCTAGCACATAGCTCTTCCCACTTTGCTTGAAGACTTCTTTGCCTCTCATACGAACTAGCATCCATCCCATTACAAATAATTAAATTATGAACTTCTGATAACTCTTTTTATATAGATTCCTTTTATCTGAAGATATTCTTGAATACCTCCTTATTCCAAAATTGAATTTCCTTTTTGACATAAAATAATTTCTTACAAAACTAGTACATTTTTGTTCCTTCTTCATATGGAGCAGCTTGCCACCATGAATGTAGCAAATCCACAAATTGGGGATGTCTGAGCTACATGGACTCAAATTTGAATGAAGATTTTGGCTTTAACAGTGCAATTTTTGCAACATCCATGACCATCGCATAATGATTGGAGCCCAAGAGTGGTAGAATTTCAACTTCCATACCATATTGCTACCAATTTAGGTTAACAAGAAATCTTTCCAAGCGCTCTACAATTTGACAAAAATCTGTCCTTCTATTTTTCCAAGTGAATTTCCTTGAAATTGGTATGACATCTTTTAATTTATTGGTCAAAATGAAGTTATTAAAATCCTCCATAACTTTAGCAGGAGGAATGATTCCTCCTTACTTTTCTTGCAACTTAGTGATCACATTAAAATATCCTGCAATTATTACTTTTACATCTCCCAAAGAATGTAGGACAATTGTAATTTCATCCCACAATCATTTTTTCTCCATGGTACCTGAAGGACCATAAATGTTGAACAAGCAGAACTGCGTGTCAAATTTTGACACTTCTAATAACTGCCAGTTTGGGTGATTATGATGTGAATGAATGGAAACCATCTTTGCATTCCATAAAGTAATGAGACCACCCGATGCACCCTAGGCTGCAGAATGTATGGATTACATTTTCTTATTTCTTTGAATTAAATTTCTAAGGGCTTTTGAACTATTTGCACACACTTATTGTTCCAATTTATTATTTTATATTAGCTTTTTTATTTAAGGAGTAACATAAACCTTTTATTAGTAACATTAAGAAGTATAGAATCTATAAGGTAATTAAGTAGAGCCTAGATCACAGGGCCATATGTGACTATTTTAGCTACTATAAGGCAGTAACAAAGAAAATACATGTGACTATTATAATGTTATGATTCAGCTAATATACCAAGTTAGTGACTATGTTACTTTGGATATGACATCGATCCATAGGCTAAATACCTTCTCCCAACCCACAATATGTCAAATTATAGAAAATTCACTAAATTTAATTCAATTATTTAAATCATTATTGCATCCATTCCTAAGAAGTTAAAGATATAAGGAATTAGATCATTATTGCTTATAATCCCATAGGTCCTTGTCATTTTGTATGAATATTTCCATCTGCTAAGAATTTTTATACCAATATGTTGTATATTTTTAGTCAGTTCAATTATATAGGTCTACTTGTGTAGGCTTTATGGAGCCTAATTTATAGGGGAGAATATATCCAATCATTTTCCAACCTAATAATAGTCTTCAGCACAAAACTTAAGAAATTCTTAGAGTATCTATCTGCCAATCAAAGAACCAACAAATCCTAATACATTTTTTTAGTTTTCTTTAACTTGTTAGATTAGGAGTAGAGTAGAAGTAATTTTATCCAAGATCTTAAAAAATGTATTAGTTGTCTTAGCATATCTAACATACTAGATATAGGAATTGTCGAGCCTTATATTTTACTAGCACAAGCTCCTTGAATAAAAAATCACATATACCACTTGGTTATTTCAACACTACCATGACCTAACACATAGGACCTTGGAGTTTATTTATTATTGGGATCAGTCATCTTTTTAGGAGAAGTAGAGTGATCTTTTTTATACTTAAATTTATCATGTCAAAAGTGTTTTCAATAGGGATCACAAGTTATTTTTATCAAAATAAAGGATGAAAACCTAATATTATGTATAGATTATTTAATGTTAAATATAAGAATGATAAAACATATAGATTTTTTGCCTCATATTGAAGACGTATTTGATCAAATGAAGAGAGTGTTGATATTTAAAAAAATTAATCTTCAATTAGGATATCATCAACTAAAAATCAAGGAGGAAGACATTCAAAAAATAGATTTTCAAACATGATATGGGAATTATGAATTCATATTTGTACCATTTGGTTTAACTAATGCCCCTACTACCTTTATGAATTTGATAAATAAAAAAAATCATGAGTATATGGATAAATTTGTGTTAGTGTTTTTAGATAATATCTAATCTATTCTAAAACGAAGAAGATCACTCAGTGCATCTCCGGTTAGTTTTATAAAGGAACTTGCTAGAGCATAAAATGTATGGAAAAAGTATAAAAATATGAATTATTTGAGAAGAAAAACAAATTTCTATGACATATTATATCTACAAATGGAATTTTAATAGATCCTAAAAATATCAAGGCTATAATGGGTTTGTTGATACACAAAAATGTGTCAAAATTGTGGATTTTATGGTTCTAGCAGGGTACTATAGAAGGTTCATAGAATGGTTCTCTCAAATTATAAAACTTTTTTGTAAAGGATGGATAAAATAATTTTTATAGACTAAACAATGTGATAAATCATTTCATACCTTAAAATAAAATTTGTATTCAACTCCTATCTTAAGAGTTCCAAATCCTAATGGTCATGTTTTATCATTATTATCACTTATGCTTATACCAAAGGATTAGAGTGAATACTTATGTAAGATGAAGGTGTGATAGCTTAATATTTCAAAAAATTAAAGATGCATGAAATGAATTATGCACCCCATGATCTAGAATCAACATCCATTGTTAATGCTTTGCAAAATGGATACATTTCATCTTAGGAAAAAAAATTGAGTTAATAATTGATCATTAAGGGCTAAACGTATTTTGACTCAACCATATTTGAATGTAAGATAATAAACATGGTTAAATTTTTTGAGCGAATATGACTTTGAGGAGATTGAATATAACAAGGGTAAAGAAAATAAAGTGGTAAATTCTCTAAATAGAAGGAGACACTGATGAGACCATAAATTGTCTCATATTTTATCAAAGAAAATCATTTATTTCTTCCTAATGCATTAGTGTTAAAGTGGATTTGAGTAATGATTGAAAGTTCTTTAGCTTGTTTAAAGTAGAATATAAAGTAAATTTTTGATTTATTTTTATTAATTAAAAGTGATCCAAATTGCCTCTAATATGTCTCCATGAATTTTTTAAGATGATATAATTCAGATAAATGAGTTATTAAATAACTCATGGTAAAAAGAAGCTTCATAGACACTTGCAGCAGAAAGCTCTAGACACTTGAAATAGTTAACTCCTAATGACTCTAGAAGGCTTTGAAGAAATAATGAGAAGATAGAGAATACTCTTAGCACACTTCTACATTCATTAAAAATCATGGAGCATCATCCATTCCTAAATTAATGGGATGAGTATTTGTTTCATGTTGAGTTCTAAGATCTCTCACAGTTATTAAATTTAATGCTTCCTTCTTCTACCAAAGATAACTCAAGTTACCACATCACTCAAATGTTGTTGCATGATTATAGCATGTTATTCATGCTAAGAATCAATGATTTAGTCGACTGAAGTGAAGAATAATTCCTTCATTCACGTTCAACACTTGAAGACTTCCTAGAAATCAGGCATTCAGAAATTGTCAAAAATGCAGTCTTAGTAAAACAGCGATATCTCCCTTGTTTCTCAATGAAATTAATAAATTCAAAATGATCTAGAAAGTAGATTTGAAGATCTAAAAACCCTTTTGAGTATTTGGTGTTATTTTCAATAGGGAAATATTATCACATGTCATAAATTGACTGAGACAAAAGTGGTGTGATGGAGGACAACAACTTTAGTTTTTTAGAGTTTTGTAAAATCACCCCTCAAAAATAGGATTTTGGATCCACCTTCTTAGTGGATTGGTTGGGTAGATATATAATATTAATTCTATAAATACAATTTAATCATTTGAGAAAATGAGGGGATTAGAAAGACTTGTTCTGGTTTGAGGAAATAGGATAGTTTCTAGTTTCATTTCAAGCAAGAAATACGACAGTTTTTAGTTTCATTTTCAGCAATGTATTTCCAACTTTCTAGAGTAAATTTGAATACAAGAATTTTTTTCATTTCCAACAAGATTTTCATTTTTTAAGTGTGAAATGGTTTATCCTTTTCAATTCTTGCAATTGTTCCTTAGATTAGTTCATTTTTCATGTAATTTTTTTTTCATGCAAATAGGATTTATTTATGCAAGTAGAATAGACTGTCAAGCAAGTTTTCTACTTTCTCTTTTGCATACAGCCATGGACACTGCCTTGGATTGATAAATTAAATGACGAGGATTACAATGACCCCATCAGACACCTTGTGGCTATAAATACCTTTAAAACCTCCTTCAAACAATAAGGAAAGGCGAGAAAAAATATTTTCCCTACTATGGGAAAGTTAAAGAAAATTTAGTGATTAACTCAACTAATTCAAATTTTATAGGGTATGTATTTAATAGGGATGAGTTGCTTAGATATCATAATATAATATGTGTTCCAAATATTGGAGAACTTAGAACCTTAATTCTAGCTTAATCTCATCATTCTCCTTACTCGAGGCATCAAAATAAATAAGATGCACTTTGACCTTAAGAGGTTGTAATTTTGGTCATAGATGAAGAAATACATATTATCTTTATGGAAAAATGTTTGGATTTCAAAAGGGTTGAGGATGAACATAAGTATCCAACTAGATTGTTATACCCTCATGGCATACCACATCATAAGTGGCAAGTCATTAGTATGGATTTTGTACAAGGATTACCAATGGCGTTATATAAACATAACACAATATTGGTGGTAGTGGATAACTTACTAAGGTAGCTTGATTTATACTAGGTAATTTGATTAATAATGCCCCAAATTTGGTTGATATTTGTGAAGGGAATATTTAGGTTAGATAGGGTTTCTAAAAAGATCATATGAAACATGGATGTTAGGTTTACCTTAATATTTTTGATAACTTTACAATCAACTTTAGAAACTCAATTAAACTTCAGTACAACATATCATCCTAAAATAGATGGATAGAGAGAGAAAAAATAAACAGTGAAAGATAATTTGTGTATGTACTATATGGATCAACAATCAAGGTGAGAATAATATCTTCCACTAGTAGCATTTTCTTACAATAATTATTTTTAATCTGCCTTGGGATTTGCCCCATTTGAACCATTATATAGAATAAAATTTTGAATTGATTTAAGCTAGGATAATCTAGAAGACTTAATTGTAATTGGTCTAGAAATGTTAGAGTATGTAAACCCAAGTTAAGATCATAAGGAAAAGGTTAATCCAAAAAAAGTTACATAGATAAAAACAAGCCTTTGAGAAGTTTTTATCTTAGAGAGAAAGTCTTCCTAAGGGTTAGACCCCATAAAAGATTCATATATTTTGGAAAGAAAGCTAAGTTAGCACCTAATTATGTAGGTCCATTCAAAGTCTTAGAAAATATCAATCTTGTGGCTTATCAACTAGATTGACCTTCAAGTTTGAGTCAATGGTATGATGTTTTCTATCTATCACTGCTTAAAAATAATGTACGTGATATGAAAACATATTTTAAATTAGCATGTTGATGCAGGGCATCCTTGGTGCACCTTTTGATGCAAATTGTTGTCATGTTGCTAAAATTTGGTTTTTGGTTTCGTTGGGGTCAATAAGGTCATGCAAGACCATTTGGGGTCATTTAAGTCCATTGTGTGATGTTTTGGTGTCATGTTGTCAAAAGTTGCAAATGTTGCAAAATGTTGTCAAAAACTTGTAAATGTTGTCATTAGTGTTAAAAAAGGAGTTGGTGGTCATTTTTTCAATTTTTAATGGTTGTAACATGTTAAATATTCCATGTAACCTTGATCACAAAGGTTGGAGAAAGTTGGAATGCAAGAAACTTCATTTTTCCATGTTTGATTGCACTTTTGTATGGAAAACTGACTATATTTTTCACTATATGGCCTAGTACAGTTTGGTAGAGCCTGAAAAAAAATTAGAGTATTTGTAGGATGCTTCTACCTTTCGTATGTTTTTGGTTTGAGAATTTTTCATTGAGTTTTGTGGAAGATATCACGCTTTTTGTCTTGACAAGTCAAAACCCTGCCTAGGGTTTCCAGAGAACAAAGAAAATTGATGGACAGAGTTTCCACCATTGAAAACCCATGTAAATTGGTGGAAACATATCATTCATGTTGTTCTCCATGTGTTGGAAAAATGAGGGTGTGTGGTACTTATTTTTTAAGAAGTTCTTAATGATAGAATGCTTGCATTTGTATGTAAATTGTCCTAAAACCCTAGGTTCAATGTGTTTTTGATAAGTCTATATGTTGATAAGATGGAGAATCATTGTGGGATGTTGTAAGAATTCTTTGAAATCCTAGAGTTTATTTTACAAGTTTTTCTTCCTTTTGTTTGATGTTATGGTCTAATGCACCTAGTGGCAGCAAGTCCAAATTTGCATGATTCATTGTGTCAAGCACTTGGTTGGGGCTATGTATGCTTGGAAACCCTTAGAATGTGTTGAAACAAGTATGAGAAAACCAAGTTTCCCATATTTGATGTTGGTTGTCTCTTGTTGGGTGCCAATAGGCTTTAGGATCAAGTTTCCAAGAATGAACCAAGGTGCATAATTGCATCATTTGTATTGAATCCTTGTTTTGAATGTGTCAAGGTAATTGTATGTGGGTCCTTCCTCTGCATCACATGCCCTGCATGTTTGAGAACTAAGAATTATAATAGTAGAGCCTTATATAATATTGGAGAAGCATCAACACCAATTGTGCAATAAAGTGGTAGCACAAAGGAAAGTTTAGTTGGGTCAATATGATATAGAAAATACAACATGGATAGATACAATGGCGATACAAAATTTATATCCCCGTTTGTTTTAAAATTTTAATTACTTTGAGTAAAATATTATATAATTTAGTTTTGACTAAGAATATTGTTTAATCCATTAGGACAATGTGTATAATTTAAGGGGAGGAGGATGTCAAAACACAACTTTTTTGAACCTTACAATAATCTATATTTCAATTAAATTATAGTAAACACTCATAATAAAAATATAAATATAAACTTAGGTTGATAATTAAAATTGTACTTTGGTTTATGAACTATAATATTTTAAATATAAATTATTGTAATTAAAGATAAGGAATAAAATGAATGATAATTATGTTTTATTGTCAATAATTAACATATGTATAAGAATTTAACAAAATACTTACCACATAATCATGTATGCTCATTTTAATATAATTTGTTTCTTAACAATAGATATGATTTTATTAAATTCATAAGATAAATCAATGTGCACGAATTATATACAAAATTCAAAAGAATAAAATGAGTTTTTTGAGCTATTAAAGCATGACCGAATTAGGGAGTCTAATTTAGGAGTCTATTTTATTTTATTACCATTATTCCATGAGAGCCTATAGTCAAGGGTCCTTAGCTTTTTTTCTCTAGATTTCCCAATTTGTCCTATTTAAGGTAAAAAATGGTTATATTTAAGTACCCTATGTGTGGGGGTTGAGACAATTCTTTTGGCAACACTTTTCTTCTAGCAAAGGAAGTTATGTTGCTTCTCTTTTGTGGGTATATTTTGAAGGAGTTTGAGTTATTTCTATTGTTTTGTAAGTATGCCTTTTATGCAATACATAATTTTTTAGGTCTTTTTATTTGCATGTTATTTTGGTTCATTGAGTATGTAAATTTTATTTTTTCATTGGCTTCTTGCAATATGCACATTTAGGTTTATCCTTTTTAGATGTTTCTCCTTTGAAAAAGGAACTTTTATGTTCTTCTATAGAAATGGACATGGATTGTGTGTTCTTCTTAGGATTGTTATTTTCTTCTCTTTGCCACTAGAAGCCTTCTCATCCATTGCAATCAAGGATTGTGATTTTAAAGACTTCAAGGTGCCCATTTCAATAAGATTATCTTTCTCCGTAGTGAGTGACATAAGAAATCCTCAAAGAAAGGCATCTTAAAATCACTCCCAAAAGCACTCTTTTTAGTTGTAGACACTAAAAATTGTCCTAGGCCTATGAACTCTAATTCTTCATCATTTCCTCATTCATTCTTGATAATTAAATCATGTTAATTATTTAAGTATTTCCTAATATCATAAGTCTTCTATTAATTAGGTAATTTTAATTATTTAATTAATTCATTACTATTTTTATTTTTTATTGGTAAGTGTTGTCAAGGGGACAGCTCCCATAAAACAAGATCCAAAAATAAAATAAATGCATGCCCTTGCCACCAGGGGTGAAACAACACAGACAAACTTGTACAAACTTGTACTATCCAAACCAACTTTCCTAACCTGAAAGAGCCAGCAACAAACCGAAAATGGGTGAACCCTCAAATTATAATTCCAAACTTCCTACTTTCTTTGAAGAACTTAGGGATAATGGATGTTTTTTTTTAAGATGGATTTTTCTTTTTCTTCACCCCTATCCAAGATTGTTCGGTATCCGAGGATATATGTGGACCCTTGCACGATTCCACTAGCAAGGGAGAACCAAAAATGCATTCTACAGAGGAGGTCCTCAAAAATGAAGAAGATACAGTATTGGAAACCTCCAACGATAGAGGAGAAGCATTGCAATCATCGATTGTCTTTGGACCAAGCATGGTCACAAGGTCGTAGCCATCGTCCACAAATGAATGGGAGGGGACCAAGGCAAGAACCGTATTCTGAAGAGTGGGAGAGGGGGCACTAGAAGTCTTTTTTGGAGGAGAAACAACATAATGTTTGGACGTAGCCCCTTCCCACCATGAGGGTTTTCTATTTGGGACAGCTTTGGCATTTACCCCAAATCGTCTTTTTCCACACTGTGCAATAGCATGATCTGTAGCAAAGAAAACTCTACATTTGAATGCAATATTTTCATAATCTATCAGCTGGCGCCAATGCCTATTTCCAACTTTGAGAAAGATTTTTGTTGGGAGACCTTTTGAGACATCCATTTCCACGCACAAACGAGCAAAAGTGGAGTTTTCATAATTAATTGTTTCTTTGGAGATACGATGATAATTGCCAAGACCATTGACAAACGCCTTCAAATATCCAATTTCCTAGAACTGTAAAGGGAGGTAAGGTAAACAAACCCATAAGAAAGCCGATGAAAATTTCTCTATTCTCAGATCAAATGAGGGGGACCAAGGCTTCATGCACAGAAAATCACTCTGAAAGAACCAAGGTCCAGTTTTAAGCACCATTTCTTTGTCTTCCATAGATTCAAACTCTAGGATAAAAAACCCCTTTACACATGGGTAAATGTTGATTTCATTCTCAAGATACTCTTTTCAGTTTGTAGCAATCCATGAATGGAGATCGCATAATTTAGGCCATACCTTAGTGAATCTATAGATTAGCACGTGATCTTGCAAATAATCTTCTTTATCACAAACAAGACTGTCAAGGGAGATCTTTGGGGCAGAGGGGTTGTGAACGACAAAGGGAGGACTAAGTGAAGCTTAGTTGTGAAGCAAATGAGGCTCAAATTTTTGCTTGGATGGGGTCAGACCAGCATCCCATGCGCCCTAGGTACCATTGTGCAGAGAGGAGGGCATAGCTGCAAGGGCGTCAACAAAGGTCATCTGCCTTAAGCCGCCACCAACACCATCACAGCCCCGACCGAAAGAACCTACCATCGTGTGATTAGTAGTGCCTGCGACGCCATCCTCCCGACGTAGATGTTCAGCCTATTGGGGCATGGATTTTTTGTCAGGAAAGCCAACCCCACCACATGCTTGACCTCGCCTAGTAAGAGAGGCATCTGAAACCCTGGTGGAACAATTTATTTAATTACGCCACTAATGTCCTTTTCTACTGCAGTTAAATAAATTTTATTTATTTATTTAATTATTTGTCCATCTTTCCACTATAATAATTATTTAATTATTCATTAGCTTTTTATCATTAAATTAAATAAATTTTATTTTATTTAATTGCTTCCTAATTTGGCATTTCCTCCCACTTTTGAATTAAATTATTATTTAATGAAAATTTTAACCTTGTCACATGTCCTCTATAATTAAATATTACTTTTATTATTTAATTATTCATTTGAATTCCTCCAACGATCTCTTTTTTTGTGTCAATCTTATCTTCCACATCAAATCTTATCTCTTCACATCTCATTTAATTCCAGCCCTTGATTGAATTATCTTATAATTCAATCTTAGCTATTCATTCTTATCATTTGCCTTAATTTTTGCCTAACCCTATTTTATACTACATCTTTCAATCTTGGAAATTGATTAAGACATCTTGTTGACATTCAATCTCAACCCTTCATTTAAATTTGTCTTTTCTATAAAAGACTCTATCCTTGTCATTTTCATCATCTCTAGTTCATATGCAAGTATATGTTATTAGTGTGAGACAACAATCTTCAATATTTTGGTAGGCATTGTCATAGGCTACTAGTGCATATTCAAATTTGAGGGCATAAAGTACATTTCAAATAAAATGGAGAAGGGCAATGGAGGTGAATCAATGATGGCATGAAGACTTTATGGTAATATTGTTTTATATTTCATATTTTTATGCTTATTTGTGCTATATTGTTGGTTTAGGAAAAGTATTTATGTTGTTTTAAATTAATCTAGATTTTTACCCTAGATTATAGTAGCATATATTAGACACAAAACTAATAATTATGTCCCATATTAGAGATAATACTTACTATCAATTATTTATTTACTTTTATAATTTTAAAATCCTTTAATTATGATCTTAGTGATTTAAATTTAGTGACAAATTCTTGTATGTCATCAAAATTGTATGGGTTGAGACTTATATTTCAATAAATATCCTTATATTTCATCTATTTTCCTAAGAAATTTTGATAATGTATTCCACATATCCATAATTGTATCTAAGTGATCAATGTAAAACAATAGTTCAAAAGAGACACAAGCAAAAATAGAAAAAAACTTCTTCGCAATTATTCAATCACATATGCTTCAATCATGCTAGGGAATGGTGTCATTGGGCGGGAGGAGTTGTGCGGGTGAAGATTTGAATGCAGAGGACGGGGGTGGTGATGATGATGAAGATGGTGTGGTTGTAGAAGGGTTTGGTGGTAGCTTTGGAGGTGGGTCCTTCTTTGTTGTTGTTTTGGTGTTTTTGAGCTTGATGAGGGCTTTGTGGACGTTGGGGAGGTGTGTGTTTTGTTGGTGGCACCATTGTCCTCTCCTTCCATTGTCATGTTATGGTGGAAGTTGTTGGGTGTTGGTTTGTTCTTCTCTATTTTTTTGTGAGGCTAGTATGGTTTCCCTTCCTATTTCTATTTTGGCTACCTTCCCGACTGTGGGTGTGCTTTGGTCTCTCTGAGGAAGAATGGTTGCAGAATGGGCTTATTTTTGCTCTAACTCGGCATAGTTGGAGGACTTGGGAGATTTCATTGTTGGCTTGTTTTGCTTCTTGTTTTTTCTTGGCATGCCTTTGCTTCTACCTATTTCCTATTTGGTGGATCTCTTGTGGGGTTTTCTGTTCTCTAAATGTTTTAGGTTCTTATGTTTCCCTCTCTTTGGAATGGTGGTGGCTTCCTATGGATGGCTATAAGGAGCTTTGGCCCATTTCTGGCTCTAATTGGTATGTTGGGGTAGCTTGGTGTTCTTTTCTGGTGGATCTTCTTCTTACTTGTGTCTTGCTTGGGGCCCCCTATTCCTCATGGGGTTTGTTTGTTCTTGTTCATTCAGAGGCTGGGACTTTTCCTCTGGTAGCTTGGTGGCCTTTGTTTTTGTTTGTTGCTATTTTTTGGGGGGTTGTGTTATCTTTGGCTTAGGGCCTCTTACTTCCTTGTTCTCTCGAGTTGGGTTTTTGTGGGTGTTGGTGTTCCTTATGTCCTCCGGGTGGATGTTGATGTTGGGGTTTGAATTTTGTGTTTGGGAAGAGTTGTTTCATTATTATATTTCGATGGCTCAGTGTTGGTGCAAATTTTTTGGTGACTCTGAAGAGGGTTGTGTTCCTGGTGTTGGTTCTAGTACTAAGGTTACTAAAGGAGCCATCATTCATGTGTCTTTTTGTTGTGTTGGTTATCTCCTCAGACCCTATGGAGGTGGTTTCCTTTCCTTTTGAGGTAGATTTGGAAGGAGATTCTTTTTGGGTCCCTTAGATGCGGTTCCTATGGAGGTGAACGCTTCTCCTATGGAGGTGGAGGGTGAGGAGGCTGAATTTTATAGGCTATGGTGGGTTTGTTGAGCGGGGTTTCATGTCTAGTAGAGGGGATCTCCCTCCTTTAGAGGTGGAGGTTGAGTCAATTTCCTTGTACCAGATGTTTTTGTGTTGCAGGGTTGCTGATTTCTTTTTTGAGTTCCTGTGGTTTGTTGAGCTCTCTTACCCCACTTTTGTGGAGGGTTTTTTGGAGGTGATGTTTTTTATTACAGGGTTAATGGTGTTTTACACCATTAAGGTGGCTATTTCCTTTGGCTCTGGGATGAATTCCATGAGCGGCTAGTGTGTTGATGCTTGGCAGATGCAGGCGGGTTATTTGTACGTTTATGGGTTTCTAGTCCTGGATAATAGGGTTTATGATCCTAGTTAATATTGGGTTGTGTAAGGGTTTCAAGCCCTTTCTTGTTTGTTATATGTAGCATATAGTATTGTTTATCTTGTAGAGGTTGTTGTGGTACTACTGATGGTTTATGGTATATCATAAGTGCAACTTGCTTTCCTTTGTACTAGGTTTCGAGCCCCATCAAAACACATTTTTTACCTCTAATCAAAACCTCATCATTAGTTAGTTCACCACCAAGACCATGAACTATCCTATACAACCTCTTAGCTCCTAGAAATTTATTTATTTTAGATTTCCTTTTAGGCTAGTTGTAAGGTGTTAGAAGTGGAGTTGTATATTTCTCAATGATGAAGCAAGAAGTAAGGAACAAAACTTAAGATGAATACAACCAAAACCACAAGAAGATCCCCTCAAACTCACTCAATCAATAATCCGCCACCAATACATGATCTTGGCACTTTATACTAAGTGTTATTATAGGTGTTGTAATTAGGGCTAAAATATTAAGGTTAATGCAATAAAGAATATAAATTAAACCCTAATAAATATTGAATCACAAATGAGCATAAAAACATAAAACAATATTACCAAATCTTCATGCCACCATTGATTCACCTCCATTGCACTTCTCCATTTTAATCGAATATGATAATTGCCCTCAAATTTGAGTGTGCAATAATAAGCCTATGACAAGTGACTAGAAAAATATTGAAGATTGTTGTCTCACACTAGCAACATATACTTGCATAATATGTGTAGATCTTGAGAGATGAAGAAGAAGTTGTCAAAATGAGACTAAAATTGTCTTTTTATAGAAAACTCAATTTTATTTTATTTTTGATGAATAGGCAGCTATCTATATTAAATTAAATATAAGAGTAAATATTCACAAAAAAAGGGGTGGGTGGTAAAAAGGCACACCTCAAAAGTCACATGAGCAGTGCCCAGAAAAATCCAATTAACAAGTCACATGGGCCTAGCCCAGAAGTCCAAGAATGTGAAATTAAAACAAATAGGCCATTAAGTGGCCAGAGCAGTGCTAGCAGAGCCGGGAGGGTCTTTGTCATCCATATTTTTCCCCCATACATCAGCAGGGTCTAGAGTGACATCAAGAGGAGCACCCCATCCATCATCATCATCTTTCTTATCTTTATCTTCTTCCTCATGCCAGGGTGAGATTGCAAGCACCATCCACGGAAAGCTTTTACCACTAGCAGGTCATCTAGAACCAGAGGCAGGTGGAGTATCAGAGGGCCACCCAGAACCGTCACCACTGCCATCGCCACTCCCCAAAGCACCACCGAAAGGCCATCCTCTATTATCCTATAGTGGAGGAGAGTGAGCACGGTGAGGAGGGCGAGAGTCTCACCAAGTAGGAGGCTAAGAACGGGGACGCGCGGAGCCACTCCGCTATTAGCCCCGAGAGGGCGACTGACTATGGGAGGAGGAGGGCGAGTCGGGGACCTGAGCCACAGTGCACAGGGCATTTCCCTAGTGATCCAGGAGAACCTAAAGGTGAGCCACCTCCAGTGCAACTTTGTTAGCTTGCACCTGTATCTGTAAAAGAACATTAGAGCAAATAATAGCTTTAGCATAGAGAGAAACATTAATATCCATTTGAGAATGAGAAAATATGCAGGAATTTTTGTCTTTCCAAATGTTGAAGAGGATTTCCACCCTAAAATTATGCCAAAGCTGGGAGAATATAGCAAGGATCCCAGGCGGATCTCCCAGCAAAACCATATGCCAAGAGAAAGGTTTTGGCCAAAGAAGTCATGAATCCAAGTCCAAAGTTTATGAGCTCTAGGGAAAAAGCAGAAAAGATGCTTAAAGCTTTTAGGTTGCCCACAAAAAAGGCAACAAGGTTCCTAGACCCCTAAGTGTAAAATTTGAGAACCCATAGGCAAGCTTTGGAAAAGAATACACCAAGCAAAGTGGGCCAACTTTGGATTAACACTTGCAGACCAAGTGGCAGTAAATCTCTTTCGCCAAATATGAGTAGAGGAGTAAAGAAGCCACCTCTGGTTCAAACTATTGATCATCAAAAAATGGGGTGAAAGCCACATGTAGCCAAGTTGTGGCTTATAGCTCCTGAGAGGAGTATCTAGAAACTATTTCCAGTCTTTCCACCAAGGTTTGTTTTCTTGAATGCCAATTTTGTGAATTATTTATGCTGGAATGGCACTCACTAGACCATCAAAAGTAGCGCGGTCCTATTTTTGAAGTCTATATTGGGCCTTAAAAGTATCCCACTACATAATGCGCATAGTGGGTCCTGTTGCAAGGTCTGAATTCCCTTTTTGTGAAATCTAAGCGCTTTAAGCCAAGGCGATTTAGCCAAAGGCTGACCATTATGCACAAGAAGAGGAGACCACCAAATATTCTATTGATTGAGCGAAATCCCATCACGAAATCCAGCCCCAACACAGTGGAGCCAAGGCTTAATAGCCTCCCAGGCATGCCAAATTCTTTTGGCCACAAAAGTTCCAATAATTTGAATAGGCTCCTTCATAACCAAGAGGGTTTGGAAGCCTATTCCTTTCCAGGCGGGTCTATGAGCAGAAAAGCCAGAATGAATACAATACCTGAGGAGAATCTTTCAGGCTTCATCTCTGGTGAGCACCCGGATAATCCATTTGACACAAAGAAAAGTCCCTTGTCATTGAGTGGAGAGTAGACCAAGCCCTCCAGAATATCTAGGGAGGCAACATTACTCCCAAGCAACACGATGGAAACCCTTGTGATTTTTAGAGGAGGCCCATAGAAAATCTCGAAGCAACTTTTCCAACCTACCATAGGCAGCTTTGGAGGGAGCCCAGCAAGAAGAGTAGTAAACATGAGTGGAAGCTAGAACTTTAGAGCAAACCTGGAACTTTCCAACCAGAGAAAGAGGCTTGGTAATCTAGTAATAAAACTTGTGCTTGACCTTGGAGAGCACAGCTTTCCAAAGCTCCCTAGGAGAGGCTTGGAAGGCGAAAGGGATGCCCAAAAACCAAAATATCTCTCCCTACCCAATCCACTTCCAATTATAGTTTTAAAGTCACGTAGGAGTGGGTAACACAGATTGCATGTAACATAAGGTCTTGTGCCATTAGATGGCAGAGCCGGAGGCAAGATAGAAAGTTTTGAGACTATCAAGGGCAGCATTGATCGATTCTTCTTCCTCCAAGAGAGTGAGAAAGGAATCATCCGCAAAGTAGCCATTAACAAGTTGCTCCTAAGAGTTCGGGAGAAGAATCCCTTTGACACGTTGTTGAGAGACAACATGGGCCAGAAGGTATCCAAAGCCCTCAGCCACAAGCACATACAAAGAAGGGGCGAGAGGACACCCCTATCGGATTGAGCAAAAAATACCAAAAGCAGAAGATTAGCGGCCATTAATGGTTATGCAAGTTGAGGCATCAGCAAAAAGCATACAAACAGACTGAATGAAATTGGGACCAAACCCCAAAACCTGCAAAATCGCAAGAATGAAAGGCCATTCAATGCGGTCATAGGTTTTGGCAAAGTCAATTTTGATGAACATGGCTTTTTGATTTGATCATCGTGCCCACTCCATGCCTTCCCAAACAACAATAATATTATCCAGAATAAACCTGGATTTGATGAAGCCAGTTTGCTTTGGGTGCACAATCTGAGGTAAGAGATGGCGGATTTTTAGAGCCAGAGCCTTGGAAATGATTTTGTAGGAGACATTGAGAAGCGTGATGGGCCTCCAGTTGCCTATATCCTCTAGATCCCCAAGCTTAGGTATGAACTTTATACTGCCCTTGTTAATTAAATTTCCTAGAGAGTTGGTTTGAAAAGCCTCAAGATAGACATGATGTAGATCATGCCCAACACAGTCCCAAAGGGCTTTGTAGAATTCACAAGGGAAGCCATCAATCCCAGGAGCCTTTTCATCTGCCATAGAAAAAATGGCTTCCTTGAAATCATCAATGTCAACAATTGATCACAAAAAAAAATTTGGGCTGAAGAAATCCTATGTGGCACAACAACAAGGCAGTCCTGAAGGATTTATTGTCGCATAGGTGTGGAGTCTTGTGTAGTGAAAACCTACTCATAATTACGCACAAAAGCCTAGAGAATGTCATGGAGCTCAGAGAGCACCCGAGTGTCATCCTTAATTTTGTTGATGCCTGGGGATAAGTGCCTGGCACAAATCTTTGGAGGCACGATCATCGATCTTAAGCCAATGCAGTTGAACTTTGATTTGCGCTCCTCTGGCAACATAATTATCAGTCACCTATTTTTTGTGCCTTAATTTCGACACCCTGACTTGATGTGATGGGGAAAAAGGGTTGGTTTCCAAAGCCTCCATAGTTGCACGCAAGTCAACAGTGGTTACCTCATAGGATCACCAACAAAAAATAGCCAGTTGGCACCCATAAATGCACAAGAATTGAGCAGTGCGAGTGATGGCATCATTCCACCAGATAATCTAGCCTATTTGGTCAGCTGGTCTGCACTCCAAATTCCACACTTGACGAATGTGGGCCGGAGTGGGCATGTGGCAGAGCAAAGATGTGTTCAAGAAGAATTGATTTTTACACGTGCGAGGCTAATAAGACGTTCATTCAATACAAAAATAAATTGGGAAGTGATCAGATAGAGTCACATCCACTAACGGCTTCATAGGCAAGGCGTAGCTAGCAAAAGATAAAAAAGATTGAGCTAAGATCATGGCACGATCAAGGCATTTAAAAACTATGTCAGAACTGGCCCTATAATTACACCAAGTGTGCCAGAGGGAATGAGAATGGCGACAGCCAATATTGGAATCAAAAAGCCACAATTTATTACGCATGTAAAACCACACCTCTCATTCACCAGTTGCGCAATGGAAGGGTGAGGTGCCAACCTTGTCATACGCTACCTCGACCATATTAAAATCCTCGCAGAGTAACCAGGTGGCAACTGGTAAAGAATCAGCAATCCAGTGCCAAAGCAAAGAGCGCTCCACAACATCATTAGAGGCAGAGACATTAATAATCCCAAAGGAATGATTATCAATGTTAAGAAGAACCTATACTATCCACTGAGAAGGATCAGTCCCATGATCTACAACACAAGAATGTAAATGCGGGGAAAAAGAGTGACGGCTTCGCCACGCCCAGCTTCATGCAAAGTGAAAAACATAGCACTGGCTAGCCAAATAGAACGACAAGTCGAGGCAAGCAAAAACCCTAAAATTTTAACTTCTTGGAGACAAAGCACTTTAATGCCTAAGTATTTATGTAAGTTATCTCTAACAAAATACTTTCTAGAGAGGTCGGTGAGACCTCGAACATTCCATGAAATAAAATTTGTGGATGAAACTCTTCCATGCTTTTGGAACCCATTTCCTCCTCAACCAGGGAAGAGAAACTATTCTTCAAGAAATCCTATGGAACTGAACCAATCTGAATAGGGGGTGAAAACCTCCACTTTTCTGGCACATATTCTCCTTCTTCAAGCGGTGGAAATGGACTACCAGACCATCATTGAGCCCTTGTTGCGGGAGGGATATTTGGTTGAGCATACATAACAGCCACAGGCTGATGTGTCATCTTTGACCTGGGCTGCACCGAAACAGTAGTAGCTCCAAAAGGAGCGGTTGTCCCCTTCTCTAAAAGGTTTGAAACAACTTTGGGTGGTTCAGAGGCCTTGGGGGATGACCCAGAACTAGTTGGCTTATTTTTTTGGTTTGTAACCATGGTCCACTTTGATTCAACCTTAACAGAAGGCTTCATCTGACGAGGCTTTTTGACATCTCGTGACAAGGATGGTGTACAAGGCACTTCCAAAGGGCAGTCCTTGATCTTGTGGTCAGTTGACTGGCACTGATAGCACGTGTTTGGCAGATTGAAATATGTGACTTTCTGGGTGTCCCTAATAGCTCCTATTTCTTTCAAATCCTTGGATAGGTCCACCTCCATACAGACCCATTTTTGAGGTCAGGCTTGGAAAAACTTATCGGGCTCAATACAAACAACCCTCCCTAGAGAGGAAGCAATGTGATTCAGGAAGGGCATACAAGACAAAGGCAAATCAGAGAACTCAATACAAATCAGAACCCGCATTTTGGTGTCGTTCGAGATAGAAAAATCCTGGGTCCATGCTTGAAAAACCAACAAGCATGACCTAACATACAGGCCCATGGCCTAAAATAGCCTGGACATGATTAACTTCCACAAAGCGGAACAGAAAAAAAAATTGGTCAAGTTTTGGACCATATCAAGGTAGACCCCATGAGGGACCCAAGCTTTGTTGACCCATTCTTTTAGCACACTTTCGGGAGGAGTCCTCCCAACAAAATAACCCACAAGGGTGTGTTGTTCAAGCCATTGGCAAGCAGAATCAAAATCTGGTAAAGGCAAAATCACATCAACTGGGGCATCAGAATTCTTACCTCGTGAAAGACTTTCGAAACAAATTTTTGAGGATGTTTGTTTGGAGGAGGGGCCATTGAACTGCATCAATGAACCATTAACACCAGCAAGAACTATTGGGTTAGAGACGGTTGAAGGCATAATAAACCCCTAAAACTGCAGTAAATGTGGTCATACTCAATGAGGGAGGATTTTTCCTACGTAGTAGGCGCAGTATGATGCAAGAGGGGCCAAGGATGATAGTAGAAAACAAAAAACCCTAGTAGAGCTCATCAACCAATACTTTCTCCTTTCGAAAAGTCAATTTTAGATGACTGGCCAAGATTGAAATAATGAGAAATGCCCTAAGATCAAAGACCAAAATTAAATGTGACAACCCACAATTAGGGTTAGAGCAACATTAAGGAAAATTTTGAAATGAATGGTTAAGATTTGACAAGAATGCATGTGACAAGAAGATGTGGCACAAAAAAAGAGGAAAGCTGGAAAATCAAATAATGTTAGAAATTATTTAATTTACAGAGGAAAGTTAACTTTTTAAATTAAAAATTAATTTAATTCAAAAGTGGGACATGTGACAGTAAATAATTAATTTAAATTATTTACTTGGAGAGAAAATTAGAAAGTGGATAATTTAAAATAAATGATTTTATTTAAAATTAGAAAGAAAGTTGATAATGGAAAGACTTATGGAAAATCAAATAATAAATTAAAATTATTTGATTTATAGGCTGAGTTGGCCTTTTGAATTAAAAATCAATTTAATTCAAAAGTGGGGCATGTGACAAGCTGATTTTTTATTTAAATAATAATTTAATTCAAAATAGGAAGAAGGTGACAAATAATAAGCAATTAAATAAATTAAATTTATTTAATTGTGGAAGAAGAGGATAAATGAATGATTAAATAATTGAAATAACTATTTAATTATAGTGGCAAGATGATAAATAATTAAATAAATAAAATTTATTTAATTATAGAAGACAAGGATATCAAAGACGTAATTAAATAAATTAAATTTATTTAATTAATCAATAAGGAAATGAAATATGGCAATGAATTAATTAAATAATTAAAATTATTTAATCAATAGAAGACCTTTGACATTAGAAAATGGTATTAGCAAGTCTAGGACATTTTTATGTGTCTACATTTTGCCCCTCTTTGTCATAATGCAGTTTATTGCATTGTGACAAAGATAATAAGTCAAAAATATGCCCTAGTGTGAAAGTGACGAGGAGGTAGCGATATGCCCCTTCGAGAGGACGATCGGGTTTAGAGAATATGAGTGTGCTCCTGAAATGGATTAGAAGACTAGAGGATGAAGGAATAGAATAAATGTTAGCACGGAAGATAGGGATGTTAGTATGGAGAAGGAAATGCATGTCAATGCAGAAAAAAAGAATCCTTTAACATTTGCCAAAGTACTTTAAAAATTATTGCTCTTAAATTGTGTATGTTTGTTACAGCATAGGTGTCATTTTGATTAGGGTTTAGTTGTGTATGTTTGTTAGAAATTTTCACCTTTAAGATTTTTCTCTAATTACATTGGTGAACCCGACAATTGATTTTTATCTCAATATTTTGATAAATTTTGAGGAATTTTGGAATTGGATCCTGTTTGTTGTAGGTTTTGTTAGGTTTTTGTTGAATGTTTTTGTATCATTTTGGAACAAAACCCTAGTTTTCAAATATTCTACCATATCTCTCAAACGACTATGTATTTTCTCACAAAAAAAAAATTGCAAGTTGGAGACAACATTAAGAGCTTCCAGTCCAAAAATCAGATTTTTGGGAGCTGTTTTTAATTTTTTATAATTTGTTTGTTATTTTTCATGAAAAATAAATTTGGAGAGAAAATTAGTGCATTTTTTAAATATTTTCATATTTTTGGAAAGCTCTCTAAATTTTAATAGGGGTTTGTTCTTTATGTTTTTAATTTAGATGAAAAATAGTTAAACAAAAAAAAAGATCTTTGAAAATTAGAGTTTTACAAAGATTTGCTTATATCTCACAAACGGTTGCATATCTTTTCACAAAAACATTTCTGCACATTTGGAATGATGTCAAACGCCTTCAGTCCAAAAATCAGAATTTTTGGACTTGTTTTGAATGTTTTATAATTTTTGTATTATTTTTCATGAAAAAATAATTTTGGATGCAAAATAGCAAATTTTTTGGATTTCTTTACATTTTTGGAAATCTCTCAAAATTTCAATAAGGGTCTGTTCTTTGTGTTTTTATTTTTGATCTAAAAATTATTTCCAAAAATCAGATTTGTCTTGACTAGCTAACCCTCTAATATTAGTGATCAATTATCTTATTAGGGTTTTGGTTTTGTTGTTGGTTTTGTGAATGTGTAGAAAAAATAAACACTTCAAAGGACAAATTGGATCCAAAAAAAAATTCTCTAAATTTTTGTGGGTCCAAGAATTTTATTTTGAAACCATTTGTGCTTGTCTTAAATTAGAAAACACTTCCATTGATGCTCTAAAAAGAACTTTTTCTTGTCTCACTTATATTTAATTAAGAGGATAAAGAAACTTTCTTGATTGTGATTGAAGGTGGTAGGTGATTATGCTCTCACCTTGTGCAAAAAACCAGGCCCATCTTTTTATATTATTTTATCCTTAGAGGGCCTATCTGATGGGAAAAATTAATCACCCCAAGGAACGACCCAACCGGTAACACGCTAAAGCCAAGCAACTTCCAACCGGTATATAAGTGTGGGTACTTGAGAAAGTTCAAGTATCATGAGGATTGTTCCGACAAGAAGGGAAGTAATGGTCTCTTTCCACATGGATGATCCCCCATGAACAGAATGTCTATACTAGAACCCTTGTTATAGTAAGCCAAAAACTCTTATCTATTCTTTGGTGCAGCAACGGTCATTGCCAAGGCATCCACATTCTCGTAATTCTTAGTAGAGGAGAAAACCTTATCATGGGAGAGTCATGAGAACTTAAAGCTTGGTTGACCCGAGAAGTGAGCACAATGTAAGGGGGAGCTTGTGTGGACAAGCTTCTAAATCACCCGCTAAGAATAAGTGCGGTTGGAGTAAAATTTGTGTGGAATCTAGAGAATACAATCCTTGTAAACCATAGGGTTGTACTTATCTTCTTTGAGCATGTTTCAAAAAAAATATTGTGTTTGCCAAGTGTTTTTTGAGACATTCAACAAACAAACACCATTTCACAGACTTGGAAACAATCCTTCAAATTAAAACAATCTCCAAAATTTGCCTAGAAACTAGACTCTACAATGCATTTGCTAAACCAATTGCCTTTTGTAAAATCGCAACTGCCTAAGGTCATATTTGCATTAAACCTCACTTTCATGTCTTCCCTTGACGTTGATTTTCTTGCTAGTCAAGTTAAATACCAGTTACTCTGTAATAAACAATACCAACATGCCATGGATTTCAAAAGACAATTCCTCCAGTCTAAATACCAATGTGCTTCCTATTAACAATCCATAAGTCTTAGTCATTTAACCATTTATCCTCAATATCGAGAGTCCTTTAACACAAATCTTGCCATTAGTCCACCAATTGTCCTTATACTAACCTTGATAAGGGAAATCAACCATCCATTAGTCCTTTCCAAGTCTCCACATCCTATCTTAGTCCTTCATCCACTAACACTTTCCAAGCCCCCACATCCTACTCTAGTACATTATTTATCAATCCGGTCCAAGTCTTCATGTCCAATCCAAGTCAACCATCCATTAGCATTGTACAAGCATCCACGTCTTATCGTAGTCCTCAATCCATTAATCCCTTCCAAGTCTCCATGTCTTATCCTAGTCTTTCATCCACTAACCCTTTCCAAGCTACTTCATCCCAACACACACCTAGCCATGAAAATTTTATCCTTGTCCAAAGTCACATTCCATTGTCTAACTCTGAGGACACATGTCAAAAAGAAAGTCTAAATCATGACACCATAACTCCCCCTTCATGTCAAGATCAAATTTGTCCATCCCATGACCCCCTCCTTAAGTCCATTCAAGAAGTCCTCCTAGACAATCATGACATACAAAATATACCCATCCTTGGTTAAAATTCCATTCACAACCATGTTATCCAAGACGAACCTATCCTTGGTCAAGATCCCATTTCCAATCATGTCGTCCAAGAAAACCCCATCTTTGACCAAGACACTACTATTGAGAAAGAAGTCCAAAATGATCCACTCCTCGACCTTTATGCCATTCAAGACCAAACACTTGACGACCTCATTCAGGCTCTGACTATTGGCACTTTCTAAAATGAGACACTTGCCTCCATGGGACACACAGATGGTCTTCCTTTAGAACAATAGTCTTCTACTATGGACATATTTGCAAATGATCAAGCTATAATTGAATTCATTGGGCTTTATGACAATGACCATGAAGATGGTTTTGACATCAACTTGGAAGCACCAGTAGCATCATTTGAATCTGACATGTCACAAAATCAAACCACGGATGTTAATCAAGACTCTATCCAACATGTCAGTAAAGCTACGACACCTTATCAACTAGGATCATTTGTCTTTGTCAGAGCAGGCTTTCTTACAGATGATAATATTCCAAGTAACATTGTTCACGTAAACAATGATGTGTTGGAATCTTGCTTCAAAAATGATAAATACCCCAACACCGACAGACTCTTTCAAAGCATGCAATATCAAGGCAAAGGACTAGGCATACATGAGAAAGGCATTCATGAACCAATACAGCTTCAGGAAAATTATAGATAGCAAGGTCTTGGCTATTCCTCATCAAGAAAATCAAACAATGATAGTGGTACCTCCTTGATATTGGGGGAAACTTTGTCTAATACAAACATTAAAATGGGTGTCATGAGTAGTCCTTGTCATAACATTGTTCTCGACACCCCTTCCATCCACACCATAAACCATTATTGTAACATGAATAAACTTTCTTTTTGGAATCAACAAAAACAAAAGTCTTACAAATCCAAAGTTAAAAATCAAATGTCAAAGGCCATAGAATCAAACAAGACAAGTGGAAAAATGAAGTTAAAATGGATCCTAAAGAAAAATGGATCAAGCAAAGAAAATATGTCAAATTCAAAAGTCAATCAAAATGTGGAGCCATAAAACAAGAGGACTCCCACATA